>CM060892.1:1377500-1962500 GCA_030762935.1 Hymenopus coronatus
CACCCACTGATACACCGACTGATACACACATTGACACCCACTGATACACACATTTATACACACATTGACATACTGATACACACATTGACACACACTGATACACACTAATACATACATTGACAAACACTGATACACTCATTGATACACCCACTGATACACACACTGATACACATATTGACACACACTGATACACACTAATACACACATTGACACACACTGATACACACGATGACACACACTGATAGACCCACTGATATACACACATTTATGCACACATTGACACACACTGATACACATATTGACACACACATCAACACACACTGATACACCCACTGATACATACATTGACACATACTGATACATACATTCACACACACTGATACACACTAATACACACATTGACACACACTGATACATACATTGACACACACTAATACATGCATTGACACACATTTATACGCACATTAACACCCACTGATACACACATTGACACACATTGACACATACTGATACACACTTTGACACACACTGATACACACATTGCCACTGATACACACATTGACACACACTGATACATACATTTACACACACTGATAGACACATCGACACACACTGATACACACATTGACACACACTGATACACACATTGACACACACTGATACACACTTTGACACACACTGATACACACTTTGACACACACTGATATACACATTGACACACACTGATACACACATTGACACACACTGATACACACATTGCCACCCACTGATACATACACAGAAACACACACTGATACACCCACTGATACACCCACTGATACACACACTGACACTTACTGATACACACACTGACACACACTGATACACCCACTGATACACACATTGATACACACTGATACACCCACTGACACACACTGATACACCCACTGATACACACATTGACACACATTGACACATACTGATACACACTTTGACACACACTGATACACACATTGCCACTGATACACACATTGACACACACTGATACACACATTGCCACTGATACACACTGATACATACATTTACACACACTGATAGACACATCGACACACACTGATACACACATTGACACACACTGATACACACATTGACACACACTGATACACACATTGACACACACTGATACACACTTTGACACACACTGATATACATATTGACACACACTGATACACACATTGACACACACTGATACACACATTGCCACCCACTGATACATACACAGAAACACACATTGACACACACTGATACACCCACTGATACACACACTGACACTTACTGATACACACACTGACACACACTGATACACCCACTGATACACACATTGATACACACTGATACACCCACTGACACACACTGCTACACCCACTGATACACCCACTGATAAACACACTGATACACACACTGATACACACACTGATACATACATTGACACACACTGATACACACACTGGTACACACATTGACACACACTGATACACCCAATTGATACATATATTGCCACACACTGATACACCCACTGATACACACAGAGATACACACATTGACACACCGATACACCCACTGATTCATAAATTGACACACACTGATACACACACTGATACACCCACGGATACTTACATTGACACACACACAGATACAGAAATTGACCCACACTGATACACCCAGTGATACACACATTGATACACACAGTGATACACCCACTGATTCATACATTGACACACACTGATACACACACTGATACACCCACGGATACTTACATTGACACACAGATACATACATTGACCCACACTGATACACCCAGTGATACACACATTGATACACACAGTGATACACCCACTGATACATACATTGACCAACACTGATATGCCCAGTGATACACACATTGAAACACACAGTGATACACCCTGTGATACACACATTGACACACACACTGATACACACACTGATACACAAATTGTCACACTCTCTGATACACACACTGATACAAACATTGACACACAATCACTGATACATACATTGACCCACACTGATACACCCAGTGATACATACATTGACACACACAGTGATACACCCACTGATACATACATTGAGACACACTGATACACCCAGTGATACATACATTGACCCACACTGATGCACCCAGTGATACATACATTGACCCACACTGATACACCCACTGATACATACATTGACCCACACTGATACACCCAGTGATACATACATTGACCCACACTGATGCACCCAGTGATACATACATTGACCCACACTGATACACCCACTGATACATACATTGACACACACAGTGATACACCCACTGATACATACATTGACCCACACTGATACACCCAGTGATACATACATTGACACACATACTGATACACCCACTGATACATACATTGACATACACACTGATACACACACTGATACACACACTGATACACCCACTGAGACACACACTGATACACCTACTGATACACACATTGACACACCCACTGATACACACTGTTACACACATTGACACACCCACTGATACACACATTGACACACCCTGATACAAACATTGATACTCACACTGTTACACACCCACTGCTACACACATTGACACACTGATACACACATTCATACACCCACTGATTAACACACTGATACACACATAGTCACACCCACTGATACAGACATTCACACACCCACTGATACACACATTGACACACACTGATACACACATTGATACTCCCACTGATACACACATTGACTTATACTGATACACACATTGATACACCCACCGATATACACACTGATACACACATTGTCACACCCACCTATACAGACATTCACACACATTGACACACACACTGCTACACACATTGACACACTGATACGCACATTGATACACCCACTGATATACACACTGATACACACATAGTCACACCCACTGATACAGACATTCACACACCCACTGATACACACATTGACACACACTGATACACACATTGATACTCCCACTGATACACACATTGACTAATACTGATACATACATTGACACTCACTGATATACACACACTGACACACACATTGGCACACACTGATACACACATACACAATGATACGCACACCGATACACCTACTGATACACACATTGACACATACTGATACACCCACTGATACACACACTGACACATATATTGACACACACACTAATACTTACATTGACACACTGATACATACATTGACACAAACTGATACACCTACTGATACACACACTGATACATTTATTGACACACACACTAAAACACACATTGACACACACACTAATACACACATTGACACACTGATACATACATTGACACACACTAATACACACATTGACATACTGATACATACATTGACACATACACTAATACACACATTGACACACTGATACATACATTGACACACACACTAATACACACATTGACACACACATTGATACACTGATACCTACATTGACACACACACATTGACACAAACTGATACACATACTGATACACACACTGATACATACATTGACACACACACATTGACACACACACTAAAACACACATTGACACACTGATACATACATTGATACACACACTAAGACGCACATTGACACACATATTGACACACACTGATACATCCACTGATACACCCACTGATACACACACTGATATACCCACTGATACACACATTGACACACACTGATACACCCACTGATACATACATTGACACACACTGATGCACCCTCTGATACACACATTGACACACACTGATACACCCACTGATACATACATTGACACACACTGATACACCCACTGATACATACATTGACACACACTGATACACACATTGACACACACGGATACACAGATTGACACACATTGATACACCCACTGATACACACATTAGTATACACTGATACATACAATGACACACACTGATACACCCACTGATACATACATTGACACACACTGATACACCCACTGATACACACATTAGTACACACTGATACATACATTGACACACACTGATACACACACTGATACATACATTGACACACACTGACACACCCACTAATACATACATTGACACACACTGATACACACACTGATACATACAATGACAAACACTGACACACCCACTGATACATACATTGACACACACTGACACACCCACTGATACATACATTGACACACACTGACACAACCACTGATACATACAATGACTCACTGATACACACACTGATACATACATTGACACACACTGATACACCCACTGATACACACATTAGTACACACTGATACATACATTGACACACACTGACACACCCACTGATACATACATTGACACACACTGATACACACACTGATACATGCGTTGACACACACTGATACACACATTAGTACGCACTGATACATACATTGTCACACACTGATACACACCATGACACACACTAAGACACACATTGACACACACTGATACACCCACTGATACATGTATTGACACACACTGATACACCCACTGATACACACATTAGTACACACTGATACATAAATTGACACACACTGATACACACATTGACACACACTGCTACACACTTTGACACCCACTTATACACACATTGACACCCAGTGATACACACATTGACACACAGTGACACACACTGATACACACATTGACACCCACTGATACATACATCGACACACACTGATACACACATCGACACACCCTTATACACACATCGACACACACTGATGCACACATTGACACCCAGAGATACACACATTGACACACACTGATACACACATTGACACCCACTGATACACACATTGACACACACTGATACATACATTGACACACACTCATACACACATTGACACACACTGATACACTCATTGACACACACTGATACACACATTGACACACACTGATACACCCATTGATACACACATTGACACACACTGATACAGGCGCTGATTCACACATTGACACACACTAATACACCCACTGACACACACATTGACACACACTGATACACACAGTGATACACCCACTGATACACACATTGACACACACTGATACACCCACTGATACACACATCGACACACACTGATACACACACTGATAAACCCAATTGATACACACACTGATACACACACTGATATTTACATTGACACACACTGATACACACACTGATACTTACATTGACACACACTGATACACACACTGATACATACATTTACACACACTCTGATACACCCACTGATACACATAGTGATACACCCACTGATGCACACACTGATATATAGATTGACACACACTGATACACACACTGATACATAGATTGACACACACACTGATGCATACATTGTCACACACTGAGACACCCACTGATACACGCACTGATACATAGATTAACACACACTAATACATACATTGTCACACTCACTGATACACACACTGATACGTAGATTGATACACACACTGATACATACATTGACACCCACTGATACACATACTGATACACCCACTTATACACACACTGATACATAGATTGACTCACACTGATACATCGATTGACACACACTGATACATACATTGTCACACTCACTGATACACACACTGATACATAGATTGACACACACTGAGACACACAATGATACACACACTGATACATAGATTGACATACACTGATACACACACCGATACATAGATTCACACACACTGAACACACACTGATACATAGATTGACACACACTGATACACACACTGATACACATAGTGATACACCTACTGATAAATAGATTGACACACACTAATACATACATTGTCACACTCACTGATACACACACTGATACATAGATTGACACACACACTGATAACATAACTCCATGGCACGACAGCTCACGGGGAGCCTTGGCATACCGCCCGGCCGCTGCGTCCCCCATCTCGGTCCACTACAGACGTCATGGATGGGGTGCAGTATTGGAGGGTGAGACGTGGTCAGCGCCTCGAGCCCCTCCCGGCCGGTTAATGCGGTCCTCACGACCTGGAGCCGCTACTTCTCCATCAAGTAGTTCCTCAATTGGCCCCCCAGGGACCTCACGAGGCTGAGTGCACCCCGGTCCAGGTCTCCCAGCGGGGGAAAAATCCCCACGCCGGTACTGGGGATCGAACCCAGGTCTCCCGCTTGGTAGGCAGCTGCGCTACCACCGCGCTAAGGAGACGACCCACACACTGATACACCCAATTGATACATACATTGACACACACTGATACACACACTGATACATAGATTGACACACACACACTGATACATACATTGACACACACTGATAAACACACCAATACACCCACTGATACACACACTGATACATAGATTGACACACACACTGATACATACATTGTCACACTCACTGATACACAAACTGATACATAGACTGACACACACACTGATACATACATTGACCCACACTGATACACCCAGTGATACACACATTGACACACATACTGATACACCCACTGATGCATACATTGACACACATACTGATACATACATTGTCACACTCACTGATACATACATTGTCACACTCACTGATACACGCACTGATACATACATTGACACACACTGATATACACACTGATACATACATTGACACACACTGATACACCCACTGATACATACATTGACACACACTGATACACCCACTGATACATACATTGACACACACTGATACACCCACTGATACACACATTAGTACACACTAATACACCCACTGATACATTCTTTGACACCCACTGATACACACACTGATATATACATTGACACACACTGATACACCCAGTGATACATACATTGACACACACTGATACACCCACTGATACACACATTAGTACACACTGATACACCCACTGATACATACATTGACACACACTGATACATACATTGACACACACTGATACATACATTGACACACACTGATACATACATTGACACACACTGATACATAGATTGACACGCACTGATACATACATTGACACACACTGATACATACATTGACACACACTGATACACAGATTGACACACACTGATACACCCACTGATACATACATTGACACACACTGATACACCCACTGATACACACATGACACATACTGATACACCCACTGATACATACATTGACACACACTGATACACACACTGATACATTCATTGACACCCACTGATACACACACTGATACATACATTGACACACACTGATACACCCAGTGATACATACATTGACACACACTGATACACCCACTGATACACACATTAGTACACACTGATACACCCACTGATACATACATTGACACACACTGATACATACATTGACACATACTGATACATACATTGACACACACTGATACATAGATTGACACGCACTGATACATACATTGACACACACTGATACATACATTGACACACACTGATACACAGATTGACACACACTGATACACCCACTGATACATACATTGACACACACTGATACACCCACTGATACACACATGACACATACTGATACACCCACTGATACATACATTGACACCCACTGATACATACATTGACACCCACTGATACACACACTGATACATACATTGACACACACTGATACACAAATTGACACACACTGATACACCCACTGATACATTGACACACACTGATACATACATTGACACACACTGATACATGCATTGACACACACCTTGCTACACACTGACACACACATTGACACACACTGACACACACATTGACATACCCACTGACACACACATTGACACACAAATTGACACACACATTGACACATACTGACACACCCACTGACACACGCACTGACACACACCATAACTCACAGACTGACACACACAGACACACACATACTGACACACAGAGACACACACACACACTGACCTTTTTGTGAAAATAATTTTTACTTTCTCTAGCCCGCATGTACAATGTACAATATGGATAGAGAAAGGAGGTAATGTATTCCACCCAGAAATTAGATGTCGATGTTTCACCGGAAAAAGGTGTTTTGGGGTCCCTTGAGTCCAAAAAATGCATTTTAGAAAAAGGCTCTTGTGTGAGTATATTTCTCTGCTGTGTGTGTCTGTGGAAACGTAGCTGAAAAACGAAAACACCATTAGATACCAAACTTGGTATTTAATTTTGGTTTCTTCCAAGAATGCGACGCAAGAATTTTCAAGATATTTCTGCCCCCCCCCCCAAACTACCCTTTACATGGAAAAAATGTCGAAACTGTTGATTTCGTCAAAAGTGTGTTTTACGATTTTGATTTAAATACTGTATATTAAAGACATTTACCTAACAAATAAAATGTATATTTTCTGGGAATAGCCTATGAAAAGTTCTTTATTCTGAATGAATTTTGTCTTACTGATAAACCGTAAGAGTTGGACCACTCTTATACACAGTTTATATTATATACATTTTTTTTTTTTTTTTTCGTGGAGTTGAGTGTTTTTAAAGTATTCCTTGTTTTTAGTTTCAGCTTTGAAAAACATACTTTTCTCATACCTGAATTTGTCAACTCCTTTTCTTACACAACTTTAGTCATATAGCAACCAGCTTTTGACTATCACTTTAACCTATGCTACTCCTTTATTTCGCTTCTACTAACAAGGAAACAAGTAATAAGACTATTTCTGCTAATGTTTATCTTGATTAGCATGAAGTAGATAGAAAGTCATGTGAATGGAACACATCAGATGTTTGTCTATGTCTTACAAAAGTCCTCCAGAATGAAGACGTCTTCAGAGACTGTTCCCAGAAATTTCAAACGTTCATTTAGCACGAGTGTTTTCATGTAATTCACAAGGGGAGTAAATTGTCCTTAGAGATAAAAACACGAGTTGTATTCCATAAGACTATAACATAGGAAGGGAGATCTTGCATTAGTTCTCAAAAGGTACATGACGCATTTGACCATGTTTCTTTTGATCTTCACTGCCTCCTGAATTAAACAGGTGCGACAAGATTTCAAAGAAATGAACATCAGCTGCGGTAGGTAAGATGTTCCGACAATATCGCTCCAGTCAGATAACCATGTTTCCTTGAAATTACCTAATATTGGCGTTTGAATAGTTGAATTCAACCGTCTTCAAAAACAAAAGTTTCGAAAATGTTTCCATGTAAAGGGTATTTAGGGGTGAGGGTATTTTCTTGAAAATATTCGTGTCGCATCCTTGGAAGACACTGGACTTTGAACTGCCCACAGTCACATACATGAACATAGCACAGCCACACACACACCTAAAACATATATTTCGGTGAAATATCGACATCGACTTATTGGGTGGAATACAATACCTTCTGTATACACAACTACATTGTTATGACTGTGGGCTGTGTTGATAAAGGGAAGTGATGGTTGTGTACACGCAACTGTCTCGAGTTACCATGGAAACCAGACACTCTCGCTATATGCTCCATCACACAACATTAGACACTCGATACTAGCGCTGCTACTCAATTCAGTAACTTGCTTCATTGAGGTATCAACAACTCCTTGCGCGTCGCACTTTTCTCTAACGCTCCAAACATTACACACCTTTTAGCAGCATCCAAAAACGCTCAAATATACCTAGCATTTTCTACACAAGTGTGTAAAGTCATCGCTTTTTACTTTCTGTACACGTACTAGTATATAGTGTATAGAGAAGGTATTGCAATGCACCCAAAAATTCAATACCAGGATTTCACAAAAATATATGTTTTGAGACCCCCTCAATCCAATAAAAGAAGCATTTTTAGAAAAGTCTTATGTGTTCCATTCACATGACTTTCTCTATATCTCTGCAACAAATTTTTGTTAAAAAGCTTATGCTTCTATTTAGTTCCTGCTAATTGAGAAAACATTAGCAGATATAGTCTTATTACTTGCTTCGTTAAGTAGAAGGAAAATATGAGAGTAGCATAGTCAAAAGCTGGTTGCTATGTGACTGAAGTTCCTTTGTTTGTAAGAATAGGAGTTGACAAATTCCTGTATAAGAAAAGTAAGTTTTTCATAGCTGAAACCAAAAACAATGAATATCTTAAAAACGATCAACTCCACCAATATATATATATAACATAAATTGTGTGTTTTAATGTGCTCTACTTTTCCTGTGTGGTAAGTTTTTGTCCATCTTTTACGGTTTAGCAGTTATGAAAAAATCCGTAAAATTCATCCAGAATAAAGTAGTCTTCAGAGGCTATTCCCAGAAAATTCAAGATATGCATTTCATTTGTCAAGTAAATATCTTAAACATACGAGATTTTAATCAAAATCCTAAAAGCCATTTTTAAGAAAATCAAAATTTTCGTAATTTTATCCATGTAAAGGGTAGTTTGGGGTGGGGGATTTTCTTGAAAATCTTCGTGTCGCATCCTTGGAAGATACCAAACTCAAATACTAAATTTGGTTTTTAACAGTCTTTTCATTTTTGAGCTATGCTGCCCACAGACAAACACACACACACACACACACACACACACACAGACGCACATTTTTCTAAAAATGCTTTTTTAAGATTCAGAGGGTCTAAATACATATATTTCCAGTGAAACCTTGGTATCGAATTTTTGGGTGCAATACAATACCTTCTCTATACACTATGTACATAGTACGTGTAGAGAAAGTAAAAGAGTCCATGTGTGTGTGTGTTTGTGGACAGCATAGCTCAAAAATTAAAAGACCGTTAAATACCAAACTTGGTATTTAAGTTTGTTATCTTCCAAGGATGCGACACGAATATTTTCAAGAAAATCCCCTCACCCCCAACTACCCTTTGAATAGAACTTTTTCGAAAATTTTGAGTATCTCAAAATTGGCTCTAATATACAATATTTTAATCAAAATCGTTAAAGATATTTATCTGACAAATAAAATGTATATCTTGAATTTTCTGGGAATAGCCTCTGAAGACTACTTTATTCTTTATGAATTTTAAGGAATTTTGAAAAAAAAATGGCGTGCTATTTATGTTCTTTTACGTGCCGTAAATCTATGACACGGGACCCACGGCTTTACTTCCCTTCTGAAGAAAGCCATGCTAAGGTTTTCATGCCCGAAAAAAATCCATCGTTCTCCGGCGAGTTTGAACCAGCGACCTTGGGTATATGAAGTCAGCATGGTAACCATTACACCACGGAGAGCGACAAGGAATTTTGAATAACTGCTAAACCGAAGAGCTGGACAAACTAAAAATGCAGAGCACATTAAAACACACAATTCAGGTTGTATACATTTTTTGATCGTTTTTGATAATATTCCTTGTTATTAGTTTCAGCTTTGAAAAACTTATACTTTTTTCATGCAGTTATGTGTCAACTCGTGTCCATACAAACAAAGGAACTTCAGTCACATAGCTTCTATCACTTTAACCTATGCTACTCCCTTATTTCCCTTCTACTTACAAGGAAGCAAGTAATAAGACTATTTCTCGATTGGCATGAAGTAAACAGAAGCATAAACAGTAATCTGTTGCAGAAAGTCATGTGAATGGAACACGTCAGATTAAAAATTAGTTGTAAGTAGAAGGTGATAGTGAAATGTTGTTGCCATGTCGTTCAATTTCCGTGTGAGGATTTTAAAACCAAAGCCAATAACGGGTAAATTGTCAATTCCAAGAAAAAAATTGTGTGTTTTAACAAGATCTACATTTTTTGTGTCTCTTATGCTTTACTAGTTATGTCAAATCAAGCAAAATTCATCCAGAATAAATACGTTTTTAGAATCTATTCCCAGTAAATTCAACATATATGTTATTAGTGATACAAATGGCTTTAATAAAATAACGGCTCAAACAAATAAAATGGCTCAAAGTCGTTAGAGTCATTTTTAAGAAAAACAAAATTTTCGAAAAATGTTCCATGTAAAGGGTAGTTAGGGATGGGGGCATTTTCTGGAAAATTTTCGGGTCGCATCCTTGAAAGATACCAAACTTTAATACCAAGTTTGGTATTTAACGGTCTTTTCTTTTTTGAGCTATGCTGTCCACAAATACACACACACGCGCGCACGGACATTTCTCTAAAAATATTTTTTTTTCTTTAGACTCTGGGGACATTCCGGAGAAATCTCGGTATCGAATTTTTTAGTGCAATATAATTCCCAGCTTTTCTATACACTAGGTACATAGTACGTGTAGAGAAAGTAAAACTGAACAAAGGACGGATATTGTTAACAAATGGCGTGTGTGTTTGGAGATGCTGGTCACACAGTGTTTCCGGAGTGTGTCTATTGTTGGGACACGTGGCGTCTCACACACGTGACAACCGTCTAATTGTCTACCTCACAAAATCTTTTACCTCCAAACTTGGCAGTATTATACGAGGGTCGGCTGATAAGTCCCGGGCCTCTCAACATTTAATTCTTCTTTCTCTAGAATGTACATACGGCACTAGACAAATATTGTATTCCACCCCAATAATTCGATACCGAGATTTCACTGCAAATACATGTTTTAGGACCCCCTCAGTCCCAAAAAAGCATTTTCAGAAACAGGTCCGCGCGTGTGTGTGTGTGGACAGCATAGCTCAAAAACGAAAAGACGGTTGAATACCAAACTTGGTATTTAAGTTTGGCATCTTCCAAGGATGCGATAAGAAAATCCCCCCCTAACTACCATTTACATGGAACTTTTTTCGAAAATTCTATTTTTCTTAAAAAGGGCTCTAACGATTTTAATTAAAATAGCACATATTAAAGCCATTTCCACCACAAATAAAATGCATATCTTGAATTTTCGGGGAATAGCTTCTAAAGACCTGTTTATTCTGGATGAATTTTGCTTCATTTGGTATAACTGGTAAACCTTAAGAGATGGACAAAAAATGTAGATCTTGTTGTCATACACATTTTGTTGTCGTGGAGCTTACCGTTTTCCTTGTTATTGGTTTCAAGTGTGAACTACTTATACTTTTCTCTGACGGAAGTGTCCGTTTTTCTTTTGTTCTTCTCCTGGTCAAGCAAAGAAGCGATTTGCAATGACAACCGCATTGCGACAGCTTTTAAAACATTTGACTATTACTTTAGCCTACTGCATTCCCTCAGTTCTATTCTACTTATAAGGAACTAAGTAATAACATTCTGCTAGTGTTTATCTTGATTAGTATGGTGTTGAAAGAAGAATTATCTTTTGTAAGAAGTTTGTAGAGTAGCTAGAGAAAGTCATGTGAGTTTAACACATCAGAGTTTTTTCCTTTATTTCTCAACATAATCTGCAGAAAGGTTAATACATTTGTCATAGCGGTGTTCTAATTTAATTAAACCATCTCTGTAGTGCGATTTATCAAGGTCCTCAAAATAGCTGTTTACCTCATCAATGACCTCCTTGTTGCTGTGGAATCTTCGTGCTTGAGTACAGGTGGTAGTCACTGGGTGCTAGATCTGGTGAATAGGGTGGATGTTCAAGCAATTCCAACTTTAATTCGCACATTTTCCCCATTGCAATGACTGAACAATGGGCTGGAGCATTGTCGTGATGAAACATACCTCATTTTTGCCAAATGAGGTATTTTTCTTTTCACCTCATCACTCAAACGTTGCAGTAAGCTTGCATAGTAGTCACCAGTGATACTTTTACCCTTTTCCAAGTAATCAATACAATTAATTCCCTGTGCATCCCACAAAACACTCGTCATAAATTGACTTTGCCTTTTTTTGGAGTTGGTCCACCTGGCGTAACCCACTGTTTTCACTGTGATTTACTTTCCGGAGTGTAGTGATGTATCCAAGTTTCATCCATGGTAATAAGCCGTCATAAAAATTCACTGGGATTTTACGGTAGAGCTCCACATTCTTAACAGAAACAGTTTTTCTTTGCAACTTTTGATCAGGTGTCAACAAACGCGGCACTCATCTTGCAAAGACCTTGCGAAAGCCCAAAATATTACGTGCACGTTCTTTTGATATGTTTACAGCCTCTGCTATCTCAAACAGCTTTAATCTGCAGTCTTCCAGTACTAAACGATGAATTTTTTCAATGATCTCTGGAGTTGTCACTTCTACAGGGCGTCCAGAGCGAGGCTCATCACTAGTGCTCGTACGTCCCATTTTAAACTGTGCAACCCACCTTTTAATTATTGAATATGAAGGGGCAGAGCCTTTCAATGTACTGTCCATTTCCTCCTTGATTTCTTTAGGCGTTAAGTCTTTCAAATGGAAGTATTTAATCACTGCCCGTTTTTCCAAATGCTCCATTTTCGTGGAAACTGTAAATTTGTCTTATTTAAAATGCTCTCATTGGAAAAGTAAACAAGATATTGGCCTGCAACTATGGATACAAGCTAGTCTATACGATTCTACCGTCTAACTGGCGCCATATCTGTGTGAGGCCCGGGACTTATCAACCGACCCTTGCATAACACATACGATGTTACATTCTCTGTGTGTGCGAAGAAATGTGTATTATTTACATTGTATCTGAATTTAACTTTTTTTTTTTAGCAATTTTGGCCAAAATGTTGATTTTTGGATTTTTTCATCAAAAAATCTTATGTACTCCATTCACATGACTTTCTCTACATCTCTGTAAAAAACTATTGTTAAGAGGCGTTTTCTACTATCTACTTCATGCTTATCAAGAAAAAATTAGCTGGTTGCTATGTGACTGAAGTTCCTTTGTTTGTATGGCCAGCACTTGACAAATTCCTGTATGAGAAAAGTATAAGTTTTTAAAAGCTGAAATGAAAAACAAGGAACATCTCAAAAACTTCATCTCCACGAAAAAAATGTATATAACATAAATTGTGTTTTATCGTACTCTATATTTTTTTGTTAAGTAAGGTTTGTGTACCATTCATCCAGAAACTTAAATATCCTTAATATCCCGTATTTTAATAAAAAACTTTATAAAAATGTTCTATGCAAAGGGTAGTTTCGGAAAGTGGATTTTCTTGAAAATCTTGTTACTGCATCCAAAATTTTCTTTATTACTTTCTCTACACGTACTATGTACATAGTGTATAAGAATTATAATCCACCGAAGATATCGATACAGAGATATCACCGTAAATATACTTTTTGACGTCCCCTGAGTCCTGAAAGGCATTTTTAGAAAAAGGTCCGTGTGTGCATGTGAGTGTCTGTTGACAGCATAGATCAAAAAGGTAAAGAGAATACCAAACTTTGTATTTACGTTCACTATCTTGCAAGGATGAGACAAGAAGGTTTTCAACAAAATCCCCACACCCACCACAAACTTATCCTTTACATGCTACATTTTGAAGACCTCTTTGTTCTGGATGCTTTTTGCGAAACGGTTAAACCGTAAGAGATAGACAGCAACGTAGCTGTCGTTAAAACACATCATTTACGTTGTTCTTGTAGAGTTGGTCGTTTTCGAGATAAATTGCTTTTAATTTTAAATTAAATGGGAGTATTCAATTTTAAATGCTTACATGGCAACCACATTTTAAAACATTTGACTATCACTTTATCCTAGTGTATTTCCTTCTACTTACAAGGAAGCAAGATATAAGGCAATTTCTGTTAATGTTTATCATGAAGCAGGTAGAAGAATAAACTTTTTAACAATATAATAGATATATTTAAAGCCCGTTGGGGAAGACGGTAACTGGATACCTGCGCGCGCATGCTCGCTGGAGCGAACGCTAATCCGGTCGACAGTAGAGCCTCAACACTATCAGATTGCTCACTGTGATTGATTGATCATATCTGCTTCAGTGTTATCTCCACAAATACTCCTTTTAGGCTTCAAGCTAATCGAGATAATAGTCTTATTACTGAGTAGAAGCGAAATAAGGGAGTACCATAGGTTAAAGTGATAGTCAAAAGCTGCTTGCACAGAACAAAAGAAAAACGGGACCAAGTTTGTTTTCTCTGTGCTTTAGTGCCATAAAATAATACATTTTTGGACACAAACAAAGCTATATCAGACTGGATTTTTCTACAAATCAAAAGAGCATAGTCCAACAGTGTCGAGAGTTAGGGTACACGGACCAGAATTGACTCGGGCCACTTCGAATTCCACTGCAACGCAACTACAACAAGGTACACTAAAAATGAATTCTCAATTGACCAACACAAGCAAAAGTTATTCAACAATTGCTCAAACTGGACCGACAAAGGATCAGGCTATTGTAATCGAGGCACATGACGGCATTCCTCTTAAAGAATATATCTATGTCATTGGTGAAATATCAGATCCTTCACACATTCCTCTTAAAGAATATATCTATGTCATTGGTGAAATATTAGATCCTTCACACATTCCTCTTAAAGAATATATCTATGCCATTGGTGAAATCACACATTCCTCTTAAAGAATATATCTATGCCATTGGTGAAATCACACATTCCTCTTAAAGAATATATCTATGCCATTGGTGAAATCACACATTCCTCTTAAAGAATATATCTATGCCATTGGTGAAATCTCACAATCCTATTAAAGAATATATCTATGCCATTGGTGAAATCACACATTCCTCTTAAAGAATATATCTATGCCATTGGTGAAATCTCACATTCCTATTAAAGAATATATCTATGCCATTGGTGAAATCACACATTCCTCTTAAAGAATATATCTATGCCATTGGTGAAATCACAGAGAACTTCACACATTCCTCTTAAAGAATATATCTATGCCATTGGTGAAATCACACATTCCTCTTAAAGAATATATCTATGCCATTGGTGAAATCACAGAGAACTTCACACATTCCTCTTAAAGAATATATCTATGCCATTGGTGAAATCACACATTCCTCTTAAAGAATATATCTATGCCATTGGTGAAATCACAGAGAACTTCACACATTCCTCTTAAAGAATATATCTATGCCATTGGTGAAATCACACATTCCTCTTAAAGAATATATCTATGCCATTGGTGAAATATCAGATACTTCACACATTCCTCTTAAAGAATATATCTATGTCATTGGTGAAATCGCAAGGAACTTCACACATTCCTCTTAAAGAATATATCTATGCCATTGGTGAAATCACACATTCCTCTTAAAGAATATATCTATGCCATTGGTGAAATCACACATTCCTCTTAAAGAATATATCTATGCCATTGGTGAAATCACACATTCCTCTTAAAGAATATATCTATGTCATTGGTGAAATCGCAGAGAACTTCACACATTCCTCTTAAAGAATATATCTATGTCATTGGTGAAATCGCAGAGAACTTCACACATTCCTCTTAAAGAATATATCTATGCCATTGGTGAAATCACACATTCCTCTTAAAGAATATATCTATACCATTGGTGAAATCGCAGAGAACTTCACACATTCCTCTTAAAGAATATATCTATGTCATTGGTGAAATATCAGATCCTTCACACATTCCTCTTAAAGAATATATCTATGCCATTGGTGAAATCACACATTCCTCTTAAAGAATATATCTATGCCATTGGTGAAATCACAGAGAACTTCACACATTCCTCTTAAAGAATATATCTATGCCATTGGTGAAATCACACATTCCTCTTAAAGAATATATCTATGCCATTGGTGAAATCACAGAGAACTTCACACATTCCTCTTAAGGAATATATCTGTGCCATTGGTGAAATCGCAGAGAACTTCACACATTCCTCTTAAAGAATATATCTATGTCATTGGTGAAATCACAGAGAACTTCACACATTCCTCTTAAAGAATATATCTATGCCATTGGTGAAATCACAGAGAACTTCACACATTCCTCTTAAAGAATATATCTATGTCATTGGTGAAATCACACATTCCTCTTAAAGAATATATCTATGTCATTGGAGAAATCACAGAGAACTTCACACATTCCTCTTAAAGAATATATCTATGCCATTGGTGAAATCACACATTCCTCTTAAAGAATATATCTATGCCATTGGTGAAATCACACATTCCTCTTAAAGAATATATCTATGCCATTGGTGAAATCACACATTCCTCTTAAAGAATATATCTATGTCATTGGTGAAATCGAAGAGAACTTCACACATTCCTCTTAAAGAATATATCTATGCCATTGGTGAAATCGCAGAGAACTTCACACATTCCTCTTAAAGAATATATCTATGCCATTGGTGAAATCGCAGAGAACTTCACACATTCCTCTTAAAGAATATATCCATGTCATTGGTGAAATCACAGAGAACTTCACACATTCCTCTTAAAGAATATATCTATGCCATTGGTGAAATCACACATTCCTCTTAAAGAATATATCTATGCCATTGGTGAAATCACAGAGAACTTCACACATTCCTCTTAAAGAATATATCTATGCCATTGGTGAAATCACACATTCCTCTTAAAGAATATATCTATGCCATTGGTGAAATCACAGAGAACTTCACACATTCCTCTTAAAGAATATATCTATGCCATTGTTGAAATCACACATTCCTCTTAAAGAATATATCTATGCCATTGGTGAAATATCAGATACTTCACACATTCCTCTTAAAGAATATATCTATGTCATTGGTGAAATCGCAGAGAACTTCACACATTCCTCTTAAAGAATATATCTATGCCATTGGTGAAATCGCAGAGAACTTCACACATTCCTCTTAAAGAATATATCTATGCCATTGGTGAAATCACACATTCCTCTTAAAGAATATATCTATGCCATTGGTGAAATCACACATTCCTCTTAAAGAATATATCTATGCCATTGGTGAAATCACACATTCCTCTTAAAGAATATATCTATGCCATTGGTGAAATCACACATTCCTCTTAAAGAATATATCTATGTCATTGGTGAAATCGCAGAGAACTTCACACATTCCTCTTAAAGAATATATCTATGTCATTGTTGAAATCGCAGAGAACTTCACACATTCCTCTTAAAGAATATATCTATGCCATTGGTGAAATCACACATTCCTCTTAAAGAATATATCTATGCCATTGGTGAAATCGCAGAGAACTTCACACATTCCTCTTAAAGAATATATCTATGTCATTGGTGAAATATCAGATCCTTCACACATTCCTCTTAAAGAATATATCTATGCCATTGGTGAAATCACACATTCCTCTTAAAGAATATATCTATGCCATTGGTGAAATCGCAGAGAACTTCACACATTCCTCTTAAAGAATATATCTATGTCATTGGTGAAATATCAGATCCGTCACACATTCCTCTTAAAGAATATATCTATGCCATTGGTGAAATCACAGAGAACTTCACACATTCCTCTTAAGGAATATATCTGTGCCATTGGTGAAATCGCAGAGAACTTCACACATTCCTCTTAAAGAATATATCTATGTCATTGGTGAAATCACAGAGAACTTCACACATTCCTCTTAAAGAATATATCTATGCCATTGGTGAAATCACAGAGAACTTCACACATTCCTCTTAAAGAATATATCTATGTCATTGGTGAAATCACACATTCCTCTTAAAGAATATATCTATGTCATTGGTGAAATCACAGAGAACTTCACACATTCCTCTTAAAGAATATATCTATGCAATTGGTGAAATCACACATTCCTCTTAAAGAATATATCTATGCCATTGGTGAAATCACACATTCCTCTTAAAGAATATATCTATGCCATTGGTGAAATCACACATTCCTCTTAAAGAATATATCTATGTCATTGGTGAAATCGCAGAGAACTTCACACATTCCTCTTAAAGAATATATCTATGCCATTGGTGAAATCGCAGAGAACTTCACACATTCCTCTTAAAGAATATATCTATGCCATTGGTGAAATCGCAGAGAACTTCACACATTCCTCTTAAAGAATATATCCATGTCATTGGTGAAATCACAGAGAACTTCACACATTCCTCTTAAAGAATATATCTATGCCATTGGTGAAATCACACATTCCTCTTAAAGAATATATCTATGCCATTGGTGAAATCACACATTCCTCTTAAAGAATATATCTATGTCATTGGTGAAATCGCAGAGAACTTCACACATTCCTCTTAAAGAATATATCTATGCCATTGGTGAAATTACACATTCCTCTTAAAGAATATATCTATGCCATTGGTGAAATCACACATTCCTCTTAAAGAATATATCTATGCCATTGGTGAAATCACAGAGAACTTCACACATTCCTCTTAAAGAATATATCTATGCCATTGGTGAAATCACACATTCCTCTTAAAGAATATATCTATGCCATTGGTGAAATCACACATTCCTCTTAAAGAATATATCTATGTCATTGGTGAAATATCAGATCCTTCACACATTCCTCTTAAAGAATATATCTATGCCATTGGTGAAATCACACATTCCTCTTAAAGAATATATCTATGTCATTGGTGAAATATCAGATCCTTCACACATTCCTCTTAAAGAATATATCTATGCCATTGGTGAAATCACAGAGAACTTCACACATTCCTCTTAAAGAATATATCTATGCCATTGGTGAAATCTCACATTCCTCTTAAAGAATATATCTATGCCATTGGTGAAATCACAGAGAACTTCACACATTCCTCTTAAAGAATATATCTGTGCGATTGGTGAAATCGCAGAGAACTTCACACATTCCTCTTAAAGAATATATCTATGCCATTGGTGAAATCACACATTCCTCTTAAAGAATATATCTATGCCATTGGTGAAATCACACATTCCTCTTAAAGAATATATCTATGTCATTGGTGAAATATCAGATCCTTCACACATTCCTCTTAAAGAATATATCTATGCCATTGGTGAAATCACACATTCCTCTTAAAGAATATATCTATGTCTTTGGTGAAATATCAGATCCTTCACACATTCCTCTTAAAGAATATATCTATGCCATTGGTGAAATCACAGAGAACTTCACACATTCCTCTTAAAGAATATATCTATGCCATTGGTGAAATCTCACATTCCTCTTAAAGAATATATCTATGCCATTGGTGAAATATCAGATCCTTCACACATTCCTCTTAAAGAATATATCTATGCCATTGGTGAAATCACACATTCCTCTTAAAGAATATATCTATGTCATTGGTGAAATCGCAGAGAACTTCACACATTCCTCTTAAAGAATATATCTATGCCATTGGTGAAATCGCAGAGAACTTCACACATTCCTCTTAAAGAATATATCTATGCCATTGGTGAAATCGCAGAGAACTTCACACATTCCTCTTAAAGAATATATCCATGTCATTGGTGAAATCACAGAGAACTTCACACATTCCTCTTAAAGAATATATCTATGCCATTGGTGAAATCACACATTCCTCTTAAAGAATATATCTATGCCATTGGTGAAATCACACATTCCTCTTAAAGAATATATCTATGTCATTGGTGAAATCGCAGAGAACTTCACACATTCCTCTTAAAGAATATATCTATGCCATTGGTGAAATTACACATTCCTCTTAAAGAATATATCTATGCCATTGGTGAAATCACAGAGAACTTCACACATTCCTCTTAAAGAATATATCTATGCCATTGGTGAAATCACACATTCCTCTGAAAGAATATATCTATGCCATTGGTGAAATCACAGAGAACTTCACACATTCCTCTTAAAGAATATATCTATGCCATTGGTGAAATCACACATTCCTCTTAAAGAATATATCTATGCCATTGGTGAAATCACACATTCCTCTTAAAGAATATATCTATGTCATTGTTGAAATATCAGATCCTTCACACATTCCTCTTAAAGAATATATCTATGCCATTGGTGAAATCACACATTCCTCTTAAAGAATATATCTATGTCATTGGTGAAATATCAGATCCTTCACACATTCCTCTTAAAGAATATATCTATGCCATTGGTGAAATCACAGAGAACTTCACACATTCCTCTTAAAGAATATATCTATGCCATTGGTGAAATCTCACACTCCTCTTAAAGAATATATCTATGCCATTGGTGAAATCACAGAGAACTTCACACATTCCTCTTAAAGAATATATCTGTGCGATTGGTGAAATCGCAGAGAACTTCACACATTCCTCTTAAAGAATATATCTATGCCATTGGTGAAATCACACATTCCTCTTAAAGAATATATCTATGCCATTGGTGAAATCACACATTCCTCTTAAAGAATATATCTATGTCATTGGTGAAATATCAGATCCTTCACACATTCCTCTTAAAGAATATATCTATGCCATTGGTGAAATCACACATTCCTCTTAAAGAATATATCTATGTCATTGGTGAAATATCAGATCCTTCACACATTCCTCTTAAAGAATATATCTATGCCATTGGTGAAATCACAGAGAACTTCACACATTCCTCTTAAAGAATATATCTATGCCATTGGTGAAATCTCACATTCCTCTTAAAGAATATATCTATGCCATTGGTGAAATATCAGATCCTTCACACATTCCTCTTAAAGAATATATCTATGCCATTGGTGAAATCACACATTCCTCTTAAAGAATATATCTATGTCATTGGTGAAATATCAGATCCTTCACACATTCCTCTTAAAGAATATATCTATGCCATTGGTGAAATCACAGAGAACTTCACACATTCCTCTTAAAGAATATATCTATGCCATTGGTGAAATCACACATTCCTCTTAAAGAATATATCTATGCCATTGGTGAAATATCAGATCCTTCACACATTCCTCTTAAAGAATATATCTATGCCATTGGTGAAATCACAGAGAACTTCACACATTCCTCTTAAAGAATATATCTATGCCATTGGTGAAATCACACATTCCTCTTAAAGAATATATCTATGCCATTGGTGAAATATCAGATCCTTCACACATTCCTCTTAAAGAATATATCTATGCCATTGGTGAAATCACAGAGAACTTCACACATTCCTCTTAAAGAATATATCTATGCCATTGGTGAAATCACACATTCCTCTTAAAGAATATATCTATGCCATTGGTGAAATATCAGATCCTTCACACATTGCTCTTAAAGAATATATCTATGCCATTGGTGAAATCACACATTCCTCTTAAAGAATATATCTATGTCATTGGTGAAATATCAGATCCTTCACACATTCCTCTTAAAGAATATATCTATGCCATTGGTGAAATCACAGAGAACTTCACACATTCCTCTTAAAGAATATATCTATGCCATTGGTGAAATCTCACATTCCTCTTAAAGAATATATCTATGCCATTGGTGAAATCACAGAGAACTTCACACATTCCTCTTAAAGAATATATCTGTGCCATTGGTGAAATCGCAGAGAACTTCACACATTACTCTTAAAGAATATATCTATGCCATTGGTGAAATCACACATTCCTCTTAAAGAATATATCTATGTCATTGGTGAAATATCAGATCCTTCACACATTCCTCTTAAAGAATATATCTATGCCATTGGTGAAATCTCACATTCCTCTTAAAGAATATATCTATGCCATTGGTGAAATCACAGAGAACTTCACACATTCCTCTTAAAGAATATATCTGTGCCATTGGTGAAATCGCAGAGAACTTCACACATTCCTCTTAAAGAATATATCTATGCCATTGGTGAAATCTCACATTCCTCTTAAAGAATATATCTATGCCATTGGTGAAATCTCACATTCCTCTTAAAGAATATATCTATGCCATTGGTGAAATCACAGAGAACTTCACACATTCCTCTTAAAGAATATATCTGTGCCATTGGTGAAATCGCAGAGAACTTCACACATTCCTCTTAAAGAATATATCTATGCCATTGGTGAAATCTCACATTCCTCTTAAAGAATATATCTATGCCATTGGTGAAATCACAGAGAACTTCACACATTCCTCTTAAAGAATATATCTATGTCATTGGTGAAATTACACATCCTTCACACATTGGTTTTGTTTCTAGAATTTCAAATAACCTAGTATGCATCTATTTAGTTGAGTGCCGTGCACTAATTGATTCAGCTATCTGTTTGTTTGCTATCACTGTAAGCAATGTAACATTGGCGCTGCGCCCTCTTTTGACCAAACAACGTCAGGTTATACTATCCAACGTCTGCCCTGTTATACCCAACTCTGTTCTGGAACAATCCTTGGTTAGCTATGACATTACATCTGCTTCTGCTATTAGTGCTGGGCTTACTACTCCAGGCTATTCCCATATATTAAGCTTTCGACGCCAGCTGTATGTTTCACCTGAGAGCTTTTCTGTACATCACGAAGACACTACATACTGGATCTATGTCTCTTCAGACACACCAACATGTTTTGGGTGTAAGATGGAAGGTCATTTGGCTAGGGCAGGTGAGCACTTCATTACCAGCCGCGGAGCCACTACTACACGATGCAGCAAGTTCAAACACTAAATGTGATGCATCGACAACGGTGAGATGTTTGGATGGACCTCCAATACAAACTGCTGATCAACCTATGGATATTTGTGTTCGCCCGCAGTGTAGCGGCCCGCACTTCGGAGGATCGCGCTCTTTCCGACACCGATGGGCTCTCACGACAAGACGATTAATCTGACGAGGACCCTCCTAAACGTAAGTCTACTCCTGTAACCAAGAAACCTAAACCCTCTGATAATTCATCCACAATTGCTGACTCTCTTCTGTCGATCAAACCACTACTGGACAATCAACCAAGTGAATTTATTTTCACAGCTCTGTAGCTTTTATGAAAATACCATTGGTGTCAGTGAGGTCCCCAAAGTTGCACTAACCTATACCTCGAATCTGCAAGGTATAGCACAGACTCTTCATAAGATCCATCCCCATCTTACTAATGCTGGTATAAAAATGGAACAACCCGCCTTGAAAAGAAATTAATGGCGGCAGTAGACAGGCGTCCTGATGTACCAAAAACTACACCTGCAGTGGGTGATGGTTCTCAGTCTTCATACTCTAATCTAACCTTACTACAATGGCATATAAATGGTTTTCAGACCCATCTTAAGTATCTACAACTTCTTTTGCATTCTCATAATTCTCTTGTAGTATGTTTACAAGAAACCAACTTCACTGCAGATTACATAGCCCCACTTAAGCGCTACACTGGCTACCACAGGAACCGTACTGAGGCAAGACGCGCTAGCGGTGATGTGGTTACCTATGTTCAGGATGTTTTACCACAAAAAGAAATCCCTCTTAACACTTCACTGGAGGCCGTAGCTGTCTCCGTATTTTATAAAACGCAGATTTGCATTTGCAATATTTACCTCCCAAACAGCACCATTGTTGACTTACCACAACTTTCTGACTTGATCATACAGCTGCCTAAACCCTTCTTATTACTGGGTGATTTTAACAGCCATAATCCTCTATGGGGTGATGCTAAGCTTGATTATCGTGGAAGACTGCTAGAGACTCTACTTCAATCTTTTGATTTAACTCTCCAAACCCCACCCATTATGACACCTTCATTAGCATTGATCTTACGATATGTTCTCCCAGCATAGCATCTTTATTCCACTGGTCCATTTGTACAACTCCTCAGGGCAGTGACCACTTCCCAATCACTAATTACACTCATCCTCTGAGAAAACAACCTTATACTGGGAAACTCGACAAGGCTGACTGGAAACTTTTTAAACACTTATTTGAGACTGCTGCAGGGGATTTGCCGCAACAAGAAGCTTTCCCACAAATGGACATTGACGGAAATGTTGCTAAGTTTTCTGAGATTGTGACTAAGACAGCCGAGAGTTCTATTCCTACCACAGGAACAGTAATATATCATCAAACTGTTCCTTATTGTCAAATGGCTGTTAACTTGAACAAAGCCTACTACAAATACAAACGCCATCAAACTCCAACCAACAAATTAGAATTTCAACGTCTACGTGCTACGGCGCGTAGTGAAATCAAACGCAGCAAAAGGGAATCTTGGTTGAAGTTTGTTTCCTCCCTTACTAATAAGACTCCCCAGTCTGAAAAAAGGAAAAAAACTGCAAGTTATAGGTGGCAAGCATAAACAGCATCAGATCTCTCATCTCCGAACTATGTCCTCTGCCGATGCTATTACCGAACCACAGGCTATCGCTAACACTCTTGCTTCTACTTTTTCTGCTATATGCAATGCCTCTAGTACCCTCTCCATTTATGTCTCATCTTCTCCCAGTTCTTCTCCGATGTGCCTTTTCTGATAATACCCATCCATTCAATAAGGTCTTAACAATGAATGAAATGCTGGCCGAATTACATCAGTGCACAAGCAAAAGCCCTGGACCAGACAATATTCCCTACGATCTGCTCAAGCAACTGCCAGAGAGTGACTTGTAATACTTCACCTCTTCAATCACATCTGTACGACACAACGCTTTCCCAATCAGTGGCGTGAATCCATTGTGGTTGCTATACCAAAATCAAATGAGGACACATCGCTTCCTAGTAACTATCGTCCACTTTCCCTTACATGTACCATAAGTAAACTACTGGAGAAGGTAATCAACAGAAGACTGCGTTGGTTCGTGGAATCTAGTTATTTCTTTAATGACCTCCAGAGTGGTTTT
The DNA here is from genome assembly GCA_030762935.1 of Hymenopus coronatus. NCBI lineage: Eukaryota > Metazoa > Arthropoda > Insecta > Mantodea > Hymenopodidae > Hymenopus > Hymenopus coronatus. Next base: position 1,404,020 of record CM060892.1, read on the forward strand.
CGTTAATACTATTCCACTCTCAACACTCTGTCTCTTCTTGAATCTGAAATACACGATTACTGTCAGCCTTGATATCACTAAAGCTTATGATACGGTTTGGCGCCTCATCCAGAAACTTCTAGAAGCTAATGTTAAAGGCAGAATGCTAGCATTCATTTACAACTTTCTTCTACATCAACGAATGCGAGTAAGAGCCAATGCCACCTTGTCCCATAGCGTTTGTCTAGAAAAAGGCAGACCGCAGGGATCGGTGTTAAGCGTTACGCTTTTCTTACTGGCCATTAACGACGTTACGGTGGAGTCATGACACAGGCCTAGTGTTTTCTTCCCAAAAGAGTCAATGTATAGTGTTCTCCAGACGAAGAAAAGCTTTCACGACTCCTGCTCTCCACACCAATCAGCATCCACTTCCAGTCGTTGATACCATTCGCATGACATTTGATCGTGGGTTGACTTGGCTCGCTCACCTCAAAACTCTCAAGGCTGACTGTATGAGGCGCCTAAATATTTTAAAAGCATTATCTGCCAAAACGTGGGCAGCTGATTTCAGTGCTCTAGTTCGCACGTATAGAAGTATTATTCTTTCCAAGCTCGATTATGGTGCCATAGTTTACAATTCTGCTAGCATTCCAGCCTTAAAATACTAAACATTGTTCAGTCATCAGCATTGCGGATTGTGCTGGGTGCCTTGCATACTAGTGCTGTGGAGAGTTTGCAAATAGTGGCCAATGAACTGCCTCTTTCTCTTCGGCGCAAGTTCTTAAGTCTGTCCTTTGTAGTTAAAACTGTCATCCGCCCAAATTCTGAGACAATTTCTCGCACTCCCTTCCATAATAATACACACTATGAAACGGCCTTCGGGCGGAGAATTAAAGCATACTTAGAAGAGTTCAATATACAGATTCCTCCCTTGATCCCGCATACACTTACCATAAATGTTGTACCATGGAATCTACAGGCTCCTGTAATCAACACCTCTTTGACTAAGAACGCCAAATGCGATACAGATAGACATCTAAATGCAGTGCTATTCGATGAACTAAAGGGAACCTTTCCCGACTTTCAGCCAATATATACCGATGGTTCCAAATGGAACAATAAAAATGGATGTGCAGTGGTTTTTCCTACTCACACCATGTTCTACAATTTGCCTCACATACTCTGTGTCTTCTCTTGTGAGCTGGACTACGTATCGAAGAGCAGAGATCAATCCTTCATTATCTTAACAGATTCTCTAAGCGTTCCATAAGATATACAACGACATGCACCCCTCCACACTCTTGTATAGGAAATACAAGAACTGTCGATGCTTTGGTAACTTCTGGCAAGCTTGGATACCATCCCGCTGTGATATAGCGGGAAATGGGATGGCTGCGAAGGAAGCAACAAATCGTCCTCCAACCATCGCAGATATCAAGATTCCTCATGATCTTAGGCGCACTATTTTACAGCAATGGAGAACACATTGGACAGCCACATCTAAAAGTAACTGCCGAACACACAACATCTCTTCTGACACTTACCAGAAGAAACCAGGTACTAATCACCCGCTTGTGCATCGGACACACCACTCTTACCCATTCCTACATCCTGTCCTAGATACGCTGCTCAAAGCACTCAATGTGGTGTACCAAATGGTGTTAGGTGATACACAGAACTGGACACATGTTTTACAATTCATGAATACCATTCAATTGTACAATAAGGTGTGACTAATTTGTATTAATATTGTTTGTTTTCTGTAATTGTAGTCGCGATATGACTGTGTTAAAACTGACATTAAGCAATAGATAAAATAAAAAAAACTGGTTGCTATGTGACTGAAGTTCTTGTGTTTGTATGGACACGAGTTGCCAAATTCCTGTATGAGAAAAGTATAAGTTTTTAAAGCTGAAACCAATAACAAGGAATATCCCAAAAAAGGTAAACTCTGCAAAAAAAAGTATATAACATAAAATGTGTATTTTAAGGTGTTCTACATTTTTGTGTAAGAAGCTTTACTGACGGCGAACACCTAGAGTAAGTACTTATTTTATTTGCCACTAGATGGCTATAGTAATATTTTTCCTCCCTATCCAATGTTAAAGTAACGCAACAGTTTATCGAAATGAGATAATGCAGCAGTGAAATTCAAATATATTTTTATTTATTAGCTGTCCTTTCCTTATTCCTATATAAATAAAGAAGCTTTCCTAGCGACGAATACCTAAAATATGTATGTATTATTTGCCACCAGATGGCCGTAGTTCCTACTGCTCTAATTTTCGTCTTCAATGCTAAGAGAATGCACCTGGTTATGGAGACAATGACGCAAGATAACTGTGTAAATCAAATATATTTCTTATGTATTAACTATCATTCCCTTGGTCATATCGTTTAAATAAAGAAATACATATATTTTTGTTGTAATTCTTTAAAATGAACAAGTTATAAACAATGCACATAACCCTTCTTGGAATCTGAAAATGGTGGAGAAATAACGGGATCCGTTTTAGGTTTAACTTCCTATTGCAGATGTTGGTTATTTTTTTTTCTTTTTATTATTTTTGTAGTGTTTAACGCCCGCTTTAACTACTTATGGCACCGCAGGCGGTATTTGACGTTATGTGGTACATGAGCTAGCTAAAGAACATGGAGCTACTCGCGTCAACATCACAGTACAATTGCGGTGCTCTTAATACTTTTGATCAAGTTATAATTTGGCTTAAATGGCGAAATTTAAACCACACAAAGGTAGGTATTATCAAATAAAAGCTTATCAATTGCCCAAGCAGATCTACTTGCTCTTTAGTTACGTCATTGTTTAGCCTTAGAAATGGCTGTTTTGACATAGAAGAAAATAAAGAAAGAGGTGGAAAACATTAGGAGTAAAGGAAAGCAAGAGATTCGGAAGAAGCATGAATGTTACTTTGTGACATTCTCCTTAACGTAATTCATTACCTGTGCCAGCGTTTACCCGCCACACTATGGAAGCACTGCCATTACTGTTATTATGCCAACATGAATGTTACTTTGTGACTTTCTCTTAATGTAATTCATTACCTACACCAGCGTTTACCCGCCACACTATGTGCTGCCATTACTGTTATTATGCCAACATGAATGTTACTTTGTGACTTTCTCCTTAATGTAATTCATTACCTACACCAGCGTTTACCCGCCACACTATGGATGTGCTGCCATTACTGTTATTATGCCAACATGAATGTTACTTTGTGACTTTCTCTTAATGTAATTCATTACCTACACCAGCGTTTACCCGCCACACTATGTGCTGCCATTACTGTTATTATGCCAACATGAATGTTACTTTGTGACTTTCTCTTAATGTAATTCATTACCTACACCAGCGTTTACCCGCCACACTATGTGCTGCCATTACTGTTATTATGCCAACATGAATGTTACTTTGTGACTTTCTCTTAATGTAATTCATTACCTACACCAGCGTTTACCCGCCACACTATGTGCTGCCATTACTGTTATTATGCCAACATGAATGTTACTTTGTGACTTTCTCTTAATGTAATTCATTACCTACACCAGCGTTTACCCGCCACACTATGTGCTGCCATTACTGTTATTATGCCAACATGAATGTTACTTTGTGACTTTCTCTTAATGTAATTCATTACCTACACCAGCGTTTACCCGCCACACTATGTGCTGCCATTACTGTTATTATGCCAACATGAATGTTACTTTGTGACTTTCTCCTTAATGTAATTCATTACCTACACCAGCGTTTACCCGCCACACTATGTGCTGCCATTACTGTTATTATGCCAACATGAATGTTACTTTGTGACTTTCTCCTTAATGTAATTCATTACCTACACCAGCGTTTACCCGCCACACTATGGATGCGCTGGCATTACTTTTTTTTGGTAGTGTTTAACGACCGCTTTAACTACTTGTGGCACCGCAGGCGATGATACATGAATGAAGATGGAGCACCGGTGGAATGCGATGGCGGGGGAAACCGGAGAAAACTCGATCCTGCGCCGGCTTTGTGCACCACATGTGGTCGCTTGGGATCGAACCCGAGCCATCTAGGTAGGAGGCGAGTAGTCTAACCACGGCGCGGCTACTACTATTACTATGCCAAGCTATTTTGTTTCTCTCCGGAAGGAAAGTTGTACAAGGCATTACAACAAAGTGTTGTAATTTTATTTCATTGCACGATCGCACTGTAAACGGAAGATTTTGTGCGAGTTTTGTTGTTTAGGTACAGCAGCTAGTTGTGACTGACAGTTGACATGATCGGTTGCTAAGCGAATCAACAGCTCCACAATTTTACTAGAGATGCCCAACTCGGTACGTACCAATGTTCTATGTGGTGGTGTGTTTGTGTACACGCCTGGTAATGCTTCCTCTTGTTATGTTTGCAGAAGAAGACGAGTTTTCTACAGGCATGTCACTACCTCAACAGGAAGAAGATACCAAAACTGTTACATCTGTTGACTGGCCACCTCGTCGTCAACCGTCCAGGTACGAGCACCACATATTCACTCAACTACCCGTGACTGATAAACATAGTGTGGTACTGATAAGTCGGTGTTAAAGCAAAGCTGCTGCCCCCCCGAGTGTAGAAACACCAATTTTTAGCAGCTCTTAATGTCACAAAAATGTGTAAAATCTCGAACTAATCACTTCAGCATTGAGTTACGTAGCCTACTCTGGAAGCATTTTTTCAACTGCTTTGGTGGCTTAATGCGTAACGCGGGAAGCTGCTATCCCAAAGATCATGAGTTCGGTTCCTGTAAATGTTTTTTATTATTATTTTTTCATTGCAGACAAAGTGCGCGATGTGTGGCGTACTGGCACTTGAGAAGCTTATAGCCGTTACTTGGAAATGTCAATAAACAGACCACAAGTCTCCTATCTCAAATTACTTATTTAAGTAATCCACACATTCCCTGAAAATGTTTCAGTATAGTTCATTAACATCCTGTATATGCGGGCGCTGGGGCGGAGTGCTTAGACCACTCACCTCTCACCTAGACGGCCCGGGTTCGATCCCAAGCGACCATATGTGAGATTTGTGGTGGACAAAGCGGCGCAGGGGCGGGTTTTCTCCACTTTCCCGGTGCTCTATCTCCATTACATGTATCACCATAATTAAACTCTATAACAAATCTGATGTGTTCCATTCACATGACTTTCTCTACATCTCTGTATCAAGTTATTGTTTAAAACCTTATGCTTCTATTTACTTTCTGCTAATCGAGATAAAAATTAGGTGAAATAGTCTTATTACTTGCTTCCTTGTAAGTAGAAGAGAAATAAGGGAGTAACATAGGTTAAAGTGATAATCAAAAGCTGGTTGCTATGTGACTGAAGTTCCTGTGTTTGTATGGACAGCAGTTGACAAATTCCTGTATGAGAAAACTAGAACTTTTTATAGCTAAAACCACAAACAAGGAATATCTCAAAAACGATCAACTCCACGAAAAAATTTATACAACATAAATTGTCTCCTTTTTTTGTGTGGTAAGTTTTTGTCCATCTCTTACGGTTTAGCAGTTATGCAAAATTCCGTAAACTTGATCCAGAATAAAGTAGTCTTCAGAAGCTATTCCCAGAAAATTCAAAATGAAATGAAATGGCGTGTTATTTATGGACGCTCTTTAACTGCTTTGGTTCTCAGCGTCCCATTCTATACTGGGCGTGAAAGATCGCTTAATTTTGCTCAGAGGTCTCTCTTATCAGGCTTGAGGTTCTTTTACGTGCCGTAAATCTACGACACGGGACCCACAGCTTTACTTCCCTTCCGAAGGAAGCCATGCAAAGGATTTTTACGCCCGAAAAAAAATCCATCGTTTTCCGCCAGGTTTGAACCCGCGACCTTGGGTATATGAAGTTAGCATGGTAACCATTACACCACGGAGGGCGACCCAGAAAATTCAAAATATACATTTTATTTGTCAGGTAAATATCTTCAATATACGATATTTTAATCAAAATCGTTAGAGCCATTTTAAGAAAATCAAAATTTTCGAAACATGTTCCATGTAAAGGGTAGTTAAGGGTGGAGGGATTTTCTTGAGAATCTTCGTGTCACATCCTTGGAAGATACTAAACTTAAATACCAAGTTTGGTGTTCAATGGTCTTTTCGTTTTTAAGTATGCTGTCCACAGTCACACAGACACACACGGACCTTTTTCTGAAAATGCTTTTTTTGGTTTCAGGGGGACCCAAAACATCTATTTCCGGAGAAATCTGTGTATTGAATTTTTGGGTGGAATGCAATACCTTCTCTATACACTATGTACATGGTGCCTACGTGTAGAGAAAGTAAAAATCTGATGTGTTCCATTCACATAACTTTCGCTACATCTCTGTAACAAATTATCGTTAAAAATCTTATGCTTCTATTTACTTCATGCTAATGGAGAAAAAAATAGCAGAAATAGCCTTATTACTTGCTTCCTTGTAAGTAGGAGTGAAATAAGGGAGAACCATAGGTTAAAGTGATAGTCAAAAGCTGGTTGCTATGTGACTGAAGTTCCTTTGTTTGTATGGACAGTAGTTGACAAATTCCTAAGTTTTTCAAAGCTGGTCCAAAAACAAGGTGTATCTTAAAAACGATCAACTCCACGAAAAACATGTATTTGCATAAATTGTGTGTTTTAAAATGCTCTACATTTTTTGTGTTGTAAGTTTTGTCTATCTCTTACGGTTTAGCAGTTATACAAAATTCCGTAAAGTTGATCCAGAATAAAGTAGTCTTCAGAGGCTGTTCACAGAAAGTTCAAGATATACATTTTATTTGTCGGGTAAATGTCTTTAATATACGATATCTTTATCAAAATCATTAGAGCCATTTTTGAAAAATCCAAATTTTTGAAATTTTTTCTATGTAAAGGGTAGTTTGGGGTGGGGGTATTTTTATGAAAATCTTCGTGACGCAACCTCGGAAGATACCAAGTTTGGTATTTTATCGACTTTTCGTTTCTGAGTTATCGTGTTCACAGACACACGGATACAGGAACCTTTTTCTGAATTTTTTTTTTTTTTTTTGATACATGGGACCCTAATACATATATTTCCGGCGAAATCTCGGTATTGAACTTTTGGGTGGAATAAAATAGCTTCTCTATAAGTACACATGTAGAGAAAGTAAAATGGTGGTATTTTGTATCAGATGACCCGGTGCAGTTCCTGAGCGAGCTGTTGCAGCGCTGTAAGGACTACCGTGACGGCGAGGGCGCCCCCCCGCTGCTGTTCGAACCCCAGCACGTCAAGTCCATGTACCGCACCCTGGACCCGGGCAACAAGGGCTACATCACCCTGCAGCAGTATACCAAAGGTGAGCAAGATGGGCGTAAACCAAACTTGTTATTTAAGTTCAAAATCTTCCAAGGATGCCCCACAAAGATTTTCAACAAAATGCCCCTTCATCCCCCTTTATCCTGTGCATGTGATATTTTTGCGAAAATGTTTATATTATCAAAAGTAGCTTTAACGATTTTTACTAAAGATATTTTCTGGCAAACGTAAAATGCATGTTTAATTTTGTGGGAAAGAGTTTTTCATTCTGGAGACTTTCGTAAGAGAAAGAAAGAAACTCAATACACAAAACATGTTGTTAAATAAATATAACATGTTATTCTTCGTATAACGTTAACAAGAAAGTCATTGAATTGCGCAACAGTAGGTTCGGTTCTAGTTTTTCTTCTTTTTGCAGAAGTGGTCAATTCGTTGTCACGGTATAACACACTGTTTTACTGAGTGCACCACCGTAACTTCAGACTGGGTGAAGAGAATACAACATTGTGCACTAAGTAGGCTACGCTAGGAATGATTACTGAATAGCAGCTTACCGGGTAACTAGATATCGCTTTCCCACACCTCACCCTGCAGGGCTCACGAACCCAGAACGCAACTATATCACTGTGATAGCATCTTGAGGACACCGACCTGCACGCGCCGCGTGTAAACAACCCGTTGGGGAATGTTTTACAGGTAATTTATGTTGCGGCAGTACCTATATTAGCCCGTGGTGTATTTTATTACTTTTGTATAGGTTTAATATAAGAAATATCTGCTTCAGTAGAACGCAGAACCTTAGGGTGTGGAAGCTTCTATTGTGCTCGCCAAGGTTACTTGCTTTCTTAATGCTAGACACACAATTGCCTTTGTAGAGCAAGATTTTTAGAGCATCAGAGACACAAGTAACAAGCTGAAGGTTAAAGAAAGGTTATTTAGCAAATGCCTTGGAACCCGGGACATTTTCATTATAAAGAATGGTCACGTGGGTTGAATTCAAAGAACGTAGCAAGTTAGTCACGTGACAACGCTAGTTTTCGCGCTTCTTTTTAGCCAATGAGGAAGGAGTGCAATATTGAAGGTTTTAGGTATTCAAGCGATGCGTGCACAAGAAATGAGGTTATCGTGAAATGTTACTCTTATTGTTGTAACGTGTGGACAGCAAGAACTCAGCCACAGCAGAAATTGTCAAGAGCGTTCGTGTCGGGAGTCGCTCGTACGGTTAGTGCCTCAACGAGCAACAACGAAAATAAAAGTATTCATTTTTGTAGCGAAATATCTCTTTTCTTGAGTCTGCCCCCGAGCACAGCCGGTGCAACAATACGTGTGTTTATAGTGCTAATCCTTGACTGACTCCGAGGTAGACAACACGACACGATACTGCAAATCTTCACTTATCTTTTGGAATCCAAGGACTAGTTTCTCAGTAAATTGGTCTATTGCATCGTCAGCTCAGTTTATTTTTGAGCTTGTTTATTTACACTGCTACTAGGTCGATTGTGTACTACTGGAATCAAAACAAAGTTGCTGACAGAATCAATTGGTGGTATACCAAATCCCCTGCATGATGTTTACTTTCTCTACACGTACTATATACATAGTGTATAGAGAAGGTATTGTAATGTATCAAAAAATTCAACACTGAGATTTCACCGGAAATATATGTTTTACGACCCCCTGAATCCAAAAGAACAATTTTTAGAAAAATGTCCATGTGTGCAGCATAGCTCAAAAAGGAAAATTCCATTAAATATCAAGGATGTGACATGAAGATTTTCAAGAAAATCCTCCCAATCCAAAATACCCTTTACATGCAACTTTTTTATTTTTTTCAAAAATGGCTCTAACGATTTTGATTAAAATATCGTATATTAAATATATTTACCTGACAAAATGTATATCTTGAATTTTCTGGGAATAACCTCTCAAAACTACTTTATTCTGGATGAATTTTACGGCATTTTGTATAAGTGCTAAACCGTAAGAGATGGACAAAAATTTCTTGCAGAGATGTAGAGAAAGTCATGTGAATGGAACACATCAGATTTTTATACTTAAATATCTTCTCCCAAACCATTATTGTTCTGCCAGAGCAACAAGATAAAAAAGAAACAGAGCTGACGTTGCAATAGACCATTGTTATTGCGAAACAACTGCTTGTATTCCAAAAGATAAATGAAGAATTGCTACAATTATCTATTAATATTTGTGTTACTAGCTTCTGTTTACATATTATAAGTTGTAAAATATGTTGCTTCAAGAACTTTGCAGATATATCTACAACACTAACACATCTTTGGAAACATTCAAATGCATCGAGCCCTCAACTTGTGCAAGCAATTAGTTTTAGATCGTGTGAAAAAGAAAAAGAACACTGTTTGGAAAATATGTCGGATTTTAAATAAGGCTTGAAATGTGCTACGCAAATAATTGTCAATGTGTCCTATTGCAATTACATCTTGTGATCTGGAGCGAAGTTTTTCACAATATAAAGTCTGTTTACGTGCCAATCGGAGACGATTCACATTTGAGACGTTAGAGATGTATGTTGTTGTGCATTGTAATGTCCTCTAACCTGGTTGGTCATATCGGTCGATGAATGAAATTGGTGAAATGATGTCGGGGTCCATGGGGCTTAAAGTTATTCGACATTTGTCTTCTCAGGATAAGGGGAAACCTTATCTGGGTAACTCACCCTAAGTGAGATTCTGTTGAATATGAGGCAGACAGACTACCACCCAGGGATGTATGTTGAGAGAAAATGAAACAGATAATGATGTAGATGACTTCTTGCACAAACAGCAATTGTTAGTTGCCTTCCACGTGGACATGACATTGTTGCAGGGCTTCAAGTGATGGGGCTGCAGGAGTTCGACCCGGAACCCCCCACATCTGGTGGCAACGTTCTTAAGGACACCTTCATCACTGAGGCGTGAGTATGCAAGCACCACATTAGATCAACCTGTTGTAGGTATATAGTGAGTGACGTAGCGCTTGTGTGTCGCAGGATTCGCTGTCTACAGGACTCGTTGACGGACACCCTCAATACAGAGACGTGAGTTTGGATCTGGTACTGCAGCTGTGTATGTCTAGATACAGGAAATAAAGGTTTAATTGCGAGATATTGGTGAGATTAGCAACAGGTGTTAGTTTTGGACATCCCTGAGGTAGGGTGGGGGGGGGGTGAGGGCTGGCTGGCTGGCTAGCTAGCTGGACCAGCTCCCACCAGTGTCGAGCGAGACCACGAGCAGGACGGTCGTGTACCATGGTGATGTAGTGGTAATGGTGGTGATGGGGTTCTGCAATGCTTTCCATCTACATGTTGCTACTGCTGTTCAGCGGAGTGGCGGCCAACGGGGTCATGGGCGAGGAATGCGACTGGATCGGCAGGTACGTTAGTGTACACAACATTCATTAGTGTAAACATGTACACGAACATTCATTAGTGTAAACATGTACACCAACATTCATTAGTGTAAACCTGTACACCCACATACATTAGTGTAAACATGTACACGAACATTCATTAGTATAAACATGTACACCCACATACATTAGTGTAAACTAGTACACCAACATTCATTATGTACACCAACATTCATTACTGTAAACATGTACACCAACATTCATTATGTACACCAACATTCATTAGTGTAAACATGTACACCAACATTCATTAGTGTACACCGACATTCATTAGAGTAAACTAGTACACCAACATTCATTATTGTATACCAACATTCATTAGTGTAAACTAATACACCAACATTCATTAGCGTACACCAACATTCATTAGTGTAAACTAGTACACCAACATTCATTAGTGTACACCAACATTCATTAGTGTAAACTAGTACACCAACATTCATTAGTGTAAACTAGTACACCAACATTCATTAGTGTACACCAACATTCATTAGTGTAAACATGTACACCAGCATTCATTAGTGTAAACTAGTACACCAACATTCATTATGTACACCAACATTCATTAGTGTAAACATGTACACCAACATTCATTAGTGTAAACATGTACACCAACATTCATTAGCGTACACCAACATTCATTAGCGTACACCAACATTCATTAGTGTAAACATGTACACCAATATTCATTAGTGTAAACATGTACACCCACATACATTAGTGTAAACTAGTACACCAACATTCATTAGTGTACACCAACATTCATTAGTGTAAACATGTACACCAACATTCATTAGTGTAAACATGTACACCCACATACATTAGTGTAAACATGTACACCCACATACATTAGTGTAAACTAGTACACCAACATTCATTAGTGTAAACTAGTACACCAACATTCATTAGCGTACACCAACATTCATTAGTGTAAACATGTACACCAACATTCATTAGTGTAAACTAGTACACCAACATTCATTAGTGTAAACATGTACACCAACATTCATTAGTGTAAACATGTACACCAACATTCATTAGTGTAAACATGTACACCAACATTCATTAGTGTAAACATGTACAACAACATTCATTAGTGTAAACATGTACACCAACATTCATTAGTGTAAACATGTACACCAACATTCATTAGTGTACACCGACATTCATTAGTGTAAACTAGTACACCAACATTCATTATTGTAAACTAGTACACCAACATTCATTAGTGTACACCAACATTCATTAGTGTAAACATGTACACCAACATTCATTAGTGTAAACATGTACACCAACATTCATTAGTGTAAACATGTACACCATCATTCATTAGTGTAAACATGTACACCAACATTCATTAGTGTACACCGACATTCATTAGAGTAAACTAGTACACCAACATTCATTAGTGTACACCGACATTCATTAGTGTAAACATGTACACCAACATTCATTAGTGTAAACATGTACACCCACATACATTAGTGTAAACTAGTACACCAACATTCATTAGCGTACACCAACATACATTAGTGTAAACATGTACACCAACATTCATTAGTGTAAACATGTACATCAACATTCATTAGTGTAAACATGTACACCAACATACATTAGTGTAAACTAGTACACCAACATACATTAGTGTAAACATATACACCAACATACATTAGAGTAAACATGTACGCGAACATTCATTAGTATAAACATGTACACCCACATACATTAGTGTAAACTAGTACACCAACATTCATTAGTGTACACCAACAATCATTAGTGTAAACATGTACACCAACATCATTAGTGTAAACATGTACACCAACAATCATTAGTGTAAACATGTACACCAACATTCATTAGTGTAAACATGTACACCAACATTCATTAGTGTAAACATGTACAACAACATACATTAGTGTAAACTAGTACACCAACATCCATTAGTGTGAACATGTACGCCAACAATCATTAGTGTAAACATGTACACCAACATTCATTAGTGTAAACATGTACACCAACATTCATTAGTGTAAACATGTACAACAACATACATTAGTGTAAACTAGTACACCAACATCCATTAGTGTGAACATGTACGCCAACATTTATTAGTGTACGCCAACATTCATTAGTGTACACCAACATACATTAGTGTAAACATGTACGCCAACATTCATTAGTGTACACCAACATACATTAGTGTAAACATGTACGCCAACATCCATTAGTGTAAACTAGTACACCAACATTCATTAGTGCACACCAACATACATTAGTATAAACTAGTACACAAACATTCATTAGTGTAAACTAGTACACCAATATTCATTAGTGTAAACTAGTACATAAACATTCATTAGTGTACACCAACATTCATTAGTATAAACTAGTACACAAACATTCATTAGTGTACACCAACATTCATTAGTGTAAACTAGTACACCAATATTCATTAGTGTAAACTAGTACATAAACATTCATTAGTCTACACCAACATACATTAGTGTAAACTAGTACACAAACATTCATTAATGTACACCAACATACATTAGTGTAAACCAGTACACAAACATTCATTAGTGTAAACCAGTACACAAACATTCATTAGTGTACACCAACATACATTAGTGTAAATATGTACACGAACATTCACTAGTGTACACCAACATACATTAGTGTAAACATGTAACACAGCATACATTAGTGTACACCAACATACTTTAGTGTAAACATGTACACAGCATACATTAGTATAAAAATGTACGCCAACATTAATTAGTGTACACCAACATACATTAGTGTAAACATGTAACACAGCATACATTAGTGTACACCATTATACATTAGTGTTAAACATGTACACAGCATACATTAGTATGAAAATGTACGCCAACATTAATTAGTGTACATCAACATACATTAGTGTAAACATGTACGCCAACATTCATTAGTGTACATCAACATACATTAGTGTAAACATGTACACGAACATTCACTAGTGTACACCAACATACATTAGTGTAAACATGTACGCCAACATTCACTAGTGTACACCAACATACATTAGTGTAAACATGTACAGGAACATTCACTAGTGTACATCAACATACATTAGTGTAAACATGTACGCCAGCATTCACTAGTGTACACCAACATACATTAGTGTAAATATGTACACGAACATTCACTAGTGTACACCAACATACATTAGTGTAAACATGTACGCCAACATTCATTAGTGTACACCAACATACATTAGTGTAAACATGTACGCCAACTTTCAGTAGTGTACATCAACATACATTAGTGTAAACATGTACGCCAGCATTCATTAGTGTAAACATGTACAGGAACATTCACTAGTGTACACCAGCATTCATTAGTGTAAACATGTACAGGAACATTCACTAGTGTACACCAGCATTCATTAGTGTAAACATGTACACGAACATTCACTAGTGTACACTAACATATATTAGTGTAAACATGTACACGAACATTCACTAGTGTACACTAACATATATTAGTGTAAACATGTACACTAACATATATTAGTGTAAACATGTACACGAACATTCACTAGTGTACACCAGCATACATTAGTGTAAACATGTACACAGCTTACATTAGTATAGATATGTAGACCAAAGTATGTTAATGCTAACATGTACAGTGAACTGCATTAATGTTCCCATTTAAACAAGTACCCTTGTTTTTGTATGGTCCCACATATGACATCTGTGTATTGAATTTTTTAGGGTACACTATGTACATAGTACGTGTAGAGAAAGTAAACATGGAATTTTAGATACTTGACTGTTTATATTAAAGTTTTGAATCCCAGGTCTACTCCATCTGCTCCTCAGTTGGTTGTACAGGTTACAATATGGCTCAGTTCTTTGTTGTTACTTTCTCTACACGTACTATGCACATAGTAAATAGAGAAGATATTGTATTGCACCCACGAATTGAATACTGAGATTTAACCGGAAATACATGTTTTGGGCCTCCCTGAATTCCAAAAAAAAATTCTAGAAAATCTCCCAACCCCCAACTATCCTTTACATGGAAAAATTTCGAAAATTTTAGCTTTCTCAAAAATGGCTCTAACGATTTTGATTAAAATATATATTAAAGATAAGTACCCAAAAAAATAAAATGTATATGTTGAATTTTCTGGGAACAGCCTCTAAAGACCTCTTTATTCTGGATGGACTTTATATAACTAGTAAACTATAAGAGATAGACAAAAACTTACTACACAAAAATGTAGAGCTGTTTAAAATACACAATTTATGTTATACGTTTTTTTCGTGTAGTTGACTGTTTTGAAGCTATTCCTTTTAAAAAAATGTGTTCCATTCACATGACTTTCCCTATTTCTCTGCATAAACATTAAAAAGCTTTTTCTTCTATTTACTGCATGCTAATCGAGAAAACATTAACAGAAATAGTCTTATTACTTGCTTCCTTGTAAGTAGAAGCGAAATAAGGGAGTACCATAGGTTAAAGTGATAGTCAAAAACTGGTTGCTATGTGACTGAAGTTCCTTTGTTTGTATGGACAGGAGGTGACAAATTCCTGTATGAGAAAAGTATTAAGTTGTTTAAAACTGAAACAAAAAAAAAATCTGATGTGTTACACTCACATGACTTTCTCTAACTGTTCTACAAACTTCTTACATAAGATTCTTCTTCTTTCTGCATCTTGCTAATCGAGGTACTCATTAGCACAATGTTCTTATTACTTAGTTCCTTATAAGTAGGAAGAAAATAAGGGAATACACTAGGCTAAAGCCATAGCCAATTGTTTTAAAAGCTGTCGTTATGCGATTGTCATTACAAATCCCTTCTTTTCTTGGCCAGGAGTAGAACAAAATAAAACCGCACACTCCCGTCTGAGAAAAGTATAAGTACTGCACAACTGAAACTAATAACAATGAATATCTCGAAAACTGTAAATTCCACGAGGAAAATGTATATGACATAACTTGTGTATTTTAATAAGACCTACATTTTTTGTATAGTAAGTTTTTGTCTATCTCTTACGGTTTACTAGTTATGCCAAATTAAGCAAAATTCACTCAGAATAAACAGGTCTTTAGAAGCTATTCCCAGAAAATTCAAGATATACATATTATTTGTCAGCTAAATATCTTTAATATACAATATTTTAATAAAAATCGTTAGAGCCATTTTTAAGAAAATCAAAATTTTCGAAAAAAGTTCCATGTAAAGGGTAGTTTGGGGGGGATTTTTCTCAAAATTTTCGTGTCGCATCCCTGGAGGATACTAAACTTAAGTACCAAGTTTAGTGCTTTACCGACTTTTCGTTTTTGAGTTATCGTGTTCACAGACACACGGACACACACACACGAACCTTTTTTTGAAAATGCTTTTTTTTTTTTGATACAGGGGACCCTAAAACATATATTTTCGGTGAAATCTCGGTATCGAATTTTTGGGTGGAATACAATACTTCTCTATCCCTATGTACATTGTACATATGGGGCTAGAGAAAGTAATAAGGGATATCTAAAAAACGTTCAACTTCCCGAAAAAAAATGTATATTACATAAATTGTGTTCTTTAACGTGCTCTACATTTTGTGTGTGGTAAGTTTTTGTCTATGTATTAAGGTTTAATAGTTATGGAAAATTCCGTAAAATTCATCCAGAAGAAAGTAGTTTCAGAGGCTATTCCTAGAAAATTCAAAATATACATATTATTTGTCAAGTAAATATCTTTAATATACGATACTTTAATCAAAATCGTTAGAGCCATTTTTTAGAAAATCAAAATTTTCGAAAAAAGTCCAATGTAAAGGGTAGATGGGGGTGGGGGGATTTTTCTCAGAATCTTAATGTTGCATCCCTGGAACATACTAAACTGATATAACAAATTTGGTACTTTACCGACTTTTCGTTTTTGAGTTATCATTATCACTTACACAAATGGACCTTTTTCTGAAAATATTTTTTTTGGATACAGGGAACCCTAAAACATACATTTCCGTGAAATCTCGGTATTGAATTTTTTTGTGGAGTGCAATACCTTCTCTATACACTATGTACATAGTACATGTAGAGCAAGTAAAAATTAAAACTTTTCTGATATAGGATTTTGTCAACTGCTGTCCATTCAAACAAAGGAACTTCAGACACAATGCAACCAGCTTCTACATAAAACATTTGGCTACTATCACTTTATCCTAGTGTACTCCCTTCTACTCACAAGGGAGCAAGTAATAAGACAATTTCTGTTAATGTTTATCTTGATTAGCATGAGGTAGATAGAAGAATAATTTGTTAGTGTGAAGTGGATGGAAGACGTTTGGGCTGTCACAACATTTCCTGTTGAGGACGGACAATAGAAGCAGCCCAAAGGGGTTCACAGACCTGCGCGGATCATTATAACAAATCTGACGTCCTGCAACAAACTATTGTTAAAAAGCTTATTCTTCTATTTACTTCATGGCAATTGTGATAAACATTAGCAGAATGTGCTATGCTAAAGTTATGCTAGTCAAATGTTTTTTCAAAGCTGTTATGCTATTGTCATTGCAAATCGCTTCTTTGCTTGGCCAGGAGTAGAACAAAAGAAAAACGGACACTTCCTGTCTGAGAAAAGTATAAGTACTTCACAATTAATTGAAACGAATAACAAGGAATATCTCGGAAACGGTTACCTCCACAACAAAAACGTAAAGGACATAAATTGTGTGTTTTGATGAGGCCCACATTTTTTTGTAGTGAGTTTTTGTCTATCTCTTACGCTTTAGCAGTTAAGCAAAATTCGGTAAAATTCATCCAGAATATAGAGGTCTTCAGTGACTATTCCTAGAAAATTCAAGATATACATTTTATTTAGGATAAAGATAGTTTTAATATACGTTATTTTAATCAAAATCGTAAGTTATTTAAAAGAAAATAAAAATGTTCGAAAACTTTTCCATGCAAAGGGTAGTTTGTGGAGGGGGATTTTCTTGAAAATCTTCGTGTCGCATCCTTGGAAGATACCAAACCTAAATACTAAGTTTGGTATATAACGGTCTTTTCGTTTCATGTTGTCCACGGACACACACACACACGGACTTTTTTTTTTTTGATTCAGGGAGACCCAGTGAAATCTCGGTATTGAACTTTTGGGTACATTCTTTATACACCATGTACATACTACGTGTAGAGAAAGTAAAAAGTGAATTTTTCAAATAGGATTTATTTCCATGCTGGTAATACATCGCGACTAACCCTTAAAAATGTTGAATATTGCTCTAGCCTAATGGACTTTATTTACAGGAAGTAGATGCAAGAATGGGAACGTAACACACATGTGTGAAAGAGTGCAATATCGTGTTTAGCAAATATCAGCTTGAGGTTTAATTAGCCAACACACACATCTCTTTTATTGTCTTCTTGTTGTACAGTATGTATAAAAAGAATTGCATTCCATCCAAAAATGTATGTTTTAAGACCACATGGAATATTTCATTTTCTGCCACACGGCTCTAATTAGTATCTATTACTACAAGGCCAATGTGTGAGTTTACTCTTCATTCTCACGCATTTGGACGATCAATGATTTACGCATAGCAAGACATAGACTTAAACTTAGTAATTATAATGTGAGAGCGTAAAGTTACGGGTTTTGATTCGAGCGGGAGTATTGTGAATCAAAAAGAAAATTTACGCTCGCGTATCATACGATGTTTCTTCTAAGAGAATTCTCTGATAGTAAAAGAACAAGAACGTAAGATGAAATAAGTTTGAGCCATTCACCAAAGGTTATTTCTGGACGCGATGACAAAGCGAGATTTACAAGAGCTGTCCCAGACCTCACCTTGTTTCAAACAACAAAAACATTGGTAAAAAGTTTGAAGATGTTACATTTGTTTGGCAGCCATCATTAGTGAATGCGAATTTGTAAACATGGATAAAACTGGTCATCGTTATGTCATACAATACTTTCATTTAAAAGGTATTTTGCAAATAATATTAAAGCTGAGCTAGATTCTGCTCCTTTGTTTACAACAGTGAAATATTGTGTGGCAGAGTTTAAGAGCTGCCAAGACGAACATCGCAGTGAGAGTCCAAAAATTGTAAAGAAAATCTACAAAATGGTATTGGATTGGTCGTCGACTAAAAGTGAGCGAGCTAGCAGACATTTCAAAAACTTCTGTACATCACATACTGACTGAAAATTTGGATATGAGAAAGTTATGTGCTCACAATAGAACAAAAACGGCGTCGTGCGGATGATTCAGTCGAGTGTTTGGCAATGTTTCAAGCTTCAATTTGTTATTATACACTCCTCAATTTATAAAAAATATTCCTCGGCTACGATTTGCGGCCTAGGGCCCTCCACGTAAGCTACGCTTTGCAGCCTAGGGCCCTAAATGTTTATAACAGACCAGTAAGAAACCACAAAGCGGCTCTAATGACCAAGTAACAAAAGTGCCCACGTATGGAAGTAGTGCCAAGTGGTGCAACCATCCTATACTAGTAATGTTTATTCACAATTGTTATATGCTCGCTTTGTTGAATGCGACGCGTAACTCAGAATGATCAACACGAGCGAGCGGAAATTACTGCAACGTCAAAGGCCTTTTCATAATAACTGGCTTCACAACCAAGCAAATCAACACGTAACTATGATACTTATTGTTGCAAAACAAAATCGCATAGAGAAAAGCAAAACACTTATATGCGACGAAAGCACAAGGAATAATAAACATTAGGAACCAGCGATTTCAATTTCGGAACGCAACAGAACCATTTGAACATCATATATCACAAAAATAACACGAAAAAACGGCTTTTAAGTTTTATATATATTTTATTAGTATGACTCATAAATAAGTTTGCCAAGTGACACAGAGCAATATACATTTAGAGGTTTTTAACAAAAAATCTAATGTGTTCCATTCACATGACTTTCTCTACATCTCTGCAACAAATTATTGTTAAAAAGCTTAGGCTTCTATTTACTTCATGCTAATACAGAAAATATTAGCAGAAATAGTCTTAGTACTTGCTTCCTTGTAAGTAGAAGTGAAATAAGGAAGTACCATAGGTTAAAGTGATAGTCAAAAGCTGGTTGCTATGTGACAAGTTCCTTTGTTTGTATGGACAGCAGTTGACAAATTCCTGTATGAGAAAAGTATGTTTTTCAAAGCTGAAACTAAAAATAAGGAATATCTTACAAACGATCAACTCCACGAAAAAAATGTATATAACATGAACTGTGTGTTTTAATGTGCTCTACATTTTCTGTGTGGTAAGTTTTTGTCCATCTCTTACGGTTTAACAGTTATGCAAAAATCCGCAAAATTCATCCAGAATAAAGTAGTCTTCAGAGGCTATTCCCTGAAAATGCAAGAAATACATTTTATTTGTCAAGTAAAAATCTTAAATATACGAAAGTTTAATCAAAATCGTTAGCCATGTTTAAGAACATACTTTCGAAATTTTTTCCATATAAAGGGTAGTTTGGGGAGGGGGGATTTTCTTGAAAATCTTCGTGTGACATCCTTGGAAGATACCAAGTTTGGTTTTTAACGGTCTTTTCATTTTTGAGCAATGCTGCCCACAGACACACATGGACATTTTTGTAAATATGCTTTGTTTTGGATTTAGGGGGTCTCGAAACATATATTTGCGGTGAAAGCTCGGTATTGAATTTTTGGGTGCAATACAATATGTACATAGTACGTGTAGAGAAAGTAAAATGTTACAAGTGAGTATTACAACAAATACGTTTATAATGAAGCTATGAGAACAACACATTATAGAAGATGTGCAACAATAAGAAAATCTGATGTGTACCATTCACATGACTTTCTCTATATCCCTGCAACACATTCTTAAAAAGCTTATACTTCTATTTACTTCATGCTAATCAGTAAAACATTAGCAGAAATAGTCTTATTACTTGCTTCCTTGTAAGTAGAAGTGAAATAAGAGAGTACCATAGGTTAAAGTGATAGTCAAAAGCTGGGTACTATGTGACTGAAGTTCCTTTGTTTGTATGGACAGCAGTTGACAAATTCCTGTATGAGAAATGTTTAAGTTATTCAAAGCAGAAACCAAAAATACGGAACGTCTCAAAAACGACGAACTCCACGAAAAAAATGTATATAACATAAACTGTGTGTTTTAACGTGCTCTACATTTTTTGTCCATCTCTTACAGTTTAGCAGTTATTCAAAATTCAGTAAAATTCATCCAGAATAAACTACTCTTCAGAGGCTATTCCCAGGAAATTCAAGATAAACATTTTATTTGTCAGGTAAATGCCTTTAATATACGAAATTTTAATCAACATCGTTAGTCATTTTTGAGAAAATCAAAATTTTCGAAAAAAGTTCCATGTAAAGGGTAGTTGGGGGTGGGGGGATTTTTCTCAAAATCTTCTTGTCGCATTCCTGGGAGATACTAAACTTAAATACCAAGTTTGGTATTTTACCTACTTTTCGTTTTTGAATTATCGTGTTCACGGACACACACACACACGCGCGCGCGCACCTTTTCCCGAAAATGCTTTTTTTAGATAAATGGGACCCTAAAACATAATTTCCGGTGAAATCTCGGTATCGAATTTTTGGGTGAAATGCAACACCTTCTCTATACACTGTGTACATAGTGCGTATAGAGAAAGTAATAAAAACTACAAAAAGAATTTATAAACAATAATACATTTTACGTTCTGCTCAAAGGATATAAATAATTTCCAAAAATGGCTATAGAATGTTTTATGATGTGATTGCTTGTTTCACACTTCTGTTAATTTTATATTTTGCCCTCCATTTCACAAACATATTTGTAATTGTTCTTCGAGATCCAAAAACTAGGCCTACTATAATTCTTTAAGCAGCGCAAGGCTTTAAAAAATGATGTCCGAAACTTTACATCCGTCTTATTTATTTTTGATAGTGTTTAACGCCGGTTTTACTACTATGGCACCGCAGGCGACGACACTCATTATACAAGGAATGAAGATGGAGCACCGGTGAAATGCGATGGCGGGGGAAACCGCAAAAAACGCGGACTTGCGTCGCTTTGTCCACCACAAATCCCACGGTAGCCCACCTGGGTGGTGTGTCTGCCTCACATTCAATAGGTCGTGAGTTCGAATCTCGTTTAGGGCGAGTTACCCGGATAAGGTTTACGCTTATCCTGAGAAGACGAATGTCGAGTAACTTTAAGCTGCACGGTTCAATTTCACTCGTCTGATATGACCAACCGGGTTAAAGGCTGGGGAGAGACGAATATGCACTCAGTCATATATATACACTTTAAATAATGATCAATTCCTTACACCAAAAATTAAAAAAAAAATCTGATGTGTTCCATTCACATGACTTTCTCTACGTGTCGTTCAAATTATTGTTAAAAAGCTTCTATTTCTATTTATTACATGCTAATCGAGAAAAAATTAACAGAAATAGTCTTATTACTTGCTTCCTTGTAAATAGAAGGGAAATAAGGGAGTAACCTCGGTTAAAGTGATAGTTAAAAGCTGGTTGCTATTTGGTTGAAAACCGTTTCTATGCGCGGGAGAAGTTTAAGTGTTTTAAACCTGAAACCAATAACAAGGAATAGCTCAGAAATGGCCAATGCCACGATCAAAACGGTATATGTCATAAATTGTGCGTTTTAACGTGATCTACATTTTTTTGTGCAGTAACTTTCTATTTATCTCTTAGGTTTACCAGCTGTGCAAAATTCATTCAGAATGCAAAACCTCCTGTCTCATCTATGTATATACTACGTGTAGAGAAAGTAAAACTTGCATGACATAAATTGTGACTTTTAATAGGATCTACATTCTTACTTTCTCTACACGTACTATGTACATAGTGCATAGAGAAGGTATTGTACTCCACCCAAAAATTCGATACTGAGATTTCACCGGAAATACACGTTTTAGGCATCCTGTATATATATATATATATATATATATATATATATACAGGATATATATAAAAAAAACTTTTTAGAAAAAGGTCAGTGTGTCAGTGTATCTGAACACGAGAGCTCAAAAACGAAGACTCCGTAAAATACCAAACTTGGTACTTACGTTTAGCATATTCCAAAGATACGACACCAAGATTTTGAAGAAAATCCGTCTCACCCCAAAAATGGCACTAAGCATTTGCATTAAAATACGACTAAGGAAATGTATAGCCTGGGAAAACTTCTTTATTCTGGATACATTTTGTATAACTGCAAATATTAAGAGGTACACAAAAAATGTAGATGTTAAAAAACACAATTTATGTTATATACATTTTTTTAGTTGACTTTTTGAGATATTCCTTGTTATTGGTTTAAGTTTTAAAACACTTGGCTACACATTTTCACAAACCGTAATTTGTTAATTCCTAGCACTGCAAAGAAACGGATTTCAATCACATGGTAACAGGTTTTAAAAGATTTGACTATCACTTTATCCTAGTGTATTGCCTTCAACTCACAAGAAACCAAGTAATAAGACAATTTGTGTTAATGTTTATCTTGATTAATACGATGTATATAAAATAATAATCATTTGAATTGAGGGTTTGTTTGCGGAACAGCTAGAGAAAAGCATGTGAATGGAACACATCAGATTTTTAAGTTATGCAGTCCACACATATTTTTCTAAGACTATTTTTGGATTCAGGAAACCTAAATATGTATTTCCGGTGAAATCTGGGTATCAATTTTTAGATGGAATACAATGCTTTCTATATATCTAGTGTAGAAAAGTAAAAATGAGACTCTAATGGAACTGTTTTGTGCGGAATACATCTGTTACCATGGCAACATATCTGACTTGGCAGGTACCTGGAACAGGGTATAACAATGAGCCCCTACAAGGATGTGGGTCATGGTATTTTTTTTATAAAGTTCCTACCTGTTTAAAAAGTATTATATTACTCAAATTTCCCAATAATGCCTACCAGAGGAACACGTGCGGCTTGCTAGAAACCTAATCACTACTAATTTATTTCCATTCCAAGTATCAGATTACGTCACAGCTCCTTTATAATACACCTGCTTATAGTGTTGGTGTATCATCGTATCTACAGGAACCATTGCATTTCACCGAAAATTTCACTACCGGGATTTCTGTAACAAATTATTGTTATAACTAGGGCTCCTATTTTTAGGTGCTAAAACTGGGAAATGTTTATTTTTTGTGCACTAAAAAAGTTAAAAAATGTGCTAAAAAGTAAAAAAATATGTGCCAAAACAAATAAAATATGTTTTTAAAGATGTGAATGGCTGCTCTAATAGAAATGTACATGTTACTCAGTCATCATTGGTGGGAGGCATCACCAAATACAGACCACGTGCTTCCTCAAATTCTCCATCCCGAAAGATTCACGATTGTGACGAAGAAGTAATTATTACATGGAATGCTACTCACACTCACATCAACAATTTCAGGATTTTGCTATCAGAAATGAAAATATCCTTAAATTCCACAGCACGATATCACTCTGGGCATGTTTAATCCAGTGTGAAGTGAAAACTGTTGATATGTAACTTCCCAACACAACTAGAAGGTTGTCTAAACTTTGCAGATTCACAAATAACAAATGAGTGACTGGAAATGGTCTGTTATTTATTTATTTATGGACGCTCTTTAACTGCTTTGGTTCTCAGCGTCCCATTCTATATTGGGCGTGAAAGATCGCTTAATTTTGCTCAGAGGCCTCTCTTATCAGGCTTGAGGTTCTTTTACGTGCCGTAAATCTACGACACGGGACCCACGGCTTTACTTCCCTTCCGAAGGAAGCCATGCTAAGGATTTTTACGCCCGAAAAAATCCATCGTCCTCCGCCGGGTTTGAACCCGCGACCTTGGGTGTATGAAGTTAGCAAATGAGTGACTGATTGACTACACAGTTTAACAAGTATCAGTGTATATACTAGCCGGGCCATGTTTGTTTATGGCAGTGGAGCAATTGCCGTTCTTATCTTGCGAGCTCTTGTAACTAAGGAATGCGTTCCTCAAACTGAAGGGCTACTACAGCTGACATATCAGTTCTTCCAATAATTAACAACAAATTACGTCATCTAGCATTACACAAGTGGATAGTGACTTGTTAAAAATAGTTCTGCTCCTGCTTTTGTGATTTTATGAAATGGTGTGAAAATTATTTTAAAAAAGTTTCCTTTATGCAATTTTTCTGTCATTTATTTGAATATACGAAAAATATTTATTTACATATAAAGATCAGAAAATATGCATTTTCATGTGCAGTAAAACTTAACATGTTTGGTCTAGAGTACACATCCACAACGTTAAACTCATAGTTCATATTAGGACGCAAACAAAATATGTATTTACCTAAAAATGCGAACTCTGGTTATAACCTTATTTTACTTCACGCTAATTGATATAAACATTAACAGAAATTGTCTTATTACTTGCTTCCTTGTAAGTAGAAGGCAATACACTAGGATAACGTGATAGTCAAATGTTTTAAAATGTGGTTGCTATGGAATTCAAATCCGTTTCTTTGCGTGGCCAGGAGTTGAAAAGTTAATTCAGCAAAATTCCTCCAGAATAAAGTAGTCTTCAGAGGCTATTCCCAGAAATTTCTGCATATACATTTTATTTGTCAGGTAAATATCTATTACATGCGGTGTTTTAGTAAAATCGTTAGAGCAATTTTTGAGAAAAACATAATTTACAAAAAAAATTCCAAGTAAAGGGTAGTTTGGGGTGTGGTGATTTCTCTATAAATCTTCGTGTCGCATCCAAGGAAGATAATAAACGTAGATACCAAGTTTGGTATTTAACGGTCTTTTAGTTTTTGAGTTATGCTGCCACAGACACACCCGGACCTTTTTCTGATTCATGAGCTCTCAAAACATACATTTCCAGTGAAATCTCGGTATTGAATTTTTGTGTACAATACAATACCTTCTGTATACACTATGTACATCATAGAGTTACGTGTAGAGAGAGAAACAAATGCGTCATGAATTGTGTGTTTTAACGACCTTGACACTTTTTTGTGCACTAAGTTTTCATTTATGCGAATTCATGCAAATGAATTATATTTAATCGAAATCGATGAAGCCATTTTTTAAAAATCTTATGTGTACCATTCACATGACTTTCTCTATATCCCTGCAACAAGTTATTCTTAAAAAGCGTACATTTCTATTTATTTCACGCTTATCAGAAAAATTTAGCAGAAATAGTCTTATTACTTGCTTCCTTGTAAGTAAAAGCGAAATAAGGGACTACCACAGGTGAAAGTGATAGTCAAAAGCTGGATGCTATGTGACTGAAGTTCCTTTGTATAGACAGGAGTTGACAAATTCCTATATGAGAAAAGTATGTATTTTATAGCTCAAACCAAAAACAAGGAATATCTCAAAGACAATCAACTCCACGAAAAAAAAGGTATATAACATGAATTGTGTGTTTTAAAGTGCTCTACATTTGTTGTATTGTAAGTTTTTGTCCATCTCTTACGGTTTAGCAGTTATACAAAATTCCGTAAAATTGACCCAGAATAAAGTAGTCTTCAGAGGATATTCCCAGAAAACCCAAAATATACATTTTATTTGTCAGGTAAATATCTTTAATATACGATATTTTAATCAAAATCGTTAGAGCCATTTTTTAGAAAATCAAAATTTTCAAAAAAGTTCCACGTAAAGGGTAGTTTGGGGTGGGGGATTTTTCTCAAAATCTTCGTGTCGCATCCCTGGAAGATACTAAACTTAAATACCAAGTTTGGTATTTTACCGACTTTTCGTTTTTGAGTTATCGTGTTCACAGACACACGCGGACCTTTTTCTAAAACTGTTTTTTTTATGGATCTGGAGACGTAAAAGATATATTTGGTTGAAATGTCGATATCGAATTTTTGGGTTGAACACAATAAGAAAGTAGGAGCAGAACCACAATGATGTGGTTTGCTAATTTGTTTTTGTTGAGTCAGTGCACGTGACAGTTGACAGTAAATCTAGAGTCTCGCTTGTTTTCCAGTGATGACAACATTTGGAATTTTTTCTGAGAGTCAAGTATTAGTGATGGTCAGGTCAGGTTAATAAACAGAACAGTTTTGCAGATGTTTTTCATTCCGAGGACGGCGCATGCTCAGAAACACAAGCTGCCCGACCACTTCCCCTCCCGCCAGTGTTGCCAGGTCGCTCTCCCCCGACGTAAATCAGAGCAGTGTTCGATCGGTCCAGGGAAGAACTCTTACCTCAAGCCTACCGATTATGTTCTCACTTTTTCTGCGCCTACTTGCCAATGTTGACTCGTTATCTCAACTATTTAAAATAGTGAGCTAAACTGTATTCAGAAATAATGTTACTGTTGATTGACGAAACATAGAATACGTTTGTTCATTAGAAGGAAAAGTATGATATTTTTAATACAGCAATTAAACTTTTATTGAAAGATAATTTTTAATTAAAAAAAAGGATTTGTTCCATTTATACGACTTTTTCTACATCTCTGAAACAAATTTTGTTAATAAGGATATTCTTCTATGTACTCATGATAATCAAAGTAAACACTTAACAGAAATTGTCTACTTGCTTCCTTGTAAGTAGAAGGGAGTACACTAGGCTAAAGTGACAGTCAAATGTTTTATATAGAAGCTGGTTGCCACGTGGTTGAAATCAGTTTCTATGCATGGCCAGGAGTTTAGAACTTTCCGTGTGAGAAAAGTATTTTGAATCTGAAACTAATAACAACGAATATCTCAGAAATGGTAAATTCAACGAAAAAAACGTATGTGGCATATATTGTGTGTTTTAACGAAATCTACATTTTTTGTGTGGTCAGTTTTTCTCCTTCTCTTACGGTTTACCAGTTAAGCAAAATTCCGTAAAATTCACGCAGAATAAAGTAGTCTTCAGAGGCTATTCCCAGAAAAATCAATGGATTACATAAGATTTTTTAGATATTGCTTGTTATTGGCTTCATTTTTTACTTTCTCTACACGTACTATGTACATAGTGCATAGAGAAAGTATTGCACTCCACCCAAAAATTCCATACCGCGATTTCACAGGAAATGTATGTTTCCGGGTCCCGTGTATCCAAAAAGAAAAAGCATTTTCAGAACAAGG
The DNA here is from genome assembly GCA_030762935.1 of Hymenopus coronatus. Lineage (NCBI taxonomy): Eukaryota > Metazoa > Arthropoda > Insecta > Mantodea > Hymenopodidae > Hymenopus > Hymenopus coronatus. The sequence goes on from CM060892.1 coordinate 1,431,809, forward strand.
TCCGCGTGTGTGTCCGTGCGTCTGTGAATACGATAACTCAAAAACGAAAGTCGGTAAAATACCAAACCTGTTATTTAACTTTGGTATCTTCCAGGGATGCGATACGAAGATTTTGAGAAAAATCCCCTCATCCCACACTACCCTTTACATGGAACTTTTTTTCGAAAATTTTGATTTTCTCAAAATTGGCTCTAACGATTTTGATTAAAATATCGTATATTAACGATATTTACCTGACAAATAAAATGTATAGCTTGAATTTTCTGGGAATAGCTTGTAAACACTACTTTTTGTGGGGGAATTTTACGGAATTTTGCATAACTGCTAAACGTAAGAGATGGACAAAAACTTACCACGCAAAACATGTAGAGCACGTTAAAACACACAAAGTCGATCGTTTTTGAAATATCCGTTGTTTTTAGTTTCAGGTTTGAAAAACATACTTTTGTCAAACAGGAATTTGTCAACTGCTGTCCATACAAACAAAGGAATTTCAGTCACATAGCAACCAGCTTTTGACTATCACTTTAACCTATGCTACTCCCTTATTTCACTTCTACTTACAAGGAAGCAAGTAATAAGACTATTTCTGCTAATATTTTTCGATTAGCTTGAATTAAGTAGAAGCATAAGCTTTTAAACAATAATTTGTTGCAGAAATGTAGAGAAAGTCATGTGAATGGAACACATCAGATTTGCAACATTTACTTTCAACTGCTCCATAACGATTGATGAACTTCCACTCCGGTCTTTATCGTACACACTGTTATGTTCTTCCTTGATTACTTGTAAATTATGTGTCATTTCCTCACTGAAGACTCCTTCATTGCATTATCAATATACACTTGCCGATAAAATTTGATTGGCTGAACATTTTGTGCATTCAAAAAAATATTTGCTTCCTTGTAAGTAGAAGGGAATACACTAGTCAAATGTTTTAAAATGTGGTTGTTATGTGGTTGAAATCCGTTTATATGCAGGGCCAGGAGTTTACAACTTTCCGTGTAAAAGTATTTCAATCTGAAACAAATAAGGAGTATCTCAGAAATGGTCAATTCCAGGGGCAAAAAATTTGTGATTTAATTTATGGTTTTAACGTGATCTACATTTTTTGTGCAGTAAATTTTTGTTCCTCATTTGCGGTTTACGAATTACGCAAAATTCATTCAGAATAAAGAGGTGTTCAAAAGCTACTTCCGAAAATTCAAGATATATATTTTATCTGTCGTATAAATATCTTTAATATACGGTATTTTAATCAAAATCTTATAGTCATTTTTGAGACAATCAAAATTTTCGAAATTTTTTGCATGTAAAGATTAGTGTGGGATGGAGGGATTTTTCTCAAAATCTTCGTGTCGTATTTTTTGAAGATACTAAACTTAAATACAAGTTTGGTATTTTACCGACTTTTCGTTTTTGAGCTATTATGTTCACAGACACGCGGAAACACACGGGTCTTTTTCCAAAAATGCTGTTTTTGGATACAGGAGACCATAAAACGTGTTTGCGGTGAAATCTCGGTATTGAATTTTTGGGTACAGTACAATACCTTCTCTATTCACTATGCACATAGTACGTGTAGAGAAAGTAAGAATGATTGTTTTTTGGCAGTAGAAAAGTATCACATGTGCATTAAAAAACCGTTACCTCGTGACTATAAATAACTTGATAGCAATGATTTTCGTTATTGTTTACTTATGTCAAATTGTTTGTCACTTTCTGGAGGCGTCGTAAATGCTGTTTTAGAAATGTGGAAAATCGTCTTGGCAAGTTGTTGCCATAGAAGCGTTGTGTGCCAACTCTAATGTTTGTGATAGCTGTTGCCATAGAAGCGTTGTGTGCCAACTCTAATGTTTGTGATAGTTGTAGCCATAGAAACGTTGTGTGCCAACTCTAATGTTTGTGATAGCTGTTGCCATAGAAACGTTGTGTGCCAACTCTAATGTTTGTGATAGTTGTAGCCATAGAAACGTGTGTGCCAACTCTAATGTTTGTGATAGTTGTAGCTATAGAAACGTTGTGTGCCAACTCTAATGTTTGTGATAGCTGTTGCCATAGAAGCGTTGTGTGCCAACTCTAATGTTTGTGATAGCTGTTGCCATAGAAGCGTTGTGTGCCAACTCTAATGTTTGTGATAGTTGTAGCCATAGAAACGTTGTGTGCCAACTCTAATGTTTGTGATAGCTGTTGCCATAGAAACGTTGTGTGCCAACTCTAATGTTTGTGATAGTTGTAGCCATAGAAACGTTGTGTGCCAACTCTAATGTTTGTGATAGTTGTAGCTATAGAAACGTTGTGTGCCAACTCTAATGTTTGTGATAGCTGTTGCCATAGAAGCGTTGTGTGCCAACTCTAATGTTTGTGATAGCTGTTGCCATAGAAACGTTGTGTGCCAACTCTAATGTTTGTGATAGCTGTAGCCATAGAAACGTTGTGTGCCAACTCTAATGTTTGTGATAGTTGTTGCTATAGAAACGTTGTGTGCCAATTCTAATGTTTGTGATAGCTGTAGCCATAGAAACGTTGTGTGCCAACTCTAATGTTTGTGATAGTTGTAGCTATAGAAACGTTGTGTGCCAACTCTAATGTTTGTGATAGCTGTAGCCATAGAAACGTTGTGTGCCAACTCTAATGTTTGTGATAGCTGTTGCCATAGAAACGTTGTGTGCCAACTCTAATGTTTGTGATAGTTGTTGCTATAGAAACGTTGTGTGCCAACTCTAATGTTTGTGATAGTTGCTATAGAAACGATGTGTGCCAACTCTAATGTTTGTGATAGTTGTTGCTATAGAAACGTTGTGTGCCAACTCTAATGTTTGTGATAGCTGTAGCCATAGAAACGTTGTGTGCCAACTCTAATGTTTGTGATAGTTGTTGCTATAGAAACGTTGTGTGCCAACTCTAATGTTTGTGATAGTTGTTGCTATAGAAACGTTGTGTGCCAACTCTAATGTTTGTGATAGTTGTTGCTATAGAAACGTTGTGTGCCAACTCTAATGTTTGTGATAGCTGTTGCCATAGAAACGCCGTGTGCCAGTGATAGCTGTTGCCATAGAAACGCCGTGTGCCAGTGATAGCTGTTGCCATAGAAACATCACGTGCTCTAATGGAACTAGCGCCAGTTTGAACACGGGTCACACTCAGACTGACGACAAATTAGCTGCAGCTGCGTGCGTGGTGCTGCAGCCGAGAATTCGAAGGTTAATATTCAATTGTCGCTCGGGTCACAGCAAGCAGGTGCTGCTGTTCTGTCTTTATTTCAAAATCTCAGTCTTCCTACACAACATTCTTTAAAATTCTGATCCGCTCCATTCACATGACTTTCTCTACATCGCTGTAACATTATTATTGTAAAGCTTATTCTTCTATCTACTTGATGGTAATCAAGATAAACATTAACAGAAGTGTCTTGTTACTTGCTTCCTTGTAAGTAGAAGTGAAATAAGAAAATGCACAAGCTAAAGCGATAGACTAGTCCTTTAAAAGTCAGTTGCTATGTGAAACAAATGAAATTCCAAACCTCTTTGCTTGGCTGGAATAAACAAACGAGAAACGGGAATAAAGAGGTTTTCCCGTTCGAGAAAAGTTTAAGTAACTTAAAATTGAAACCAATAATCCGGAATATCTCAAAAACTGTTAACTCTACAAAGAAATGTATGATATAAATTGTGTGTTCAATAAGATCTACATTTTTACTTTCTCCATACGCACTATGTACATAGTGTATAGAGAAAGTATTGCACTCCACCAAAAATTCGATACCGAGATTTCAACAGAAATATATATTTTAGGGTCCCCAATATCCAAAAAAATCATTTTCACAAAAAGGTCCGTGTGTGTGTGTGTGTGTGTCCGTGTGTCTGTGAACACGATAACTCAAAAACGAAAAGTCGGTAAAATACCAAACATGGTATTTGAGTTTAGTATCTTCCAGGGATGCGACACGAAGATTTTGAGAAAAATCCCCCACCCCCAACTACCCTTTGCATGGCACTTTTTTCGAAAATTTTGATTTTCTCAAAAATGGCTCTAACGATTTTGATTAAAATTTCGGATATTAAACATATTTACCTGACAAATGAAATGTATATCTTGAATTTTCTGGGAATAGCCTCTGAAGAGTAGTTTATTCTGGATGACTTTTACGGACTTTTGAATAACTGCTAAACCGTAAGAGATGGACAAAAACTTACCACACAAAAAATGTAGAGCACATTAAAACACACAATTTATGTTATATACATTTTTTCGTGGAGTTCGTCGTTTTTGTGACATTCTTTATTTTTGGTTTCTGATATGAAAAACGTATACTTTTCTCATACTGGAACTTGTCAACTCCTATCCATATAAACAAAGGAACTTCATTGACATAGCAACCAGCTTTTGACTATCACTTTAACCTAGGGTTGTCCGTTATTTCGCTTCTACTTACAAGGATGCGAGTAATAAGACTATGCTAATCAGAAAAAATTAGCAGAAATAAAGTAAATAGAAGTATAAGCTTTTTAAGAATTATTTGTTGCAGGGATATGGAGAAAGTCATGTGAATGGTACACATGAGATTTTTTGTATATCTCTTTTGGTTTACCGGTTATACAAAAGTCATCCAGAATGAAGAGGTCTTCAGAGGCTATTCCCACAAAATTCAGGATATACGTTTCGTTTGTAATAAGAATGTATTAAACATAAGGTGTTTTAATCAAAATGGTTAGAGCCATTTTGAGACAAACAAATATTTCAGAAAATGTTCCATGTAAAGGGTAGTTCTGGGTGGGGGATTTTCTTGAAAAGCTTCGTGTCGCTTTCTTGGAGGATACTCAACTTAAATACCAAGTTTGGTATTTAACGGTCAATTCGTTTTCGAGCTATGCTGTCCACAGACACAAACATGGACATTTTTCTAAAAATGCTGTTTATAATTCAGGAGTCGTCAAAAACATACATTTGCAGGAAACGTTGCCATCGAGTAGAGAAAGTAAAAAGAGACATGGACAGGATTAAAGATCTAGGAAGTATATCTACCAGGAAATACGGTATAAGAGCACTCGTGGACCACATCAGATTTTTACTTTCTCTACATGTACTGTGTAGAAGGTATTGTAATGTACACCAAAATTAAATACCGAGATTTCATCAGAAATACAAGTCTTTGGTCCCCTCGAATCCAAAAAGAACAAAAAAAAGACCCACACATTTTGAAAAAGGTCCGTGTGTGTGTCTGTGGATAGCATAGCTGAAAAACGAAAAGGCCATTAAAAACCAAACTTGGTATCTTCCAGGGATGCGACACGAAGATTTTCAAGAAAATCCCCCAACTACCCTTTACATGGAACTTTTTACGAACATTTTGGTTTTCTCAAGTGGCTCTAACGATTTTCATTAACATCTCGTATATTAAAGATATTTACATGCAAAATAAAATATATATCTTGAATTTTCTGGAAATAGCCTCTGGATACTACTTTACTCTGGATGAATTTTACGGAATTTTGTATAACTGCTAAACCGTAAGAGATAGACAAATACTTATCACACAAAACATGTACAACACTTTATGTTATATACACTTTTTTCGTGGAGTTGATCGTGTTTTGAGATATTCCTTGTTTTTGGTTTCAGCTTTGAAAAAACTTGTGCTTTTCTCATACAGGAATTTGTCAACTGCTGTCCATACAAACAAAAGAACGTCAGTCACATAGCAACCAGCTTTTGACTGCTACTCCCTTATTTCCCTTCTACTTACAAGAGATGTAGAGAAAGTCATGTGAATGGAATATTTTAAGGGTGTTTGTTGCAGCCAGCAGGCGCCACTTTCTGCACCATTAACTTGCACATCACTTTCTCTACGTGTCTGCAATAAATTACTGTTAATATGCTTATTCTTGTTAATCGAGATAAACATTTACAGAAACTGGTTGCTATGCGTTCCTCTGTGTGGCCAAGCAGTTGACAAGTTCCTATATGAGAAAAGTATTTTAAAACTGAAACTAATAACAAGGAATATCTCGGAAACGGTCAACTCTACAACAAAAATGTATACGATTATAAATCGTGTGTTTCAAGCACATGTACATTTTTTGTGTAGTAAGTTTTTGTTTATTTGTTACGGTTTAATACTTATTCAAAATTTACAAAAATTTATCCAGAACAGAAAATTCAAGATATACATTTTACAGTTCATGTAAATACATACTTTAATGAAAATATTTACAGCTATTTTTAAGAAAAACAAAATCTTTAATAATGTTTCTATATAAAGCGTATTTAGGGGTGGGGGGATTTTCATGTCGCATCCTTGGAACATACTGAACTTAAATACAAGTTCGGTATTTAATCAGCTTTTCGTTTTTGAGTCATGCAGACACAAATACACGGACCTTTTTGTAAAAATGCGTATTTCGGGCCAAGGGACCTCAAAACGTGTATTTCTGGTGAAATGTTTGTATTGAATTTTTGGTACATTAGAATATCTTCTCTATACACTATGCAAATAGTTGGTGTGGAGAAAGTAAAACAGCGTATTATTCTTAAGTACATCAAAATAAACATGTACAACGGAATTGGAGTCTAAAGAGCTGGCGGCTCTGAAATTCCGTTCGTTTTGCTTCACCAGCAGAAACAAAAACGAATAACGACTTCCCCGTTGAGAAAGTTTTCGTTTTTCAGTTAAGCCGTTGAACACAGTCGCCCTGCGTGTTGCAGTGCTTGTCATGCTAGCCTCTTATACCGAAGGTCGTGGGTTCAAATCCGGCGGAGGCGTAGCAATTCTCAGCATGGCTTCCTTCAAAAGGAAAGTAAAGCTATTGGTCCCGTGTCGTAGATTTACGGCTTATAAAAGAACCTCAAACCTGATAAAGAGACCTCTGAGCAAAATTAAGAGGTCTTCACGCCTAGTGAAAGTGCGACGCCAAGAATCGCAGCAGTTAAACAGCGCCCATGAATAAAAGTCAATTTCTGTTTCACACACATAAATACCTGTTCTAAAGAATGTTTGCTTTCTCTATGCATAGAGAAGTTATTGCACTCCACACAGATTTCACCGGAAATATATGTTTTAGGTCCCCTGAATCAAAAAAATGTCCGTGTGTGTGTGTGGACAACATTGTTAAGTTTCGTCTCTTCCAGGGATGCGACACAAAGTTTTTCAAGAAAATCCCCCACCCCTAACTACCCTTTACATGGAAATATTTTCGAAAATTTTGTTTTGCTTAAAAATGAGTAATGATTTTGATTAAAATGCCACATATTAAAACCATGTCTATCACAAATAAAATGAATAACTTGAATATTCTGGATGATTTTTGCTCAATTTGGTATAACAAGTAAACCGTAAGAGACAGCCACAAACTTACTGTAGCTCTTGTTAAAATACACAACTTATGTCATATACGTTGTTTTTTCGTGGAGCTTACTGTTTTTGAGGTATTCCTTTTTATTAGTTTCAGTTGTAAAGTACTTACACTTTTCTCAGTCAGAAACTATCCGTTTTTCTTTTGTTCTACTCCTGGCCAAGCAAAGAAGCGATTTGCAATGACAATAGCATAACGACAGCTTTTAAAACATTTGACTATCACTTTAACATAGCACATTCCTTTAGTTGCCTTCTACTTATTATGAACTAAGTAATAAGAACATTCTGCTAATGTTTATCTGGATTAGAAAGTCATGTGAGTGTAACACATAAGATTTTTTACATTAGTTTATAATTTTATTTGTTTAAACACGCAGACACAGCCATCCACTTTCACGTGTTTACCTGCAGACTGTGTGGGGAATAATTCTCGTTAAAGAAAAGTTCCCTGCCACAGCCGGGAATCGAACCCGGGACACCCGGCTGAGAAGTGAGGCCGTTACGGAAGCAGTCTATCACTTTAACCTATGGTACTCCCTTATTTCTGTTCTACTTACAAGGAAGCAAGTTATACGACTATTTCTCTTTAGTCTGGTAAGGAATGTTTTGTAGATATGATACAAGATGGCGGTGGCGGCTGACTAAGGACCGCCCTGGCCCCAGGCGGGTCTCGAATAGCCTTCATTATAATCCTGCTGCTGCCGCCTGACTGGGTGGAGACCATGTATATATGCAAACGTTGACCTGCATGAAACACGTGCCCATGGCTGGTTTCCGTATCCTTCCTGCCACGCTCTCTTCTTACTACTTCAAGATAAACATTAGCATAGTCTCATGTAAGTAGAAGGGAAATAAGGGAGTAGCATAGGTTAAAGTGATGGTTGCTATGTGACTGAAGTTCCTATGTATGGACAGCAGTTGACAAATTCCTTTATCAGAAAAGTGTAAGGTTTTCAGACCTGAAACCAAAAACAAGGAATATCTCAAGTACGAATAACTGCATGAAAAAAACGTATATAACATAAACTGTGTGTTTTAACGTGCTCTACATTTTTTGTGCAGTAAATTTTTTCTCTTATCTTTTATCGTTTGCTAGTTATGCAGAAATTTCATCCAGAATAAAGTAGTCTTCAGAGGTTGTTCCCAGAAAATTGAAGATGTACATTTTATTTGGCATGTAAATATCTTTAATATACGATATTTTAACCAAAATCATTACACATTTTTGAGAAAATCAAAATTTTCTAAAACATTTCCATGTAAAGGGTAGTTGGGGGTGGTGGGGATTTTCTTGAAAATCTTCATGTCGCGTCCTTGGAAGATACCAAACCTAAATACCAAGTTTGGTATTTAACGGTCTTTTCGTTTTTGAAAACGAAACTACACTGCCCCCCCCCCACACACACACGCGGACATTTTTCTAAAAATACTTTTTTTGGCATTCAGTGGGTCTCAAAAGATATATTTGCGGTGAAATCTTGGTATTGAATTTTTGGGTGCAAAACAATACCTTCTCTATACACTATGTAAACAGTACTTGCAGAAAAAGTAAAAATATTATTCAATGGTTAAAACCCTAACAGCATTATTTCTTTTGAGAGTTCTTATCGAAATAGAAGATTGTGGATATGGTCCAAATTATACCATAATTCCAAATGCTTCCTTGATAATAGAAAAAAAAAAAAAAAAAAGAGTAGTAAATAACGTCTACCCGTGTACGAAAGGGAAAGGAAAAGAAAAAGAAGAATACGTTCTAATTATAATAAAAATAAAGGATAACGACACGCTTCATATCTCTCTTTTTTATTCCTGGCCAAGAAAACAGAATTTCAATGTCAGTCACAAAGTGGTCACTTTTTACTTTCTCTACACGTACTATGTACACAGTATAAACGGAAAGTGTTGCATTCCACCCAAAAATTCGATACCGAGATTTCACCGGAAATATGCGTTTTAGGGACCCCTATAAAAATTGTTTTAGAAAAAGGTCCGTATGTGTGTGTCCGTGTGTTTGTTTACACGCTAACTCAAAAACGTAAAGTCTGTAAAATACCAAATATGGTATTTACGTTTAGTATCTTCCAGGGATTCGAAACGAAGATTTTTAGAAAACAAAAACCACCACAAACTACCTTGTATCCCTCCGTGGTGTAATGGTTACCATGCTATCTTCATATACCCAATGTCGCGGGTTCAAACCCGGCGGAGGTCCATGGATTTTTTTATTTTGGCGTAAAAATCCTTAGCATGGCTTCTCTCGGAAGGTAAGTAAAACCGTGGGTCCTGTGTCGTAGATTTACGGCACGTAAAATAATCTCAGGCCTGATAAAGAGGTCTCTGAGCAAAACCAATCGCCCAGTATAGAATGGGACGCTGAGAACCATAACCGTTAAAGAACGTCCATAAATAACACTCCATTTACATTGTACTACCTTTTATATGGAACAAATTTCGAATATTTTTATTTTATCAAAAATGGCTCTAACGATTTTGATTAAAATTCTGTATAGTTAGGATATTTACATGGCAAATAAAATGTATGTCTTGAATTTTCTAGGAATAACTTCCGAAGACTACTTTATTCTGGAGGAATTTTACGAAATTTTGCATATCTGCTAAACCGTAAGAGATGGACAAAAACTTACCGCACAAAAAATGTAGAGCACGTTAAAACACGCAATTTATGTTATGTACATATATTGGTAATGTTTTCTCAATTAGCATGTAGTAAATAAAAGCATATTTTGTTGCAGAGATGTAGAATGTAACGCAGCAGATTTTTCTTCAAGAACGGTTTTTATTGTATTCATGTATTTGTGATGAAATGTCGGTAAGGAGTATAAAGATGTCGACTGCTCGCATGCAAGCTGTGCCTCAGTCCAGAACGTCACACTCTTAGCATGTTTAACATCTCTTACTTCGTTGACACAGGCGGCTGAATCAACAGCTTGTGCTTATTTAGAAGTCTCACTTTCTCTACCTCTCTGCAACAAACTATTGTTAAAAAGCTAACACTTCTATTTACTTCATACTAATTGAGAAAAAATTAGCAGAAATAGTCTTATTACTTGCTTCCTTGTAAATAGAAAGGAAATAAGGGAGTAGCACAGGTTAAAGTGATAGTCAAAAGCTGGTTGCTATGTGACTGAAGTTCCTTTGTTTCTGTGAACAGGAGTTGACAAATTCCTGTATGAGAAAAGTATAAGTTTTTCAAAGCTGACACCAAAAACAAGGAATACCTAAAAAACTATCAACTCTACGAAAAAATGTATGTAACATAAATTGTGTGTTTTAATGTGCTCTACATTTTTTTGTGTGTGCTAAGTTTTTATCCACAGACAGACAGATATACACACACGGACATGTTTCTAAAAATGCTTTGTATTGCACCCAAAAATTCGATACCGAGATTTCACCGGAAATATATGTTTTGAGACCCCCTAAATCCAAAGAAAAGAAGCATTTTTAGAAAAATGTACGTCTGTGTATGTGTGTGTGTGTTCTGTGTGTCTGTGGGCAGCATAGCTCAGAAACGAAAAGACCGTTAAGTACCAAACTTGGTATTTAAGTTTGGTATCGTCCAAGGATGCGACACAAAGATTTTTAAAAAAAAATCTCCGCACCCCAAACTACCCTTTACATGGAACTTTTTTCGAAATTTTTGATTTTCTTAAAAATGGCTCCGAGTTTGATTAAAATATCATATATTAAAGATATTTACCTGACAAATAAAATGTATATCTTGAATTTTCTGGGAATAGCCTCTGAAGACTGCTTTATTCTGGGTACATTTTACGGAATTTTGCATAAGTGCTAAACCGTAAAAGATGGATGAAAACTTAAAACACACAGTTTATGTTATATAATTTTTTTTCGATTTTGAGATATTCCTTGTTTTTGGTTTCAGCTTTGAAAAACATACTTTTCTCATACAGAAATTTGTCAACTCGTATCCATACAAAGGAACTTCAGACGCATAGCAACCAGCTTTTGACTATCACTTTAACCTATGCTACTCCCTTATTTCACTTCTACTTACAAGGAAGCAAGTAATAAGACTATTTCTGCTATTTTTTTTTCTCGATTAGATGAAGTAAATAAAATAATTTGTTGCAGAGATGTAGAGAAAGTCATGTGAATGGAACATGTCAGATTTGTTTTCAAAGTCTTCGTATCGCATCCCTGGAAAAATCTTAAATACCAAGTTTGGTATTTTACTGACTTTTGTTTTTGAGTTATCGTGTTCACACACGTACACACACAGGACCATTTTCTGAAAATGCTTTTTATGGATACAGAGAACCCTAAAACATATATTTCCGGTGAAATCTCGGTATCGAACTATTGGGTGGAGTGCAACACCTTCTCTATACACTATGTACATGGCACATGTAGAGAAAGTAAAAATACAACATTTCCAAAAATATTCAAGTAAAGGTTAGTTTGGGTTAGGAGTGTTTTCCTGAAAAAATTTCATATTGCATCTATGGAGCCTACTAAACTTAAATTGCAAGTTTGCTATTTTGCGGACATTTCGGGTTTTAATTTTGCTGCACACACGGACCTTTTTCTAAAATTATTTTTCTTTTTAATTTTTTTAAAATTTGTGTTGTCAAAACGTATTTGCGGTGAAATCTGGATATAACATTTTTGGGTGTAATACAGTACCTTCTCTGGGTACTACGTTAGCAGTGGAAGCGGAAACCAGCCTTGTGTTGGCATCACACCAACTTGCGTCTCTGTTGCAGTGGACTGTCCACGACGTCTGAAGGTCGAGGAGTGACGCCGGTCTACCTGCGCTGTTCCCAAGGTGTTGTCGAGTGGAGCTATCCCAGAGGAGCCCTCAGGGTGCTGCTGAGACTGGGAGCTTCGGGCCGAGAGTTCAGGGGCTGTGTCAAGGTGGGCCCGGACTTCGGCGGGGCCAGGATCTACCTGGAGGGTCCTCGGTCTCTGTCCCCGCTCTTCCTGGCCGAGGACGGCGAGCCCAAGCGAATGGCGAGATGTTTCCACAGCCGTGGTGGGCAAGCGGCGCTCTACGTGGAGGCCACGGAACCCTCCGCCGACTTCAGGAAGAACATCGCCTCTCTGACGTACGACCTAGAGGCTTTGCCCCGGGGAGGTCGTGCCTTCGACCCCTCTGAAGGTAAGGGTCTGCCCGAATTGCTTGGCTGCGTCAAATGAGAGTTTGGGTTAGAGGTTAACACAGGCCTTGTGTTCTTGTTCACAGAGTGTCGGCCGTGCACCAAGGAGGAGATGGCGCATGTCTTCTGTACCAGCGACCTGGGTAAGTTCCAGTCTTAACTCCATCTCTGATCAAGTTTCTGTTCCTTTAGATTACACAAGGTGCCTTACACAGCATGATCATCCTGACATTGTCACATTTGACGGTCCGGGTGTTCCTGACCAAATCCCGGTTGACCCAGGATGTTCCTGACCAAATCCCAGTTGACCCAAGATGTTCCCGACCAAATCCCAGTTGGCCCAAGATGTTCCTGAGCAAATCCCAGTTGGCCCAAGATGTTCCTGACCATATCCCGGTTGACCCAAGATGTTCCTGACCAAATATCAGTTGACCCAAGATGTTCCTGACCAAATCCCAGTTGACCCAAGATGTTCCTGACCAAATTCCAGTTGACCCAGGATGTTCCTGACCAAATCCCGGTTGACCCAAGATGTTCCTGACCATATCCCTGTTGACCCAAGATGTTCCTGACCATATCCCGGCTGACCCAAGATGTTCCTGACCAAATCCCAGTTGACCCAAGATGTTCCTGACCATATCCCGGTTGACCCAAGATGTTCCTGACCAAATCCCAGCTGACCCAAGATGTTCCTGACCAAATCCCAGTTGACCCAAGATGTTCCTGACCATATCCCGGTTGACCCAAGATGTTCCTGACCAAATCCCAGTTGACCCAAGATGTTCCTGACCAAATCCCAGTTGACCCAGGAAGTTCCTGACCAAATCCTAGTTGGCCCAAGATGTTCCTGACCAAATCCCAGTTGACCCAAGATGTCCCTGATCAAATTTCAATTGACCCAAGATGTCCCTGATCAAATCCCGGTTGATACAGGATGTTCCTGACCATATCCCGGTTGACCCAGGATGTTCCTGAGCATATCCCGGTTGACGTACCAAGATGTATCTGACCCTAAACCATTTGGCGGTCCAGGTAGCCCCGATATTTTCCCAGTTAATGGTCAAGGAAACCGTGATATTGTCCCAGTAGACGGTCCTGACTATATCTCAGCTGACGGTCCAGGTGATCTGACCTTGTCCTAGGTGACGGTTCAGGTGATCTTGATCATTTCCCAGATGATGATCCAGGTGTCTCTGACAATGACCCCGTTGTGTTTTAGTGAAGCAGGCAACATTCGCAGTTTCGAGCACGACGAGGACCTATAGGTGTCCCTGACCATGTCCCAGCTGATACTCTAGGTGTCCCTGACCATGTCCCAGATGATGCTCCAGATGTTCTTGACAATATCCCTGTTGTGTTTCAGAGACGCGAGGCAACATTCGCAGCATCAAGCACGAGGAGGACCTGCAGGTGTCCCTGGACATGTCCCAGATGATGCTCCAGATGTCCTTGACAATGACCCTGTTGTGTTTCAGTGACGCGAGGCAACATTCGCAGCATCGAGCACGACGAGGACCTGCAGGTGTCCCTGGACATGTCCCAGATGATGCTCCAGATGTCCTTGACAATGACCCTGTTGTGTTTCAGTGACGCGAGGCAACATTCGCAGCATCGAGCACGACGAGGACCTGCAGGTGTCCCAGGTGACGGTCCAAGTGACGCAGATGCTGAGGCAGACGACCTCCAGCTGCAAGGACGGTGTAGCCGTGCTCGCTGTGCCGGGACATTGTGGTGCTAGACATGGAAGTGGAGAGTTTGTGTTCATGGCTCGACGTAAGCTGGGCGACCTGGCCCTTACTTGCGCCCCTAGACTCGAGGACTGGGTGTCCGTTGTGAGGGACCTGAACAGGGACGGATCCGCCCACTGTGTGCTGAAGGTGTAACAGTTCCTAGGTATCGTCGCCGTCCATTTCTCCATATTGGAGATGTACAGACCAGCTATATCACTGCTCCAGTATTTTGTTTGTTCTCTTACTTTTGTGAATTCATTGTGCCAAAATGAAAACATACCTACATTTGCTTTCCTTTATTCTTGTTTTCCATGTTCCATCTTCATTTCGTTTTAACTTGATCATTCTTCATCAGTTTTACGATTAACTTTCTTGTGTACAGACAAAGTTATATTGAGCATTGTTAATACCAGAGCGAGAAGAAGATAGGCTTTTACTCGTAGTGTTATATATAAATAGTTGTTATATATTATATTCTTGTACATAGTTATTACATTGCTTGAAGGATCTCATGAAGTATGTAATCTTCTCAAATTTTATGTGTGCTCTTTTGTAGGAATCACAAGACTGTGATAAACAAATAAACTGTAAGTACAAGTTGAGTAGCCTTTTCTTTCTATCCTTACAGTGGTTTCATAGCAACCACCAAGTCGTTTCCCTGACAATCAGGCAGGTCTCATAGCGACCACCAACCCGTTTCCCTCACAACCAGGCAGGTCTCATAGCAACCAGCAAGCCGTTTCCCTGACAACCAGGCAGGTCTCTTACCAACCAGCAAGCCGTTTCCCTGACAATCAGGCAGGTCTCATAGCGACCACCAAGCCGTTTCCCTGACAACCAGGCAGATCTCTTACCGACCAGCAAGCCGTTTCCCTGACAATCAGGCAGGTCTCATAGCGACCACCAAGCCGTATCCCTGACAACCAGGCAGATCTCATAGCGACCCACAAGCCGTTTCCCTGACAACCAGGCAGATCTCATAGCAACCACCAAGCCGTTTCCCTCACAACCAGGTAGGTCTTATAGCAACCATCAAGCCGTTCTCCTGACAAACAGGCAGGTCTCATAGCGACCACCAAGCCGTTTCCCTGACAACCAGGCAGATCTCTTACCGACCAGCAAGCCGTTTCCCTGACAATCAGGCAGGTCTCATAGCGACCACCAAGCCGTATCCCTGACAACCAGGCAGATCTCATAGCGACCACCAAGCCGTTTCCCTGACAACCAGGCAGATCTCATAGCAACCACCAAGCCGTTTCCCTCACAACCAGGTAGGTCTTATAGCAACCATCAAGCCGTTCTCCTGACAAACAGGCAGGTCTCATAGCGACCACCAAGCCGTTTCCCTGACAACCAGGCAGATCTCATAGCGACCAGCAAGCCGTTTCCCTGACAATCAGGCAGGTCTCATAGCGACCACCAAGCCGTATCCCTGACAACCAGGCAGATCTCATAGCGACCCACAAGCCGTTTCCCTGACAACCAGGCAGATCTCATAGCAACCACCAAGCCGTTTCCCTCACAACCAGGTAGGTCTTATAGCAACCATCAAGCCGTTCTCCTGACAAACAGGCAGGTCTCATAGCGACCACCAAGCCGTTTCCCTGACAACCAGGCAGATCTCTTACCGACCAGCAAGCCGTTTCCCTGACAATCAGGCAGGTCTCATAGCGACCACCAAGCCGTATCCCTGACAACCAGGCAGATCTCATAGCGACCACCAAGCCGTTTCCCTGACAACCAGGCAGATCTCATAGCAACCACCAAGCCGTTTCCCTCACAACCAGGTAGGTCTTATAGCAACCATCAAGCCGTTCTCCTGACAAACAGGCAGGTCTCATAGCGACCACCAAGCCGTTTCCCTGACAACCAGGCAGATCTCATAGCGACCAGCAAGCCGTTTCCCTGACAATCAGGCAGGTCTCATAGCGACCACCAAGCCGTATCCCTGACAACCAGGCAGATCTCATAGCGACCACCAAGCCGTTTCCCTGACAACCAGGCAGATCTCATAGCAACCACCAAGCCGTTTCCCTCACAACCAGGTAGGTCTTATAGCAACCATCAAGCCGTTCTCCTGACAAACAGGCAGGTCTCATAGCGACCACCAAGCCGTTTCCCTGACAACCAGGCAGATCTCATAGCGACCAGCAAGCCGTTTCCCTGACAATCAGGCAGGTCTCATAGCGACCACCAAGCCGTATCCCTGACAACCAGGCAGATCTCATAGCGACCACCAAGCCGTTTCCCTGACAACCAGGCAGATCTCATAGCAACCACCAAGCCGTTTCCCTCACAACCAGGTAGGTCTTATAGCGACCACCAAGCCGTTCTCCTGACAAACAGGCAGGTCTCATAGGAACCATCAAGCCGTTTCTCTGACAATCACGTACGTACAGAGCACATTTCGTCCTTCGTTGTCTAGGGGTAACAAAGGATGGACTTTTTCGGGCTAAAATCGTTAGCATGGCTTTCTTCGGAAGGGAAGTAAAGTTCTTTTCATTCCTCTGCCAAAGAGTTTAAAGTTTGGGAGTAAGAGATGTGGAAACCAAGCCTCGCAGTTGCCAAATCATCCACTTACTCTTCCATTCACATGTTATGCAGTAAACACTGGTTTGGATACGAAACTGAATTAGGTGTGGAGTCTACATGAAACAGGGATTTTACTGCGTTGCCTCTCATCCCTAGTAGGTCACATTTTGTTTGTTAATGGTTATTGTCCAGAGGCAGGGGGAGCGGTTCTGCTTTGGAGAAAACAGTAAAGCTTTTCTCCCGTGATTAACAGCATGTAAGATAACCCTAAGCCTGATAAAGAGGTCTCTAAGCAAAACTAAGTGGTGTTTCAGTCCAGTATAGAATGGGATATTGAGAAATACACCAGGTAAAGAGCGCCCATAAATAAGACTCAGTTTAATGTAAGCCCCTGGGGTCGGAGAGAGTTGCCAGGATGGGTGATCAGTCCGAACCCTGGTATGAGAGTGAGAATGATATGATACAAAATAGCGAAAACCTGCCCAGACGCTGTTTTGTCCACTATAAGTCGCACACGCGGTCCCCTGTGAGAGGCCATCGCTCTAACCACTGAGTTCAGTCAGTCGATAGAAGGTTCTGGGTTCGATTCCTGGCTCGGGGAGGTGCTAATTTTTCTCTAGCCAAGAGCCGATTGTGTGTCCAATCTAACACCCAAAGAAACATCTGATGTGTTCATTCATATAACTTCCTTTACAAATGATTGTTAAAAAACGTATTCTTCTATTTACTTCATGCTAAGTGACAAAAATTAGCAGAAATAGTCTTATTACTTGCTTCCTTGTAAGTAGAAGGGAAGTAAGGGAGTAGCATAGGTTAAAGTGATAGTCAAAAGCTGGTTGCTATGTGACTGAAGTTCCTTTGTATGGACACGAGTTGACAAATTCCTATATGAGAAAAGTATAAGTTTTACAAAGCTAAAACCAAAAACAAGGAATATCTCAAAAAACGATCAGCTCCACGAAAAAAAAGTATATAACATAAATTGTGTGTTTTAACGACATCTACATTTTCTATTATTTAAGTTTTTGTCTATCTGTTACCAGTTACGCAAAATTTATCCAGAATAAATATGTATTTAGATGCTATTCCGAGAAAATTCTAAATACACATTTTATATGTGATATGGCCGCGCCGTGGCCGAGTGGTTAGACCACTTGCCTCTCACCTAGACGGCCCGGGTTCGATCCCAAGCGACAGCATGTGAGATTTGTGGTGGACAAAATGGCGCTGGGGCGGGTTTTCTCCGGGTTCTCCGGTTTCCCCCGCCATCGCATTCCACCGGTGCTCCATCTTCATTCATGTATCATCGCCTGCGGTGCCATAAGTAGTTAAAGCGGGCGTTAAACACTACCAAAAAAAAATTATATGTAATGTAAATATATTTAATATACTATATTGTAATTAAAATCGTTAAAGCCATTTTTGAGAAAATAAACATTTTCAAAAAATCTTGCATGTAAAGGGTGGTTTGTGGTGGGGAGGGGGATTTTCTTGAAAATCTTCGTGTCGCATCCTTGGAGGATATTGAACTTAAGGAGCAAGATAGGTTTTTAACGGACTTTTCGTTTTTGAGCTATACTGCTCACACACACACACACACACACACACCGACATTTTTCTAAAAAATTTGATTGAATGAGTCTCAAAACATATATTTCCGGTGAAATCTCGGTATTGAATTTATAAAACCTTCTCTATACACTATGTACGTGTAGAGAAAGTAAAATGCAATCGACCAGTGTAAACGAGTTAAGCCCCTGCAATAACATGTTTCAAAGGTAAAAGACCCAGGTATGGCTTTACAGTTAAACGGGACGTTTCTTTGTACAGTAAATAAAACATTCCACCCAAAATAGATATCGAGATTTCACAGCAAATACACCTTATCAGACTACCTACCTGAATAAATAAATAATAACAACAGTTTTAGAGAAAAGTCCGTATGTGTTCCATTCACTTCCTCTACAATAAATTACTGTTAACAAGCTCATTCTTCTATCTAGTAATCAAGTAAACATTTACAGAAATTGTCTTGTTACTTGCTTCCTTGTAAGCAGAAGGGAATACACTAGGATAAAGTGATACTCAAATGTTTTAAAATGTGGTTGCTATTACTGACATTGAAACTCGGCTCTACTTGCATAGGCACGAGTAAAACAAAACACAAAAAAGACAAGTGTGTTTTAACATTTTTTGTGTAATAAGTGTTGTTTATTCCTTACAGTCACATAAAAATCATACAGAATAAAGAGGTCTTCAGAAAATGCAATAGTTTAATGTCCTTTAACCTGCTTATCATGATGATCTCGAGGTCCATGGAGCTTAAAGTTACTCGACATTCGTCTTCTCAGGATAACGGAAAACCCGAATAAAACCTAATCTTTGTAGCTCACCCTAAGCGAGATACGAACTCACGACCTGTTGAATGGGAGGCAGACACGCTACCACCACACCACCCAGGTGAGCTAAGATATACGTTTAATTTGTCGTGTAGATATCTTTAATGCATGGTATTTTAATGAAAATGGTTAGCCCCATTTTTGAAAAATCATGATTTCTAATTTTTTTTTACATTAAATGGTAGTTTGGGGCGACGGGATTTTCTCGAAAATGTTCGTGTCGCATCCTCGGAATTTGGTAAGGAAGCGACTTTTCGCAGACACACGGGTATCGAATTTTTGGGTGAAATACTTTCTGTGCCTCGCACGTGTAGCGAAGGTAAAAGTAAAGACTTGCTCTAACATTTTTGTCTCTTTCTTACGGTTATCCAAAATGATGAGACTCAACGTACATATATATTTTATTTGTAATGTAAATATCTCTATTTTAATCACAAAGTTAGACCCATTTTTGAGAAAATCAAATATTGCACATTTTGGGGAATATTCTTAAAAAGTGATGTCATGTTGGAAGATGCTGTGTGGTGCGACTCTTGACAGACACGCGCGTAGTGTACAGAGAAGGTGTTGCACTCCACCCACAGATTTCACCGCAAATACATGTTTTAGGGTCCCCTGTATCCAAAAAAAAGTATTTTCATAAAAAGGTCCGTGCGTCTGTGAACACGATAACTCAAAAACGAAAAGTCGTGAAAATACCAAACTTGGTATTTTACTTTAGTGTTTTCTAAGGATGCGACACGAAATTTTTGAGCAAAATCCCCCCACCCCTAAACTACCCTTTACATGGAAAAAAGTTCGAACATTTTTATTTTCTGAAAAATAGCTCTAAGGATTTTGATTAAAATCTCTTATATTTAAGATATTTACGTGCCAAACAAAATGTATGTCTTGAATTTTCTGGGAGTAGCCTCTAAAGACTTTATTCTGAGCGAATTTTGCTTAGCTAGTAAACCGTAAGAGATAGACAAATACTTACCACACAAACAATTCAGAGCTCATTAAAACACACAATTTATGTTTTTTACATTTTTTTTTTTTTTTCGTGGAGTTGACCATTTCTGAGATATTCCTTGTTATTGGTTTCAATTTTAAACTTTGCATCTTCACAAACTACGTTACGTTTCGTTTCATTTCCCTTTTGTTTTTGTAGAAATGCAAAGCGAAACTAACTTCAATTGCTCACACATGGATCGGATTTTAAAACATTTGACTATCAGTTTAGTTAGCCTGGCACTTCCCTTGTGCTTATAAGGAACTAAGTAGTAAGAACAATTTTGTTAATGATTATCATGAAGCAGATGGAAGAATAAGCTTATAACAACAATTTGTTAGATGTAGAGAAAGTCAGATTTTTGAGCTTTCCTCTTCAAAGACACACGGGTATCGAATTTTTGGATGGAGTGCAATGTTTTTTCCACGTATTATGTACGAGGGTCTTTTTTTTTCTTCAACCTCCGATGGGCTATAAATAAAAGACAAGTTCATAGAAAACAATTATTTTATTACTAAAAGTTTTGAACACTTATGGTTACTTTTGAACATAATCACCGAAAAGATTGAGACATTTATCGTACATGTGCACAAGCTTTGTAATACCCGCTTCAAAAAATGATTTCAAATGAGCGTTGGCGTTGTTTTGAAGATCTTCGTACGTTACGACTTTTGCGGAGAGCCATTCAAAACAAAGGAAGAGGAATTGTGTTGATCCATGACAAAGCTGGTCCACACAACCCATCGGCTGCTTGAACAGTTTCAATCATCCGCCGTACAGTCCTGATCTGGCACCCAGCGCCCTTCACCTTTTCCCTCAACTGAAGACGTGGCTAGGAGGGCAGCACTTTCACAACGTCAATGCTCATTTGAAATCATATTTTGAAGCGGGTATTGCAAAGCTTGTGCACAGGTACGATAAATGTCTCAATCTTTTCGGTGATTGTGTTGAAAAGTAACCAAAACTTTTAGTAATAAAATAATTGTTTTCTATGAACTTTTCTTTGTTTAAAGCCTATCGGAGGTTGAAAAAATCTAATGTGTTCCATTCACATGACTTTCTTTACATCTCTGCAACAAATTATTGATAAAAAGCTTATGCTTCTATTTACTTCATACTAATAGAGAAAAACTAGCACAAATAGTCTAATTACTTGCTTCCTTGTAAGTAGAAGTGGCATAAGGGAGTACAATAGGTTAAAGTGATAGTGAAAAGCTGGTTGCTATGTGGTTGGGGATGGTGGGATTTTCTTGAAAATCTTCGTGTCACATCCTTGGAAGATACCAAATTTAAATAAGTTTGGTTTTTAACGGTCTTTTCGTTTTTGAGCTATGCTGCACACATACACTCACGGACATTTTTCTAAAAATGCTTTTTTTGGATTCAGGGGGTCTCAAAATATGTATTTCTGGTGTCAAATTTTTGGAAGGAGTACAATACCTTCTCTGTACATAGTACGAGCGAGTAATTAAGATGCAGTGTGAAGCGGAAGATATCTGCTGCTGCTGCTGCAGATGAAAGAGTCGCTTGTATACCATGATCGCCTGCAGGGTGCGTGGTCACAGCGATATAGTTCATGTCCCGGGGGGGGGGGGGCTCCTCATGAATATTTCACCGTGCCTTTGTTCGTCTCAGGAATTTACCTGCTCCCATTGTCTTCCCCACGCCCAATACTCTCAAACTCTTACCTGGGCATGCACACCATATTGCGTTATGCCAGTCAGAAAGTGACATAACTTGCTATGGGAATCAAGTTCCTTTCTTTGTATGCGCACGAGTTCACAAATTCCTGTATGAGAAAAGTATAAGCTTTTCAAAGCTGAAACCAATAGCAAGGAATATCTCAAAAACGATCAACTCCACGAAAAAATGTATTTAACATCTACTGTCTGTTTTTAATGTGCTCTACATTTTTTTGTGTGGTAAGTTTTTGTCCATCTCTTACACTTTAGCAGTTGTGGAAAATTCCTTAAAATGCATCCAGAATAAAGTAGCCTTCAGAGGCTATTCGCAGAAAATTCAAGATATACATTTTATTTGTCAGGTAAATATCTTTAATATACGACATTTTAATCAAAACCGTTAGAGCCATTTTTGAGAAAATCAAAATTGTCGAAAAAAGTTCCATGTAAAGGATAGTTTGGGGTGGGAGGGTGTTTCTCAAAATCTTTGTGTCGCATCCCTGGGAGATACTAAACTTAAATACCAAGTTTGGCATTTTACCGACTTTTCGTTTTTGAGTTATCGTGTTCACAGACACACACGGACCTTTTTGTGAAAATGCATTTTTTTGGTTACAGGGACCCTAAAACATGTATTTCCAGTGAAATCTCTGTGTCAAATTTTTGTGTACAATACAATACCTTCTCTATACACTATGTACATAGTACGTGTAGAGAAAGTAAAAAGTTACACTACCTTACTCTATTTCTCAAAGTATTTATTGGCAGGTGGTACAGATGTTATACTCTTCCACTTCCAAAGGATTTATTCGTTTTCAGAAAAAGGTCCGCGTGTGTATGTCAGTGTGTCTGTGAATACGATAACTCGAACGAAAGTCGGTAAAATACCAAACTTGGTATTTAAGTTTGGTATCTTCCAGGATGCGACACGAAGATTTTGACAAAAATCTCCCCACGCCAAACTACTCATTACATGGAACTTTTTTCGAAGATTTTGATTTTCTCAAAAATGACTAACGATTTTTATTAAAATAGCCTATATTAAAGATATTTATATGGTAAATAAAATATATTTCTTGGATTTTCTGGGGATATCCTCTAAAGACCTCTTTATTTTAAATGAATTTTGCTGAAGTCTGCATAACTGGTAAACCGTAAGAGATAGACAAAAACATGTCACATAAAAATGTAGATCACGTTAAAACACACAATTTATGTCATATACGTTTTTTCGTGTAATTGACCATTTCTGAGATACTCCTTGTTATTTGTTTCAGCTTTAAAATACTTAAACCCCTTGCCCTGCATAGAAATTGTTTTCAACCACATGGTAATCAGCTATTAAAACATTTGACTATCACTTTATCCTAGTGTATTCCCTTCTACTTACAAGGGAGCAAGTAATAAGACAATTTCTGTTAATGTTTATCTTGATTAGCATTGAGTAGATAACAATAATTTGTTACAGAGATGTAGAGAAAGTCATGTGAATGGATTATTTTAAAAAAGGTTGCAGGTGTATGTCAGTGAACACGATAACTCAAAACGAAAAGACGGTAAAATACGAAACTTGTTATTTTTCTGGCATAAAAATCCTTAGCTTGGCTTCCTTCGGAACCTCAAGCCTGATAGGGAGACCTCTGTAAGCCCAGTATAGAATGGGACGCTGAGAACCACAGCAGTTAAACAGCGTCCATAAATAAAACTCCATTTCCGTTGCTTCTACTTATAAAGAACTAACAAGAGCATTAACATGAAGTAGACAGATAGCTTATAGAGCAAATCATGTAACACTCAGAAAAAATCCATTGTCCTCCGCCACGGAGGACGACAGAATAGGTAGGTAGTGTATTGCATCCCGAGATTTCATCGGAAATATGATTTGGGGTCCCGATTTTTTTTTTTTTTTTTTTTTTTTTTGAGGAAAAGGTATTATCTTCCAAGCATGCAACACGAAGATTTTCAAGAAAACTCCCCCACCCCCAACTACCCTTTACATAGAAAACATTTCCAACATTTTGATTTTCTCAAAAATGGCTCTAACGATTTTAATTATATTCGAGATATTTACATGATAAATAAAATGTATATCTTGACTTTTTTTGGGCGTAGCCTCTATATATCTCTATTATGTATGAATGTTATTGAATTTTGCATAACTGGTAAACCATAAGCGATAGACAAAAACTTAGTACACAAAAAATTTAGATCACGATAAAACACACACACACTTTATGACATCCTTTTTTTGCGTGGAGTTGATTTTGGGATATTCCTTCAGCTTTAAAAAACTTGCTTTTCTCATACAGGAATGTGTCAACTCCTGTGCATACAAACAGACGAACTTCAGTCACCTAGTAACTAGCTTTTGACTATCACATTAACCTATGGTACTCCCTTATTTCACTTCTACTTACAAGGAAGCAGGTAATAAGAGAATTTCTGTTAATTTTTACTCGATTAGCATGAAGTAAATAAAAGCATAAGCTTTCTAAGATGTACAGAAAGGAATGTGAATGGAACACATCAGAAATTTTGGATGGAATGCAATGGATTTTGTATGTAGGAGAGAGAAACCAGTTCGCATGTGCTGCTGCTATCCCAGATCGATTATATTCGTGTTCTCGCCACGCCGTGAAATTACATAGCAGACCAGACCAGCTCGGGGCGCTTCGCCCTCTCCCTGATTTAGACGGGTCAGTAAATCCTGAGACTTGTCACTCAAGAGCAACGCAGCCCATCATTTATATACAGCAGGAGACACTCTTTTTGCCTTTTCTTCTTCAACTAGCACTAACTGTTTCACAAGTATTCCTTGTTATCATCTCGCTAGTACTGTATTCCATTAACTAAGCAATTCAAGTCCCAGATATGTTCCATTCACATGACTTTCTCTACAACATAGCTGGTTGCTATGTGACTGATGTTCCTTTGTTTGCTTGGACAGCAGTTGACAAATTCCTGTATGAGAAAAGTATAAGTTTTTCAAAAGTGAAACCAATAATAAGGAATATCTCTAAAACGATCAACACCACGAGAAAATATAAAAAAAACATAAATTGTGTGTTTTAACGATCTCTACATTTTCTATTAAGTAGTTTATGTCTTATGGTTTAACAGTTATGCAAAATTCAGAAAAAAATCATCCAGAATAAAAATATCTTCAGAGGCTATTCCCAGAAATGTCAAGATATAGATTATGCTTATGAGGTAAATATCTTTAATATACGGCATTTGGATCAAAATCATTAGAGCCATTTTTGAGAAAATGAACATTTTCGAAAGCTTTCCAGTAAAGTGTAGGTTTTTAGTGGGGGGATTTTCTTGAAAATCTTCGTGTCGCATCCTTGTAAGATACCAAACTTAAATACCAAGTTTGGTATTTTACACGGACCTTTCTATAAAAATGTTTTCCTATGAAATCTCGGTATTGAATTTTTGGGTACAGTAAAATTCCTACTGTACGTGTAGAGAAAATAAAAATAGTCGATATATTTGGTTTTCTAGAAAATACGTGAATATTCGTGTGCAGTATAAAGCGGAGTCGGAGCCGCTATTGTGTCTGCTGCAGCAAGGTTAGTGCACAAATATGGTCACTCTCTGGCGTGTTTTTCTCTATCAGCACAAACCTTTACAAAAATATACTTTCATTTCACAAATGTTAAAAAGTGGCCTCGAAATTACATCCTCTGTGTGCATGACATCATGAGAAACAAAGGAATGGCGATTTCACACTTCAATGTATTGCAAAATTCAAACCCATTTTTTTGCCTCCTCCCCACAAAATATTTGGTAATCGGCGTACCCGCCCCGTATTTAGGACTTGCAAGCGAATGTCTAGGGGTCAGAAGCCTGCGGCACGAAACCACAGAATGGAGAATCTGGAACGAGTGGTCTGACATTGGTGGAATTAGTGGCGGGGGTAACTGGAGAACACAAATTGTGTCATTTAACGAGATCTATACTTTTGTGGCCGCCTCTAAAGTGTGGAGGTAGCGTGTTTGCCTCACTTAGGGTGAGTTACCCGGATGAGGCCTTTTTCCGGGGGTTTCCCTTATCCTGAGAAGACCGCTTCGATCCCGCACATGAGATTTGTGGTGTCTGGGCCGGTTTCCCCCGCTCACGCTCATGCCTGGTTCTCCATTCTGTGCTTTCCCCAAAGACTTCTGACCCCTGGGGGCCGACTACGACATGCAAATATCCATCTTTTACAGTTATATAAAACTCATCGAAAATGCTGTGCCCAGAAAATTCAAGATATTGTATTTGCCATTAAAATATGTTAAGTACTTAGATATCTTTTCTCTCTCTTCTTCTTCTTCTTTACTCCTCGCTGAACTGGCCTGCGTTATTCTTTGACAAAGTGCGGTGCATTTTTGTACCAAAAAATTGTCTTAATTACTTACTTCCTTGCAAGTAAGGGAATGCACTAGGATAAAGTGACAGTCAAATGTTCTAAAAGATGTTTTCCATGTGGACAATTGATGTTCGGTTCGGCTGCAAGATTGCTAGTTTTATACCGAGCCTTCCTATTGGTTACGCCCGCTTTAACTACTTGTGGCACCGCAGGCGATGATACATAGATGAAGATGGAGCACCGGTGGGGGAAACCAGAGAAAATCTGCCCCTGCGCCACTTTGTCCACCACAAATCTCACATGTGGTCGAACCGGGGTCGTCTAGGTGAGAGGCGACCGGCCATTTTACTTTCTCTACACGTACTATATACATAGTGTATAGAGAAGGTATTGTATTGTACCCAAAAATTCGATACCGAGATTTCACTGGAAATATATATTTTTAGGGTCCCCTATATAAAAAAAAAGATTTTTAGAAAAAGGTACGTGTGTTTGTCCGTGTGTCTCTAAACACGATAACTCAAAAACGAAAAGTTGGTAAAATACCTAACCTGGTATTTAAGTTTGGTATCTTCCAAGGATGTGACACGAAGATTTTCAAACTAACTCCCCCCACCCCCAACTACCCTTTTCATGGAACTTTTTTAGAAAATTGTCATTTTTTCAAAAATAACGATTTTGATTAAAATGTCGTATATTAAAGATATTTACCTAACAAATAAAATTACATCTTGAATTTTCTGGGAATAGCCTCTGAAGACTACTTTATTCTGGAACAATTTTACGGAATTTTGCATAACTGCTAAACTGTAAGAGATGGACAAAAACTTACTGCACAGAAAATGTAGAGCACATTAAAACACAAGTTATGTTGTATACATTTTTTCGTGGAGGTGATCGTTTTTAAGGCATTCGTTGTTTTTGGTTTCAGCTTTGAAAAACTTATACTTTGCTCATACAGGAATTTGTCAACTCCTGTCCATACAAACAAAGGAACTTCAGTCACATAGCAACCAGCTTTTGACTATCACTTTAACCTATGGTTTCCCTTATTTTCCTTCTACTTACAAGGAAGCAAGTAATAAGGCTATTTCTGCTGATTTTTATTGATCAGCATGAATTAAATAGAATCATAATCTTTTTAACAACAATTTGTTACACAGATGTAGAGAAAGTCATGTGAATGAAACACATCAGATTTTTCTATTTGTGATGTAAATATCTTTAGTATACGCTATTTTAATCAAAACTGTTAGAGCCATTTTTGAGAAAAACATAATTTTCAACAACTTATTTAAGTAAAGGGCAGTTTGGGTTGGGGGAATGGTTTCTTGGAAATCTTTGTGTCGCATGCTTGGATGATATTAAACTTGGTCTTTTGTTTTTGAACTGCGCTGTCCACAGACACAGACACGGTGAAATCTCGGTATCGAATTGTTGAGTGAAATAAAATACCTACCTTCTCTATACACTATTAACATTGTACATGCATGTTAGAGTAAGTAAAACGCACAAGAAGCTATAATAGGTACGTTTTAATTATTATCATAGCACTATGAGTGTTTTCATCTTGTCGAACTGTCCTAAGAGATGAAAACACGAGTTGTATTTGATAAGACATTATAATGTAATATAGGAAGGGAGATTTTATCATTGTAATATTACATTAGTTCTCAAATGTTACATGACGACCATCTTTATTTACACAATGTGTTTTACTTGCCCTACACGTACTATGCACATAGTGTATGGAGAAGCTATTGCATTCTTACCAAAAAATTCGGTACCGAGATGTCACCGAAAATACAGTTTTAGGGTCCCCTGTATAAAAAAAAAACATTTAGAAAAAGATTCGCGCGTGCGAGTGTATTTCTGTGTGTGTCTGTGAGCAGATAACTCAAAAACGAAAAGTTGGTAAAATACCAAACTTGATATTTAAGTTTAGTATCTTCCAGGGATACGACAGGAAGATTTTCAAGAAAACCCCTCCACCCCAACTACCCTTGCATGGAAAAAATTTCGAACATTTTTATTTTCTCGAAAAATGTCTCCAAAGATTTTTATTAAAATACCATATGTTAAATATATTTACATGGCAAATAAAATATATACCTATATTGAATTGTCTGAAAATAGCCTCTAAAGATCTCTATTCTCAATGAATGTGGCATAACTGGTAAATCGTAAGACGTATACAAAAACTCACTAAATAACAAATTTAGACCTACTTAAAACACACAATATATTTTATATACATTTTTCGTGGAGTTGCCGTTTTCGAGATACTGCTTGTTATCGGTTTCAGTTTTAAATACTTAAATTTTTCCCATACAGAAACTTGTTAACTCCTTACCACACAAAGAAACGGATTTCAATCCCATAGCAACCACGCTTTAAAACATTTGACTATCACTTTAACCTAGTGTATTCCCTTCTTACAAGGAAGCAAGTAATAAGACAATTTCATCTAATGTTTATCCCGATTAGCGTTAAGTAAATAGAAGAATAAGCTTTTTAACTATAATTTGTTACAGAGATGTAGAGAAAGTCCTGAGAATGGAACACATCAGAATTTTTTTTTCTTTCTTTCCTTCATTACTTCCTGAATTAAACAAACGAACGTCAGATAAGTTTCAAAGAAATGAATATCAGCTGCGATAAGATGTTTCGAGAATATCGCTCCAGTCAGACGACCGCAATTGGTTGAAATTGCCTAATCTCGGCCATTCCATTGGCGGTTTAATAATTAAGCTGAATTGTCAACATACTGTTTTAATCTTTAACGAGAAAAATGCAGTTCTTTTAGTAATTAAATAAAACACACGTAGCTACTGATGTGTAATGTATCATTTACTTCATTGTTTTTAGTTGTATAAAGATCGCAATAGAATATCCATTACTAAGGCAAAGCACGTACGAATCCCGACAAAGTGATAGGAATGTAATATGTAGTTATTAAAACTTACCAGAGCTGCAGCTATTTATCGGCAACTTAATTCCCAAAACCGGTTCTTCACTTTCTGCCACGTGAAGATTTTCTTTACCATCGTTTGGTAACAAATAATTCACTGAAACCTGCAGAACGACCCGTTCTTTACACCACAAGACAAGTTCGTCTAACGACGTGCAATTGTTTCCTTTACCAAAGAGTAATTAAAACACGAGCAATTCAGCGCGATAAACACACAGCTTACAGTATCGATATATTTATCACTAGCGACATTTTTACCACGAAAACCTACATAAATAACTGAACTTATAACAATCTCAAAAATTCCATACATATATTTCATCTGAAATATATTAATGAGGACCTCTAAATTAAAATAAATCTGGTGTGTTCCAATGACATGTTTCTCTGCATCTCTGTAACAAATTGTATTACTATATAATCATAGAATACGATGGTTCCACCACTTGGAATTGCTTCATACGGGGCTGCTTTTGTTATTCTGTCATTAGAGTCACTTTGTAGTTTCTTACCGGTCTGTTATAAACATTTAGGACCCTAAGCTGCAAAGCGTAGCCCAACGTGGAGGGCCCTAAGACGCAAAGCGTAGCCGAGGGATCTGTGAAGCTAAAATCGCAATGATCCCAAAAAGTAGGCAAAATTTCAGCAATCTGGCGACTTTCACATCTGAACCACTTAATGTCTTCAACACTTTCAAATATGGATAGCCAGTAAAAGTCTTAAGACCCTTTGTGTCTGAGTGTGCCGCGCGCATGTGTGGTGGAATTATTGCATAGCTTTACACAAATTATTCTTAAAAAGTTTATTCTTCTATCTAATTTATGACAATCGAGATAAACATTAGTATAAATAGTCTTGTTACTTGCTTCCTTGTAAGTAGAAGTGAAATAAGTGAGTAGCATAGGTTAAAGTGATAGTCAAAAGCTGGTTGCTATGTGACTGAAGTTCCTTTGTTTGTATGGACAGCAGTTGAAAAATTCCTGTATGAGAAAAGAATAACTATTTTAAAGCTAAAACTAATAACAAGGAATATCTCAAAAACGGTCAATTACACGATAAAAATGTATAAGACATAAATTATGTGTTGTCACGAGCTCTACATATATTTTTTTTTTTGCCAAGCTTTTGTCTATCTCTTTGCATCTCACCCGATGCAAATTAACGCATAATTCATCTAGAATAAACATGTCTTTACAGGCTATTCACACAAAACTTAAGATATAAATTTTATTTCTCATATAAACATTTTAAATATAAGAGATTTTAACCTAATAGCCTTTTTGAGAAAATCAATATGTTCGAAAAATGTTTTATGTAAAGGGTATTTGGAAATGGGGGATTTTCTTGAAAATCTTCGTGTCGCACCCTTGGAAGGTACTAAACTTAAATGCCAAATTAGGTATTTTACCCACTTTTCGTTTTACAGCTATTATGTCCAAAGACAGACAACCACAAACACACACACACACATAGAGACACCCACACACTCACACACAGACACCCACAAACACACACACAGACACAGACACTCAAACACAGACACAGACACAGACACCCACACACTCACACACAGACACAGACACAGACACCCACACACTCACACACAGACACAGACACTCAAACACAGACACCCACACACTCACACACAGACACAGACACTCAAACACAGACACCCACACACTCACACACAGACACAGACACTCAAACACAGACACCCACACACTCACACACAGACACAGACACAGACACCCACACACTCACACACAGACACAGACACCCACACACTCACACAGAGACACAGACACAGACACCCACACACTCACACACAGACACAGACACTCAAACACAGACACCCACACACTCACACACAGACACAGACACTCAAACACAGACACCCACACACTCACACACAGACACAGACACTCAAACACAGACACCCACACACTCACACACAGACACAGACACAGACACCCACACACTCACACACAGACACAGACACCCACACACTCACACACAGACACAGACACAGACACCCACACACTCACACACAGACACAGACACTCAAACACAGACACCCACACACTCACACACAGACACAGACACTCAAACACAGACACCCACACACTCACACACAGACACAGACACTCAAACACAGACACCCACACACTCACACACAGACACAGACACAGACACCCACACACTCACACACAGACACAGACACTCAAACACAGACACCCACACACTCACACACAGACACAGACACTCAAACACAGACACCCACACACTCACACACAGACACAGACACAGACACAGACACCCACACACTCACACACAGACACAGACACCCACACACTCACACACAGACACAGACACTCAAACACAGACACCCACACACTCACACACAGACACAGACACTCAAACACAGACACCCACACACTCACACACAGACACAGACACAGACACCCACACACTCACACACAGACACAGACACAGACACAGACACAGACACAGACACCCACACACTCACACACAGACACAGACACAGACACCCACACACTCACACACAGACACAGACACAGACACAGACACAGACACCCACACACTCACACACAGACACAGACACAGACACCCACACACTCACACACAGACACAGACACAGACACAGACACAGACACCCACACACTCACACACAGACACAGACACCCACACACTCACACACAGACACAGACACTCAAACACAGACACCCACACACTCACACACAGACACAGACACTCAAACACAGACACCCACACACTCACACACAGACACAGACACAGACACCCACACACTCACACACAGACACAGACACTCAAACACAGACACCCACACACTCACACACAGACACAGACACCCACAAACACACACACAGACACAGACACCCACACACTCACACACAGACACAGACACCCACAAACACACACACAGACACAGACACTCACACACTCACACACAGACACAGACACTCAAACACAGACACCCACACACTCACACACAGACACAGACACAGACACTCAAACACAGACACCCACACACTCACACACAGACACAGACACCCACAAACACACACACAGACACAGACACCCACACACTCACACACAGACACAGACACCCACAAACACACACACAGACACAGACACCCACACACTCACACACAGACACAGACACTCAAACACAGACACCCACACACTCACACACAGACAGACACCCACACACTCACACACAGACACAGACACTCAAACACAGACACCCACACACTCTCACACAGACACAGACACCCACACACTCACACACAAACACAGACACTCAAACACAGACACCCACACACTCACACACAGACACAGACACAGACACCCACACACTCACACACAGACACAGACACAGACACCCACACACTCACACACAGACACAGACACTCAAACACAGACACCCACACACTCACACACAGACACAGACACTCAAACACAGACACCCACACACTCACACACAGACACAGACACTCAAACACAGACACCCACACACTCACACACAGACACAGACACAGACACTCAAACACACAGACACCCACACACTCACACACAGACACAGACACTCAAACACAGACACCCACACACTCACACACAGACACAGACACAGACACCCACACACTCACACACAGACACAGACACCCACACACTCACACACAGACACAGACACTCAAACACACACACAGACACAGACACCCACACACTCACACACAGACACAGACACTCAAACACAGACACCCACACACTCACACACAGACACAGACACAGACATAGACACTCAAACACAGACACCCACACACTCACACACAGACACAGACACTCAAACACAGACACCCACACACTCACACACAGACACAGACACAGACACCCACACACTCACACACAGACACAGACACCCACACACTCACACACAGACACAGACACTCAAACACAGACACCCACACACTCACACACAGACACAGACACAGACACAGACACTCAAACACAGACACCAACACACTCACACACAGACACAGACACAGACACTCAAACACAGACACCCACACACTCACACACAGACACAGACACCCACACACTCACACACAGACACAGACACTCAAACACAGACACCCACACACTCACACACAGACACAGACACCCACACACTCACACACAGACACAGACACCCACACACTCACACACAGACACAGACACTCAAACACAGACACCCACACACTCACACACAGACACAGACACCCACACACTCACACACAGACACAGACACTCAAACACAGACACCCACACACTCACACACAGACACAGACACCCACACACTCACACACAGACACAGACACTCAAACACAGACACCCACACACTCACACACAGACACAGACACCCACACACTCACACACAGACACAGACACTCAAACACAGACACCCACACACTCACACACAGACACAGACACCCACACACTCACACACAGACACAGACACCCACACACTCACACACAGACACAGACACCCACACACTCACACACAGACACAGACACTCAAACACAGACACCCACACACTCACACACAGACACAGACACTCAAACACAGACACCCACACACTCACACACAGACACAGACACCCACACACTCACACACAGACACAGACACTCAAACACAGACACCCACACACTCACACACAGACACAGACACCCACACACTCACACACAGACACAGACACTCAAACACAGACACCCACACACTCACACACAGACACAGACACCCACACACTCACACACAGACACAGACACTCAAACACAGACACCCACACACTCACACACAGACACAGACACCCACACACTCACACACAGACACAGGCACTCAAACACAGACACCCACACACTCACACACAGACACAGACACTCAAACACAGACACCCACACACTCACACACAGACACAGACACTCAAACACAGACACCCACACACTCACACACAGACACAGACACTCAAACACAGACACCCACACACTCACACACAGACACAGACACTCAAACACAGACACCCACACACTCACACACAGACACAGACACCCACACACTCACACACAGACACAGACACCCACACACTCACACACAGACACAGACACTCAAACACAGACACCCACACACTCACACACAGACACAGACACTCAAACACAGACACCCACACACTCACACACAGACACAGACACTCAAACACAGACACCCACACACTCACACACAGACACTCAAACACAGACACCCACACACTCACACACAGACACAGACACAGACACAGACACCCACACACTCACACACAGACACAGACACCCACACACAGACACAGACACTCAAACACAGACACCCACACACTCACACACAGACACTCAAACACAGACACCCACACACTCACACACAGACACTCAAACACAGACACCCACACACTCACACACAGACACAGACACAGACACAGACACCCACACACTCACACACAGACACAGACACCCACACACTCACACACAGACACAGACACCCACACACTCAAACACAGACACCCACACACTCACACACAGACACAGACACCCACACACTCACACACAGACACAGACACTCAAACACAGACACCCTCACACTCACACACAGACACAGACACCCACACACTCACACACAGACACAGACACTCAAACACAGACACCCACACACTCACACACAGACACAGACACCCACACACTCACACACAGACACAGACACTCAAACACAGACACCCACACACTCACACACAGACACAGACACCCACACACTCACACACAGACACAGACACTCAAACACAGACACCCACACACTCACACACAGACACAGACACCCACACACTCACACACAGACACAGACACTCAAACACAGACACCCACACACTCACACACAGACACAGACACTCAAACACAGACACCCACACACTCACACTCAAACACAGACACAGACACTCAAACACAGACACCCACACACTCACACACAAACACAGACACAGACACTCAAACACAGACACCCACACACTCACACTCAAACACAGACACCCACACACACAAACACAGACACAGACACTCAAACACAGACACCCACACACTCACACTCAAACACAGACACAGACACTCAAACACAGACACCCACACACTCACACACAAACACAGACACAGACACTCAAACACAGACACCCACACACTCACATACAAACACAGACACAGACACTCAAACACAGACACCCACACACTCACACTCAAACAAAGACACCCACACACTCACACACAAACACAGACACAGACACTCAAACACAGACACCCACACACTCACACACAAACACAGACACAGACACTCAAACACAGACACCCACACACTCACACACAAACACAGACACAGACACTCAAACACAGACACCCACACACTCACACTCAAACACAGACACCCACACACTCACACACAGACACAGACACCCACACACTCACACACAAACACAGACACCCACACACTCACACACAGACACAGACACCCACACACTCACACACAAACACAGACACTCAAACACAGACACCCACACACTCACACACAGACACAGACACAGACACCCACACACTCACACACAGACACAGACACCCACACACTCACACACAAACACAGACACTCAAACACAGACACCCACACACTCACACACAGACACAGACACTCAAACACAGACACCCACACACTCACACACAAACACAGACACCCACACACTCACACACAGACACAGACACTCAAACACAGACACCCACACACTCACACACAGACACAGACACTCACACAGACACAGACACTAAAACACAGACACCCACACACTCACACACAGACACCCACAAACACACACAGACACAGACACCCACACACTCAAACACAGACACCCACACACTCACACACAGACACAGACACTCAAACACAGACACAAACACTAAAACACAGACACCCACACACTCACACACAGACACAGACACTCACACAGACACAGACACTAAAACACAGACACCCACACACTCACACACAGACACCCACAAACACACACACAGACACAGACACCCACACACTCACACACAGACACAGACACTCACACAGACACAGACACTAAAACACAGACACCCACACACTCACACACAGACACCCACAAACACACACAGACACAGACACCCACACACTCACACACAGACACAGACACCCACACAGACACAGACACTAAAACACAGACACCCACACACTCACACACAGACACAGACACTCAAACACAGACACCCACACACAGACACAGACACAGACACTCAAACACAGACACAAACACTAAAACACAGACACCCACACACTCACACACAGACACAGACACTCACACAGACACAGACACTAAAACACAGACACCCACACACTCACACACAGACACCCACAAACACACACACAGACACAGACACCCACACACTCACACACAGACACAGACACTCACACAGACACAGACACTAAAACACAGACGCCCACACACTCACACACAGACACCCACAAACACACCCACAGACACAGACACCCACACACTCAAACACACACACAGACACAGACACTCACACACAGACACAGACACTAAAACACAGACACCCACACACTCACACACAGACACAGACACTCACACAGACACAGACACTAAAACACAGACACCCACACACTCACACACAGACACCCACAAACACACACAGACACAGACACCCACACACTCAAACACAGACACCCACACACTCACACACAGACACAGACACTCAAACACAGACACAAACACTAAAACACAGACACCCACACACTCACACACAGACACAGACACTCACACACTCACACACAGACACAGACACCCACAAACACACACTCACACACAGACACCCACACACTCACACACAGACACAGACACTCACACAGACACAGACACTAAAACACAGACACCCACACACTCACACACAGACACCCACAAACACACACACAGACACAGACACCCACACAGTCACACACAGACACAGACACCCACAAACACACACTCAAACACAGACACCCACACACTCACACACAGACACAGACACTCACACAGACACAGACACTAAAACACAGACACCCACACACTCACACACAGACACCCACAAACACACACACAGACACAGACACCCACACACTCACACACAGACACAGACACCCACAAACACACACACAGACACAGACACCCACAAACACACACACAGACACAGACACCCACACACTCACACACAGACACAGACACCCACACACTCACACACAGACACAGACACCCACAAACACACACACACACACACACAGACACCCACAAACACACACACAGACACAGACACCCACACACTCTCACACAGACACAGACACCCACACACTCACACACAGACACTCACACAGACACAGACACTAAAACACAGACACCCACACACTCACACACAGACACCCACAAACACACACACAGACACAGACACCCACACACTCACACACAGACACAGACACTCACACAGACACAGACACTAAAACACAGACACCCACACACTCACACACAGACACCCACAAACACACACACAGACACAGACACCCACACACTCAAACACAGACACCCACACACTCACACACAGACACAGACACTCAAACACAGACACCCACACACTCACACAAAGACACAGACACTCACACAGACACAGACACTCAAACACAGACACAAACACACTCACACACAGACACAGACACTCACACAGACACTCACACACAGACACAGACACTCAAACACAGACACCCACACACTCACACACAGACACAGACACTCACACAGACAGACACTCAAACACAGACACTCACACACAGACACAAACACACTCACACAGACACTCACACACAGACACTCACACACAGACACAAACACACTCACACAGACACAGACACTCACACACAGACACAGACACTCACACAGACACTCACACACAGACACCCACAAACACACACACACAGACACCCACAAACACACACACAGACACAGACACCCACACACTCACACACAGACACAGACACCCACACACAGACACAGACACTCACACAGACACAGACACTAAAACACAGACACCCACACACTCACACACAGACACCCACAAACACACACACAGACACAGACACCCACACACTCACACACAGACACAGACACTCACACAGACACAGACACTAAAACACAGACACCCACACACTCACACACAGACACCCACAAACACACACACAGACACAGACACCCACACACTCAAACACAGACACCCACACACTCACACACAGACACAGACACTCAAACACAGACACAAACACTAAAACACAGACACCCACACACAGACACAGACACTCACACAGACACAGACACTAAAACACAGACCCCCACACACTCACACACAGACACAGACACTCACACAGACACAGACACTAAAACACAGACACCCACACACTCACACACAGACACCCACAAACACACACACAGACACAGACACCCACACACTCACACACAGACACAGACACCCACACACTCACACACAGACACAGACACTCAAACACAGACACCCTCACACTCACACACAGACACAGACACTCACACAGACACAGACACTCAAACACAGACACTCACACACAGACTCTCACACACAGACACAAACACACTCACACACAGACACAGACACTCACACAGACACTCACACACAGACACAGACACTCAAACACAGACACCCACACACTCACACACAGACACAGACACTCACACAGACACAGACACTCAAACACAGACACTCACACACAGACACTCACACACAGACACAAACACACTCACACAGACACTCACACACAGACACTCACACACAGACACAAACACACTCACACAGACACAGACACTCACACACAGACACAGACACTCACACAGACACTCACACACAGACACAGACACTCAAACACAGACACCCACACACTCACACACAGACACAGACACTCACACAGACACAGACACTCAAACACAGACACTCACACACAGACACTGACACACAGACACAAACACACTCACACAGACACAGACACTCACACAGACACAGAAACTCACACAGACACAAACACACTCACACAGACACAGACACTCACACAGACACTCACACACAGACACACACAGACACAGACAAACACAGACACAGACACTCACACAGACACTCACACACAGAAACAAACACTCAAACACAGACACTCACACACATACACTCACACACAGACACTCTCACACGTCCACAAACACACTCACACAGACACTCACACAAAGACATAGACACTCACTCACAGACACAGACACTCACACACTATCACAGACACTCACACACCCACACACATACACTCACACACTCACACACAGACACCCACAAACACACACAGACACCCACCACAGACACAGACACCCACAAACACACACAGACACTCACACACTCACACACAGACACTCACACACTCACACACACACTCACACACTCACACACACACTCACACACACACTCACACACACACTCACACAGACACTCACACACACACTCACACACTCACAGACACACTCACACACTCACACACACACTCACACACTCACACACTCACACACACACTCACACACACACTCACACAGACACTCACACACTCACACACTCACACACACATTCACACACTCACACACACACTCACACACTCACACACACACTCACACACACACTCACACACTCACACACACACTCACACACACACTCACACAGACACTCACACACTCACACACTCACACACACACTCACACACACACTCACACACTCACACACACACTCACACACTCACACAGACACTCACACACAGACGCAGACACCCACAAACACACACAAACACAGACACTCACACACAGACACACACACTCACACACAGACAATGCACTCACACACAGACACAGACAGACACAGACACAGACACACACAGACACAGACACTCACACACAGAAACAGACACTCAAACACAGACACTCACACACATACACTCACACACAGACACTCTCACACGCCCACAAACACACTCACACAGACACTCACACAAAGACATAGACACTCACACACAGACACAGACACACACACAGAGACACAGACACTCAAACACAGACACACACAGACACAGACAAACACAGACACAGACACTCACACACAGACAAACACAGACACAGACACTCACACAGACACTCACACACAGAAACAGACACTCAAACACAGACACTCACACACAGACACTCTCACACGCCCACAAACACACTCACACAGACACTCACACAAAGACATAGACACTCACACACAGACACAGACACACACACACAGAGACACAGACACTCAAACACAGACACACACGGACACAGACAAACACAGACACAGACACTCAAACACAGACACACACACAGACACAGACAAACACAGACACAGACACTCACACACAGACACACACAGACACAGACAAACACAGACACAGACACTCACACAGACACTCACACACAGAAACAGACACTCAAACACAGACACTCACACACATACACTCTCACACGCCCACAAACACACTCACACAGACACTCACACAAAGTTATAGACACTCACACACAGACACAGACACTCACACACAGACACAGACACTCACACACCCACACACATACACTCACACACCCACCACAGACACAGACACCCACAAACACTCACACACTCACACACAGACACTCACACACTCACACACACTCACACACACACTCACACACTCACACACACACTCACACAGACACTCACACACTCACACACAGACACTCACACACTCACACACACACTCACACACACACTCACACAGACACTCACACACTCACACAGACACTCACACACTCACACAGACACTCACACACAGACACTCACACACTCACACACAGACACACACACTCACACACAGACACACACACAGACACTCACACATTCACACACGCACACTCACACACTCACACACAGACACTCACAGTCACACACAGACACTCACACAGACACTCACACAGACACTCACACACTCACACACACACTCCCACACAGACACTCACAGTCACACACAGACACTCACATACTCACACACATACACTCACACACTCAGACACAGACACTGACACACACAAAGAGACACTCACACACACACTCCCACACAAACACTCACAGTCACACACAGACACTCACATACTCACACACATACACTCACACACTCAGACACAGACACTGACACACACAAACAGACACTCACACAGACACAGACACTCACACACTCACACACAGACACTCAAACACTCACACACAGACAC
This sequence comes from Hymenopus coronatus, assembly GCA_030762935.1. Taxonomy (NCBI): domain Eukaryota; kingdom Metazoa; phylum Arthropoda; class Insecta; order Mantodea; family Hymenopodidae; genus Hymenopus; species Hymenopus coronatus. Next base: position 1,473,481 of record CM060892.1, read on the forward strand.
TTACACACACATACACTCACACACTCAGACACAGACAATCACACACTCACACACATACACTCACACACAGACACTCACACACTCACACACAGACACTTACACACACATACACTCACACACTCAGACACAGACAATCACACACTCACACACTCACACACAGACACTCACACACAGACACTCACACACAGACACTCACACACAGACACTCACACACAGACACTCACACACAGACACTCACACACACACACTCACACACACTCACACACAGACACTCACACACAGACACACACTCACACACAGACACACACTCACACACACTCACACACACACACTCAAACACAGACACAGACACACACTCACACACAGACACTCACACACAGACACAGACAGACACTCTCACACAGACACAGACTCACACACAGACACAGACAGACACTCACACACTCACACACGGACACTCAAACACAGGCACACACTCACACACAGACACAGACACACACTCACACACTCACACACAGACACTCACACACAGACACAGACACACACTCACACACAGACACACACTCACACACTCACACACAGACACTCACACACAGACACAGACACACACTCACACACTCACACACAGACACTCACACACTCACACACAGACACTCACACACAGACACAGACACACACTCACACACAGACACTCACACACAGACACAGACACAGACACACACTCACACACAGACACTCACACACAGACACAGACACACACTCACACACAGACAGAGACACACACTCACACACAGACACTCACACACAGACACAGACAGACACTCACACACTCACACACAGACACAGACACACACTCACACACAGACACTCACACACAGACACTCACACACAGACACAGACACACACTCACACACTCACACACAGACACTCACACACAGACACAGACACACAGTCACACACTCACACACAGACACACACTCACACACTCACACACAGACACAGACACACACTCACACACTCACACACAGACACTCACACACAGACACAGACACACACTCACACACAGACACACACTCACACACTCACACACAGACACTCACACACAGACACAGACACACACTCACACACTCACACACAGACACTCACACACAGACACTCACACACAGACACAGACACACACTCACACACTCACACACAGACACTCACACACAGACACAGAAACACACTCACACACTCACACACAGACACACACTCACACACAGACACTCACACACAGACACAGACTCACACACAGACACTCACACACAGACCCAGACACACACTCACACACTCACACACAGACACACAGACACACACTCACACACTCACACACAGACACTCACACACAGACACTCACACACAGACACTCACACACAGACACTCACACACTCAAACACACTCACACACATACACTCACACACAGACACTCACACACAGACACTCACACACAGACACTCACACACTCACACACAGACACTCACACAGACACTCACACCCACAGACACTCACACACACAGACACTCACACACTGACACTCACACACAGACACTCACAGACTCACACACAGTCACACACATACACTCACACACATAGACTCACACACATACACTCACACAGAGACACTCACACACATACAATCACACACATACACTCACACACATACACTCACACACAGACACTCACACACAGACACTTACACACATACACTCACACACATACACTCACACACTCACACACAGACACAGACACTCACACACATACACTCAGACACACATATACACTCACAAACACAGACACTCACACACATACACATACACTCACACACAGACACATACACTCACACACATACACATACACTCACACACAGACACTCACACATAAACAGACACAAACACTCACACATATACACACAGACACTCACACACATACACACAGACACATACACTCACACACATACACACATACACAGACACTCACACACATACACACACGGACACATACATTCACACACATACACACAGACACTCACACACACAGACACAGACACACACACACTCACACACTCACACACAAACACCCACAAACACACTCACACACATACACACACGGACACATACACTCACACACATACACACAGACACTCACACGCAGAGACACAGACACACACATACACTCACACACTCACACACAAACACCCACAAACACACTCACACACAGACACAGACACTCACACATACACATACACTCACACCCAGACACAGACTCCCACAAACACACTCACCCACAGACACAGACACCCACAAACACATTCACACCCAGACACAGACTCCCACAAACACACTCACACACAGACACCCACAAACACACTCACACCCAGACACAGACACCCACAAACACACTCACACACAGACACAGAGACTCACTCACAGACACAGACACACACATACACTCACAGACTCCCACAAACACACTCACACACAGACACAGACACCCACAAACACACTCACACCCAGACACAGACACCCACAAACACACTCACACACAGACACAGACACCCACAAACACACTCACACCCAGACACAGACACCCACAAACACACTCACACACAGACACAGACACCCACAAACACACTCACACCCAGACACAGACTCCCACAAACACACTCACACACAGACACAGACACCCACAAACACACTCACACACAGACACAGACACCCACAAACACACTCACACACAGACACAGACACTCACACACAGACACACACAAACACACTCACACCCAGACACAGACACACACATACACTCACACACAGACACAGACACTCACACACAGACACAGACACCCACAAACACACTCACACCCAGACACAGACACACACATACACTCACACACAGACACAGACACCCACAAACACACTCACACACAGACACAGACTCCCACAAACACACTCACACACAGACACATACACTCACACACAGACACAGACTCCCACAAACACACTCACACACAGACACAGACACCCACAAACACACTCACACACAGACACAGACTCCCACAAACACACTCACACACAGACACAGACACCCACAAACACACTCACACACAGACACAGACACCCACAAACACACTCACACACAGACACAGACACTCACACACAGACACACACAAACACACTCACACCCAGACACAGACACACACATACACTCACACACAGACACAGACACCCACAAACACACTCACACCCAGACACAGACACACACTCACACTCACACACAGACACCCACAAACACACTCACACACAGACACAGACACTCACACCCAGACACAGACACACACATACACTCACACACAGACACCCACAAACACACACAGACACAGACACTCACACACAGACACAGACACACACATACACTCACACACAGACACCCACATACACACTCACACACAGACACAGACACTCACACCCAGACACAGACACACACATACACTCACACACAGACACCCACAAACACACTCACACACAGACACAGACACTCACACACAGACACAGACACCCACAAACACACTCACACACAGACAGAGACACTCACTCACAGACACAGACACCCACAAACACACTCACACACAGACACAGACACAGACACTCACTCACAGACACAGACACCCACAAACACACTCACACACAGACACAGACACTCACACACAGACACAGACACTCACACACATACACAGACACTCACTCACAGACACAGACACCCACAAACACACTCACACACAGACACAGACACTCACACACAGACACAGCACCCACAAACACACTCACACACAGACACAGACACTCAATCACAGACACAGACACCCACAAACACACTCACACACAGACACATACACTCACTCACAGACACAGACACCCACAAACACACTCACACACAGACACAGACACTCACTCACAGACACAGACACCCACAAACACACTCACACACAGACACAGACACTCACAAACAGACACAGACACCCACAAACACACTCACACACAGACACAGACACTCACACACAGACATAGACACCCACAAACACACTCACACACAGACACTCACACACAGACACAGACACACACATACACTCACACACAGACACAGACACCCACAAACACACTCACACACAGACACTCACACACAGACACAGACACACACATACACTCACACACAGACACAGACACCCACAAACACACTCACACACAGACACTCACACACAGACACAGACACCCACAAACACACTCACACACAGACACTCACACACAGACACAGACACCCACAAACACACTCACACACAGACACTCACACACAGACACAGACACACACATACACTCACACACAGACACAGACACCCACAAACACACTCACACACTGACACAGACACTCACTCACAGACACACACATACACTCACACACTCACACACAGTCACCCACAAACACACTCACACCCAGACACAGACTCCCAGAAACACACTCACACCCAGACACAGACTCCCACAAACACACTCACACCCAGACACAGACTCCCACAAACACACTCACACTCACACACAGACACAGACACCCACAAACACACTCACACCCAGACACAGACACTCACACACAGACATAGACACACACATACACTCACACACAGACACCCACAAACACACTCACACGCAGACACAGACTCCCACAAACACACTCACACCAAGACACAGACTCCCACAAACACACTCACACTCACACCCAGACACAGACTCCCACAAACACACTCACACCCAGACACAGACTCCCAAAAACACACTCACACACAGACACAGACACCCACAAACACACTCACACCCAGACACAGACACTCACACACAGACACCCACAAACACACTCACACCCAGACACAGACACTCACACACAGACACCCACAAACACACTCACACACAGACACCCACAAACACACTCACACACAGACATAGACACACACATACACTCACACAGACACCCACAAACACACACACACACACAGACACCCACAAACACACACACATACACTCACACACAGACACCCACAAACACACTCACACACAGACATAGACACCCACAAACACACTCACACACAGACACAGACACACAGACACAGACACCCACAAACACACTCACACACAGACACCCACAAACACACTCACACACAGACACCCACAAACACACTCACACACAGACATAGACACACACATACACTCACACACAGACATAGACACACACATACACTCACACACAGACATAGACACACACATACACTCACACACAGACACCCACAAACACACTCACACACAGACATAGACACACACATACACTCACACACAGACACCCACAAACACACTCACACACAGACATAGACACCCACAAACACACTCACACACAGACATAGACACACACATACACTCACACACAGACACAGACACAGACACCCACAAACACACTCACACACAGACATAGACACCCACAAACACACTCACACACAGACATAGACACACACATACACTCACACACAGACACAGACACAGACACCCACAAACACACTCACACACAGACATAGACACACACATACACTCACACACAGACATAGACACACACATACACTCACACACAGACATAGACACACACATACACTCACACACAGACACCCACAAACACACTCACACACAGACATAGACACACACATACACTCACACACAGACACCCACAAACACACTCACACACAGACATAGACACCCACAAACACACTCACACACAGACATAGACACACACATGCACTCACACACAGACACAGACACAAACACCCACAAACACACTCACACACAGACATAGACACACACATACACTCACACACAGACATAGACACACACATACACTCACACACAGACATAGACACACACATACACTCACACACAGACACCCACAAACACACTCACACACAGACATAGACACACACATACACTCACACACAGACACCCACAAACACACTCACACACAGACATAGACACCCACAAACACACTCACACACAGACATAGACACACACATACACTCACACACAGACACAGACACAGACACCCACAAACACACTCACACACAGACATAGACACACACATACACTCACACACAGACATAGACACACACATACACTCACACACAGACATAGACACACACATACACTCACACACAGACACCCACAAACACACTCACACACAGACATAGACACACACATACACTCACACACAGACACCCACAAACACACTCACACACAGACATAGACACCCACAAACACACTCACACACAGACATAGACACACACATACACTCACACACAGACACCCACAAACACACTCACACACAGACATAGACACCCACAAACACACTCACACACAGACATAGACACACACATACACTCACACACAGACACAGACACAGACACCCACAAACACACTCACACACAGACATAGACACCCACAAACACACTCACACACAGACATAGACACACACATACACTCACACACAGACACAGACACAGACACCCACAAACACACTCACACACAGACATAGACACACACATACACTCACACTCAGACACCCACAAACACACTCACACTCACACACTGACACCCACAAACACACTTACACACAGACATAGACACACACATACACTCACACACAGACACCCACAAACACACTCAGACATAGACACAGACTCCCACAAACACACACAAACACTCACACACCCAGACACAGACACTCACACACCCACACACCGATTGAGACACGCAAAAACACAAACACAGACACCCACACACTCACACACAGACACCCACAAACATACACACAGACACTCACACACAGACAGACACACACAAACACACATACAGACACCCACACACACCAACACACGCACACACAGACACGCACACACCCAAACACAGACACCCACACAGACACACACATACACACCAACACACCCGCACACCAACACACCTACACACATACACCCACACACAGGCACCCACATACCTACGCACAGACACCCACACACACACAGACACACCAACACACCCAAACACACAGACACCCACACACAAACACCAACACACCCATACACAGACATCCAAACACACAGACATACAGACACCCATACACACATATAGTTACCCACACAAACATACAGACACAAACATACAGCCACAAACACAGATATACAGACCCATTCAAACATACAGACACTCATACACACACATACAGACACCCACACACACATACGGACACCCACAGACACATACAGACACCCATACATACATACAGACACCTTTACACACATACAGACACCCTTACACACATACAGACACCCACAGACACATACAGACACCTTTACATACATACAGACACCCTTACACACATACAGACACCCTTACACACATACAGACACCCACACACACATACGGACACCCACAGACACATACAGACACCCATACATACAGACACCTTTACACACATACAGACACCCTTACACACATACAGACACCCATACACTCACATACACACATAGAGTTACCCACACACACACACATAGACGCATACAGATACCCATACACACATACACATACATACAGACACATACAGACACCCATACACACATACAGACACCCATACACAGAAACCCACACAAACATACAGTTACACACACAAACATACAGATACCCATACAGACATACAGACACCTACAATAACATACAGACACCAACACAAACATACAGACACCCATACACACATACAGTTACCCACACAAACATACAGATACCCATACAGACATACAGACACCTACAATAACATACAGACACCCATACACACATACAGACACCCATACACACATACAGATACCCATACAGACATACAGACACCCATACACACATACAGATACCCATACAGACATACAGACACCCATACACACATACAGACACCCATACACACATACAGTTACCCACACAAACATACAGATACCCATACAGACATACAGACACCCATACACACATACAGATACCCATACAGACATACAGATACCCATACACACATACAGATACCCATACAGACATACAGACACCCATACACACATACAGATACCCATACACACATACAGATACCCATACACACATACAGATACCCATACACACATACAGATACCCATACAGACATACAGACACCCATACACACATACAGATACCCATACAGACATACAGACACCCATACACACATACAGATACCCATACACACATACAGACACCCATACACACATACAGATACCCATACAGACATACAGACACCCATACACACATACAGATACCCATACACACATACAGATACCCATACACACATACAGACACCCATACACACATACAGATACCCATACAGACATACAGACACCCATACACACATACAGATACCCATACAGACATACAGACACCCATACACACATACAGATACCCATACAGACATACAGACACCCATACACACATACAGACACCCATACACACATACAGTTACCCACACAAACATACAGATACCCATACAGACATACAGACACCTACAATAACATACAGACACCCATACACACATACAGACACCCATACACACATACAGATACCCATACAGACATACAGACACCTACAATAACATACAGACACCCATACAAACACCCATACGCACATACAGACACCCATACACACAGAAACCCACACAAACATACAGTTACACACACAAACATACAGATACCCATACAGACATACAGACACCTACAATAACATACAGACACCAACACAAACATACAGACACCCATACACACATACAGTTACCCACGCAAATATACAGACACCCATACAAACATACAGACACCCACACAGACATACAGACCCCATACACAGATACAGTTACCCAAACACACACAGACACCCACACAGACATACAGACACCCATACACACATACTGTTACCCACACAAACATAAGACACCCATACACACACCCACACAGGCATACAGACACCCACACAAATAAAGTTACCCACACAGACATAAAGACACCCACACACATACACACACCCACACAGACATACACACACCCACACATATATACACACACCCACACAGACATACAGACACCCACACACACATACACACACCCACACAGACATACAGACACCCATACACACATACTGTTACCCACACAAACATAAGACACCCATACACACACCCACACAGACAAACAGACACCCACACAAACATACAGACACCCACACAGACATACAGACCCCATACAGAGATACAGTTACCCAAACGCACACAGACACCCACACAGACATACAGACACCCACACAGACATACAGACACACATACACACATACTGTTACCCACACAAACATAAGACACCCATACACACACCCACACAGACATACAGACACCCACAAAAATAAAGTTACCCACACAGACATAAAGACACCCACACACATACATACACCCACACAGACCTACACACACCCACACAGACATACAGACACCCACACACACATACACACACCCACACAGACATACAGACACCCACACAGACACCCACAGACACATACACACACCCACACACACATACACACACCCACACAGACATACACACACCCACACAGACATACACACACCCACACACACATACACACACCCACACAGACATACACACACCCACACAGACATACACACACCCACACAGACATACACACACCCACACAGACATACACACACCCACACAGACATACACACACCCACACAGACATACACACACCCACACAGACATACACATACCCACACATACACACACCCACACACATACACACACCCACACACACATACACACACCCACACAGACATACAGACACCCACACACACATACACACACCCACACACACATACACACACCCACACAGACATACAGACACCCACACACACATACAGACACCCACACACACATACAGACACCCACACAAACATACAGACACCCACACACACACATACACAAACACAAACATACAGACACCCATACACACAATCAAACAGACATACAGACACCCACACAAACATACAGACACCCACACACATACACACACCCACACAGACATACAGACACCCACACACATACGCACACCCACACAGACATACAGACACCCACACACATACACACACCCACACAGACATACAGACACCCACACACATACACACACCCACACAAACATACAGACACCCACACACATACACACACCCACACAGACATACAGACACCCACACACATACACACACCCACACAGACATACAGACACCCACACACATACACACACCCACACAGACATACAGACACCCACACACATACACACACCCACACAGACATACAGACACCCACACACATACACACACCCACACAGACATACAGACACCCACACACATACACACACCCACATAGACATACAGACACCCACACACATACACACACCCACACAGACATACAGACACCCACACACATACACACACCCACACAAACAAACAGACACCCACACACATACACACACCCACACAGACATACAGACACCCACACACACATACAGTTACCCACACACACATACAGACACCCATACACACACCCACACAGACATACAGACACCCACACACACATACAGTTACCCACACAAACATACAGACACCCACAAAGACATACAGACACCCATACACACATACAGTTACAAACACATACATATAGTTACCCAATCAAACATACAGACACCCACACACACACACATACATACACCCATACACACACCCACAAAGACATACAGACACCCATACACACATACAGTTACAAACACATACATATAGTTACCCAATCAAACATACAGACACCCACACACACACATACAGACACCCATACACACAAAGACACCCACACAGAAATACACTCACACACACAGACACCCACACACATGCAGACAACCACACACATACAGACACCCACACACACATACATATACAGACACTCACACACACACACAGACACCCACACACATATACAGATACACACATGGACACACACAGACACACACAGATAGACACACACAGACACACACAGACACACACAGATAGACACACACAGACAACCACAGATAGACACACATAGACACCCACAGACAGACACACATAGACACCCACAGATAGGCACACACAGACACACATAGACACCCACAGATAGACACACATAGACACCCACAGACAGACACACATAGACACCCACAGATAGGCACACACAGACACACACAGACAACCACAGATAGACACACATAGACACCCACAGACAGACACACATAGACACCCACAGATAAGCACACACAGACACACACAGACACCCACAGATAGACACATACAGACACCCAAAGACAGACACACATAGACACCCACAGATAGGCACACACAGACACACACAGACACACACAGACACACACACCCACAGATAGGCAGACACAGACACACACAGACACCCACAGATAGGCACACACAGACACACATAGACACCCACAGATAGGCACACACAGACACACATAGACACCCACAGATAGGCACACACAGACACACACAGACACCCACAGATAGGCACACAAAGACACACACAGACACCCACAGATAGACACATACAGACACCCAAAGACAGACACATACAGACACCCACAGATAGGCACACACAGACACACATAGACACCCACAGATAGGCACACACAGACACACATAGACACCCACAGATAGGCACACACAGACACACATAGACACCCACAGATAAGCACACACAGACACACATAGACACCCACAGATAGGCACACACAGACACACACAGACACCCACAGATAGGCACACACAGACACCCACAGATAGACACATACAGACACCCACAGATAGACACATACAGACACCCACAGATAGAAACACACAGACACCCACAGATAGGCACACACAGACACCCACAGATATACACATACAGACACCCACAGATAGACACATACAGACACCCACAGATAGACACACACAGACACACACAGATAGACACACACAGACACCCACAGATAGGCACACACAGACACCCACAGATAGACACATACAGACACCCACAGATAGACACATACAGACACCCACAGATAGACACACACAGACACCCACAGATAGACACATACAGACACACACAGATAGACACATACAGACACCCACAGATATACACACACAGACACCCACAGATAGACACATACAGACACCCACAGATAGGCACACACAGACACCCACAGATAGACACATACAGACACCCACAGATAGACACCCACAGATAGGCACACACAGACACCAACAGATAGACACATACAGACACCCACAGATAGACACACACAGACACCCACAGATAGGCACACACAGACACACACAGACACCCACAGATAGGCACACACAGACACACACAGACACCCACAGATAGACACATACAGACACCCACAGATAGACACATACAGACACCCACAGATAGACACACACAGACACCCACAGATAGACACATACAGACACCCACAGATAGACACACACAGACACCCACAGATAGACACACATAGACACCCACAGATAGACACATACAGACACCCACAGATAGACACTCACAGACACCCACAGATAGACACACACAGACACCCACAGATAGACACACATAGACACCCACAGATAGACACATACAGACACCCACAGATAGACACACACAGACACCCACCGATAGACACATACAGACACCCACAGATAGACACACAGAGACACCCACAGATAGTCACACACAGACACCCACAGATAGACACACACAGACACCCACAGATAGACACACACAGACACCCACAGATAGACACACACAGACACCCACAGATAGACACACACAGACACCCACAGATAGACACATACAGACACCCACAGATAGACACACACAGACACCCACAGATAGACACACACAGACACCCACAGATAGACACAGACAGACACCCACAGATAGACACACACAGACACCCACAGATAGACACACATAGACACCCACAGATAGACACATACAGACACCCACAGATAGACACATACAGACACCCACAGCCAGACACACACAGACACCCACAGATAGGCACACACAGACACACACAGACACCCACAGATAGACACATACAGACACCCAAAGACAGACACACATAGACACCCACAGATAGGCACACACAGACACACACAGACACCCACAGATAGACACATAAAGACACCCAAAGACAGACACACATAGACACCCACAGATATGCACACACAGACACACACAGACACCCACAGATAGGCACACACAGACACAAACAGACACCCACAGATAGACACATACAGACACCCAAAGACAGACACACACAGACACCCACAGACAGACACATACAGACACCCACATATAGGCAAACACAGACACACACAGACACCCACAGATAGACACATACAGACACCCAAAGATAGACACACACAGACACATACAGACAACCACAGATAGACACACACAGACACACACAGACACCCACAGATAGACACATACAGACACTCAAAGATAGACACACACAGACACACACAGACACCCACAGATAGGCACATACAGACACCCACAGATAGACACACACAGACACCCACAGACACCCACAGATAGACACATACAGACACCCACAGATAGGCACACACAGACACACACAGACACCCACAGATAGACACATACAGACACCCAAAGACAGACACACATAGACACCCAAATACAGACGCACATAGACACCCACAGATAGGCACACACAGACACACACAGACACACACACAGACACACATACAGACACCCACAGATAGGCACACACAGACACCCACAGATAGACACATACAGACACCCACAGATAGGCACACACAGACACACACAGACACCCACAGGTAGACACATACAGACACCCAAAAACAGACACACATAGACACCCACAGATAGGCACACACAGACACACATAGTAAGGCACACACAGACACACACAGATAGGCACACACAGACACACACAGACACACATAGACACCCACAGATGGGCACACACAGACACACACAGACACACACAGACACCCACAGATAGACACATACAGACACCCACAGATAGGCACACACAGACACCCACAGATAGACACATACAGACACCCACAGATAGGCACACACAGACACACACAGACACCCACAGATAGACACATACAGACACCCAAAGATAGACACACATAGACACCAACAGATAGACACATACAGACACACACATAAGACACACACAGACACCCACAGATAGGCACACACAGACACACACAGATAGACACACATAGACAGCCACAGACAGACACATACAGACACCCACAGATAGGCACACACAGACACACACAGACACCCACAGATAGACACATACAGACACCCAAAGATAAACACACATAGACACCAACAGATAGACACACACAGACACACACACAGACACACACACAGACACACACAGACACACACATGGACACACATAGACACACAAAGATAGACACACATAGATACCCACAGACAGACACACATACACACCAACAGATCGACACACATAGAAACACATAAACACACAATGATAGACACACATAGACACCCAAAGATAGACACACTAAGACACCCACAGATAGACACAGCTAGACACACACACAGAGACACACATAGACAATCACAGATAGACACACAGACACCTACAGATAGACACACAGACACCCACAGATAGACACACATAGACACACACAGATAGACACACATAGGCACACACAGAGACACATACACACACAGATAGACACACACAGACACCCACAGATAGACACACACAGACACCCACAGATAGATACACATAGGCACACACAGAGACACATACACACACAGATAGACACACACAGACACCCACAGATAGATACACATAGACACACACAGATAAACACACACAGACACCCACAGATAGATACACATACACACATAGATAAACACACACAGACACACACAGATAGATACACATACACACATAGATAAACACACACAGACACACACAGATAGATACACATACACACACAGACACACACAGACACCCACAGATAGATACACATTCACACATAGATAAACACACACAGACACACACAGATAGATACACATACACACACAGACACACACAGACACCCACAGATAGATACACATACACACATAGATAAACACACACAGACACACACAGATAGATACACATACACACACAGACACACACATACACCCACAGATAGATACACATACACACATAGATAAACACACACAGACACACATAGACACACACAGACACCCACAGATAGATACACATAGACACACACAGATAGATACACATAGACACACACAGATAGACACACACAGACACACATAGATAGACACACAGACACACATAGATAGACACACATAGATAGACACACAGACACACACATGTAGACTCATATAGATAGACACACAGACACCCACAGATAGACTCACATAGATAGACACACAGACACCCACAGATGGACTCACATAGATAGACACACACAGACACAGACAGATAGACTCACATAGATAGATACACAGACACACACAGATAGACTCACATGGATAGACACACAGACACACATAGATAGACACACACAGATAGACACACAGATAGACACACATAGATAGACACACAGACACACATAGATAGACACACACAGACACACACAGATAGACACACACAGATAGACACACATGTAGACTCACATAGATAGATACACAGACACCCACAGATAGACACACACAGACACACATAGATAGACACACAGACACACACAGATAGACACACACAGATAGACACACACAGATAGACACACAGATAGACACACATAGATAGGCACACAGACACACATAGATAGACACACATAGATAGACACACAGACACACACAGACACACACATGTAGACTAACATAGATAGACACACAGACACCCACAGATAGACTCACATAGATAGACACACACAGACACACACAGATAGACTCACATAGATAGATACACAGACACACACAGATAGACTCACATGGATAGACACACAGACACACATACATAGACACACACAGACACCCACAGATAGACTCACATAGATAGACACACTGACACACACAGATAGACTCACATAGATAGACACACTGACACACACAGATAGACTCACATAGATAGACACACACAGACACCCACAGATAGACACTCACAGACACACACAGATAGACACACACAGACACCCACAGATAGACACTCACAGACACCCACAGATAGACACTCACAGACACACACAGATAGACACTCACAGACACCCACAGATAGACACTCACAGACACCCACAGATAGACACTCACAGACACCCACAGATAGACACTCACAGACACCCACAGATAGACACTCACAGACACACACAGATAGACACTCACAGACACCCACAGATAGACACTCACAGACACACACAGATAGACACACACAGGCACACACAGATAAACACACACAGACACACACAGACCCACAGACACACACAGATAGACACACATAGACACCCACAGATAGACACACACAGACCCAAAACACACACAGATAGACAGACATAGACACCCACAGATAGACACACAGACACACATAGACACCCACAGATAGACACACAAAGACCCACAGACACACACAGATAGACAGACATAGACACCCACAGATAGACACACAGACACACATAGACACCCACAGATAGACACACACAGACACACACAGATATACACATATAGACAACCCACAGATAGACACACACAGACGCACACAGATAGACACACACAGACAGACACTCACAGACACACACACAGATGGACACATATAGACACACATAGACACACACAGAAAGACACACACAGAAAGACACACACAGACACACACAGATAGAAACACATAGACACACACAGACACACACAGACACACACAGACACACACAGAAACAGATAGACATACATAGACACACAGAGATACTCACAGACACACACAGACACACATAGACCCACACAGACACTCAGAGACACTCACAGACACACACAGACACACATAGACAAACTTAGACACACACAGCCACTCACAGACACACCCAGACACACACAGACACACATAGACCCACACAGACACTCACAGACACTCACAGACACACACAGACACACATAGACCCACACAGACACACACAGACACTCACAGACACACACGCACACACATAGACCCACACAGACACTCACAGGCACTCACAGACACTCACAGGCACTCACAGACACACACAGACACACACAGACACACACAGTCACCCACAGATAGACACAAACAGACACACACAGATAGACACACACAGTCACCCACAGATAGACACACATAGACACTCACAGATAGACACACACAGACACCCACAGATAGACACACACAGACACTCACAGACACACACAGATAGACACACATAGACACTCACAGATAGACACACACAGACACTCACAGATAGACACACACAGACACCCACAGATAGACACACACAAACACTCACAGACACTCACAGATAGACACACACAGACACCCACAGATAGACACACACAGACACTCACAGACACACACAGATAGACACACATAGACACTCACAGACAGACACACATAGACACTCACAGATAGACACACACAGACACACACAGATAGACACACACAGACACACACAGATAGACACACACAGACACACATAGACACTCACAGATAGACACACACAGACACACACAGATAGACACACACAGATAGACACACACAGATAGACACACACAGACACACACAGATAGACACACACAGAAACCCAAAGATAGACACACACAGACACCCACAGATAGACACATACAGACACCCACAGATAGACACACACCGACACCCACAGATAGACACACACAGACAGACACAGATAGACACAGACAGACACCAACAGATACACACAGACACCCACAGATAGACACACACAGACACCAACAGATACACACAGACACCCACAGATAGACACACACAGACACACACAGATACACACACAGACACACACACAGATAGACACACATATAGACAAACACAGATAGACACACACAGACACACACAGATACACACACAGACACACACACAGATAGACACACATATAGACAAACACAGATAGACACACACAGATACCCACAGATCGACAAACATAAACATCCACAGATAGACACACACACAGAAACACACAGATAGACACACACAGAAACACATAGACACCCACAGATAGACACACACAGACAGATAGACATACACACACAGACACACATAGATATATACACACATACTCACACAGACACACACACAGATAGACACACACAGATAGACATACACAGACAGACATAGACACACACAGACACACAGACAGACATAGACAGCCACAGATAGACACTGACATACTCACACAGACACACACAGATAGACATACACAGACAGACATATACACACAGACACACACAGACATACATAGACAGCCACAGATAGACACGCTCAGACACACAGATAGACACACACAGACACCCACAGATAGACACGCACAGACATACAGATAGACACACACAGACACCCACAGATAGACACACACAGACAGACACAGATAGACACACACAGACACCCACAGATAGACACACACAGACAGACATAGACACCCACAGATAGACACGCACAGACATACAGATAGACACACACAGACACCCACAGATAGACACACACAGAGAGACACAGATAGACACACACAGACACCCACAGATAGACACACACAGACAGACACAGATAGACACACACAGACACCCACAGATAGACACACACAGACAGATATAGACACCCACAGACATACAGATAGATACACACAGACACCCACAGATAGACACACACAGACAGACATAGACACGCACAGACATACAGATAGACACACATAGACACCCACAGATAGACACACACAGACACCCACAGATAGTCAAACACAGACACCCACAGATAGACACATACAGACACACACAGATAGGCACACACAGACACACATAGACACCCAGAATAGGCACACTCAGACACTCACAGACAACCACAGATAGGCACACACAGACACCCACAGATAGGCAGACACAGACACCCACAGATAGACACATACAGACACCCACAGATAGACACATACAGACACCCACAGATAGACACACAGAGACACACACAGATAGACACACACAGACACCCACAGATAGGCACACACAGACACCCACAGATAGACACATACAGACACCCACAGATAGACACACACAGACACCCACAGATAGACACATACAGACACCCACAGATAGACACATACAGACACCCACAGATAGACACACACAGACACCCACAGATAGACACATACAGACACCCACAGATAGGCACACACAGACACCCACAGATAGACACACACAGACACCCACAGATAGGCACACACAGACACCCACACATAGATACATACAGACACCCACAGATAGACACACACAGACACCCACAGATAGGCACACACAGACACACACAGACACCTACAGATAGGCACACACAGACACACACAGACACCCACAGATAGACACATACAGACACCCACAGATAGACACATACAGACACCCACAGATAGACACACACAGACACCCACAGATAGACACATACAGACACCCACAGATAGACACACACAGACACCCACAGATAGACACACATAGACACCCACAGATAGACACATACAGACACCCACAGATAGACACTCACAGACACCCACAGATAGACACACACAGACACCCACAGATAGACACACATAGACACCCACAGATAGACACATACAGACACCCACAGATAGACACACACAGACACCCACCGATAGACACATACAGACACCCACAGATAGACACACACAGACACCCACAGATAGACACACACAGACACCCACAGATAGACACACACAGACACCCACAGATAGACACACACAGACACCCACAGATAGACACACACAGACACCCACAGATAGACACACACAGACACCCACAGATAGACACATACAGACACCCACAGATAGACACACACAGACACCCACAGATAGAAACACACAGACACCCACAGATAGACACATACAGACACACACAGATAGACACATACAGACACCCACAGATAGACACATACAGACACCCACAGCCAGACACACACAGACACCCACAGATAGGCACACACAGACACACACAGACACCCACAGATAGACACATACAGACACCCAAAGACAGACACACATAGACACCCACAGATAGGCACACACAAACACACACAGACACCCACAGATAGACACATACAGACACCCAAAGACAGACACCCACAGATAGGCACACACAGACACACACAGACACCCACAGATAGGCACATACAGACACCCAAAGACAGACACACACAGACACCCACAGATAGACACATACAGACACCCACATATAGGCAAACACAGACACACACAGACACCCACAGATAGACACATACAGACACCCAAAGATAGACACACACAGACACATACAGACAACCACAGATAGACACACACAGACACACACAGACACCCACAGATAGACACATACAGACACCCAAAGATAGACACACACATACACACACAGACACCCACAGATAGACACATACAGACACCAACAGATAGGCACACACAGACACACACATACACCCACAGATAGACACATACAGACACCCACAGATAGGCACACACAGACACACACAGACACCCACAGATAGACACATACAGACACCCAAAGACAGACACACATAGACACCCACAGATAGGCACACACAGACACACACAGACACACACAGATAGGCACACACAGACACACACAGAGAGGCACACACAGACACACACAGACACACATAGACACCCACAGATAGGCACACACAGACACACACAGACACACACAGACACACACAGACACACACAGACACCCACAGATAGACACATACAGACACTCACAGATAGGCACACACAGACACCCACAGATAGACACATACAGACACCCACAGATAGGCACACACAGGCACACACAGACACCCATAGATAGACACATACAGACACCCAAAGATAGACACACATAGACACCAACAGATAGACACATACAGACACACACTGACACCCACAGATAGGCACACACAGACACACACAGACACACACAGATAGACACACATAGACACCCACAGACAGACACATACAGACACCCTCAGATAGGCACACACAGACACACACAGACACCCACAGATAGACACATACAGACACCCAAAGATAGACACACATAGACACCAACAGATAGACACACACAGACACACACACAGACACACACATGGACACACATAGACACACAAAGATAGACACACATAGACACCCACAGACAGACACACATACACACCAACAGATCGACACACATAGAGACACATAAACACACAATGATAGACACACATAGACACCCACAGATAGACACACATAGACACCCACAGATAGACACAGATAGACACACACACAGAGACACACATAGACAATCACAGATAGACACACAGACACCTACAGATAGACACACAGACACCCACAGATAGACACACACAGATAGGCACACATAAGCACACACAGAGACACATACACACACAGATAGACACACACAGATAGACACACACAGACACCCACAGATAGATACACATAGACACACACAGAGACACATACACACACAGATAGACACACACAGACACCCACAGATAGATACACATAGACACACACAGATAAACACACACAGACACCCACAGATAGATACACATACACACATAGATAAACACACACAGACACACACAGATAGATACACATACACACATAGATAAACACACACAGACACACACAGATAGATACACATACACACACAGACACACACAGACACCCACAGATAGATACACATACACACATAGATAAACACACACAGACACACACAGATAGATACACATACACACACAAACACACACAGACACCCACAGATAGATACACATACACACATAGATAAACACACACAGACACACACAGATAGATACACATACACACACAGACACACACATACACCCACAGATAGATACAAATACACACATAGATAAACACACACAGACTCACATAGATAGACACACACAGACACCCACAGATAGATACACATAGACACACACAGACACACATAGATAGACACACATAGATAGACACACAGACACACATAGATAGACACACATAGATAGACACACAGACACACACAGACACACACATGTAGACTCACATAGATAGACACACAGACACCCACAGATAGACTCACATAGATAGACACACAGACACCCACAGATAGACTCACATAGATAGACACACACAGACACACACAGATAGACTCACATAGATAGATACACAGACACACACAGATAGACTCACATGGATAGACACACAGACACACATAGATAGACACACACTGATAGACACACACAGATAGACAAACAGATAGACACACATAGATAGACACACAGACACACATAGATAGACACACACAGACACACACAGATAGACACACATGTAGACTCACATAGATAGACACACAGACACCCACAGATAGACACACACAGACACACATAGATAGACACACAGACACACACAGATAGACACACACAGATAGACACACATAGATAGGCACACAGACACACATAGATAGACACACATAGATAGACACACAGACACACACATGTAGACTCACATAGATAGTCACACAGACACCCACAGATAGACTCACATAGATAGACACACAGACACCCACAGATAGACTCACATAGATAGACACACACAGACACACACAGATAGACTCACATAGATAGATACACAGACACACACAGATAGACTCACATGGATAGACACACAGACACACATACATAGACACACACAGACACCCACAGATAGACTCACATAGATAGACACACTGACACACACAGATAGACTCACATAGATAGACACACTGACACACACAGATAGACTCACATAGATAGACACACACAGACACCCACAGATAGACACTCACAGACACACACAGATAGACACACACAGACACCCACAGATAGACACTCACAGACACACACAGACACACACAGATAGACACTCACAGACACCCACAGATAGACACTCACAGACACCCACAGATAGACACACACAGATAGACACTCACAGACACCCACAGATAGACACTCACAGACACCCACAGATAGACACTCAAAGACACCCACAGATAGACACTCACAGACACCCACAGACAGATACTCACAGACACCCACAGATAGACACTCAGAGACACACACAGATAGACACTCACAGACACCCACAGACAGATACTCACAGATACCCACAGATAGACACTCAGAGACACACACAGATAGACACTCACAGACACACACAGATAGACACTCACAGACACCCACAGATAGACACTCACAGACACCCACAGACAGATACTCACAGACCCCACAAATAGACACTCAGAGACACACACAGATAGACACTCACAGACACCCACAGACAGATACTCACAGATACCCACAGATAGACACTCAGAGACACACACAGATAGACACTCACAGACACACACAGATAGACACACACAGGTACACACAGATAAACACACACAGACACACACAGATAGACACAAACAGACCCACAGACACACACAGATAGACACACATAGACACCCACAGATAGACACACACAGACCCACAGACACACACAGATAGACAGACATAGACACCCACAGATAGACACACAGTCACACATAGACACCCACAGATAGACACACAAAGACCCACAGACACACACAGATAGACAGACATAGACACCCACAGATAGACACACAGACACACATAGACACCCACAGATAGACACACACAGACACACACAGATATACACATATAGACAACCCACAGATAGACCCCACAGATAGACACACACAGACGCACACAGATAGACACACACAGACAGACACAGATAGACACTCACAGACACACACACAGATGGACACATATAGACACACATAGACACACACAGAAAGACACTCACAGACACACACAGATAGAAACACATAGACACACACAGACACACACAGACACACACAGAAACAGATACACATACATAGACACACAGAGATACTCACAGACACACACAGACACACATAGACCCACACAGACACTCAGAGACACTCACAGACACACACAGACACACATAGACAAACTTAGACACACACAGACACTCACAGACACACCCAGACACACACAGACACACATAGACCCACACAGACACTCACAGACACTCACAGACACTCACAGACACACACAGACACACATAGACCCACACAGACACTCACAGACTCTCACAGACACACACGCACACACATAGACCCACATAGACCCACACAGACACTCACAGGCACTCACAGACACACACAGACACACACAGACACACACAGTCACCCACAGATAGACACAAACAGACACACACAGACACACACAGTCACCCACAGATAGACACACATAGACACTCACAGATAGACACACACAGACACTCACAGACACACACAGACACACACAGACACACACAGTCACCCACAGATAGACACAAACAGACACACACAGACACACACAGTCACCCACAGATAGACACACATAGACACTCACAGATAGACACACACAGACACTCACAGACACACACAGATAGACACACATAGACACTCACAGATAGACACACACAGACACTCACAGATAGACACACACAGACACCCACAGATAGACACACACAGACACACACAGACACTCACAGATAGACACACACAGACACCCACAGATAGACACACACAGACACTCACATACACACACAGATAGACACACATAGACAGTCACAGACAGACACACATAGACACTCACAGATAGAGACACACAGACACACACAGACACACACAGATAGACACACACAGACACACACAGATAGACACACACAGACACACATAGACACTCACAGATAAACACACACAGACACACACAGATAGACACACACAGACACACACAGATAGACACACACAGACACCCACAGATAGACACACATAGACACTCACAGATAGACACACACAGACACCCACAGATAGACACACACAGACACTCACAGACACACACAGATAGACACACATAGACACTCACAGATAGACACACACAGACACTCACAGACACACACAGATAGACACACACAGACACCCACAGATAGACACACATAGACACTCACAGATAGACACACACAGACACCCACAGATAGACACACACAGACACTCACAGACACACACAGATAGACACACACAGACACACACAGATAGACACACACAGACACTCACAGATAGACACACACAGACACCCACAGATAGACACACACAGACACTCACAGATAGACACACACAGACGCCCACAGATAGACACACACAGACACTCACAGACACTCACAGATGGACACACACAGACACCCACAGATAGACACACACAGACACTCACAGACACACACAGATAGACACACATAGATACTCACAGATAGACAGACATAGACACTCACAGATAGACACACACAGACACACACAGATAGACACACACAGACACACACAAATAGAGACACACAGACACACATAGACACTCACAGATAGACACACACAGACACACACAGATAGACACACACAGACACACTCAGATAGACACACACAGACACCCACAGATAGACACACATAGACACTCACAGATAGACACACAGACACACAGATAGAAACAGACACCCACAGATAGACACACCTAGACACCCACAGATAGACACAGATGGACACACACAGACACACACAGATAGACACACACAGACACACAGATAGACACACATAAACTTCCTCCGATAGATACACACAGACACCCACAGATAGACACATACAGACACCCAAAAACAGATACACATAGACACCCACAGATAGGCACACACAGACACACACAGTAAGGCACACACAGACACACACAGATAGGCACACACAGACACACACAGACACACATAGACACCCACAGATGGGCACACACAGACACACACAGACACACACAGACACCCACAGATAGACACATACAGACACCCACAGATAGGCACACACAGACACCCACAGATAAACACATACAGACACCCACAGATAGGCACACACAGACACCCACAGATAGACACATACAGACACCCAAAGATAGACACACATAGACACCAACAGATAGACACATACAGACACACACATAAGACACACACAGACACACACAGATAGGCACACACAGACACACACAGGCACACACAGATAGACACACATAGACACCCACAGACAGACACATACAGACACCCACAGATAGGCACACACAGACACACACAGACACCCACAGATAGACACATACAGACACCCAAAGATAGACACACATAGACACCAACAGATAGACACACACAGACACACACACAGACACACACACAGACACACACACACAGACACACACACAGACACACACATGGACACACATAGACACACAAAGATAGACACACATAGACACCCACAGACAGACACACATACACACCAACAGATCGACACACATAGAGACACATAAACACACAATGATAGACACACATAGACACCCAAAGATAGACACACTAAGACACCCACAGATAGACACAGCTAGACACACACACAGAGACACACATAGACAATCACAGATAGACACACAGACACCCACAGATAGACACACATAGACACACACAGATAGACACACATAGGCACACACAGAGACACATACACACACAGATAGACACACACAGACACCCACAGATAGACACACACAGACACCCACAGATAGATACACATAGACACACACAGAGACACATACACACACAGATAGACACACACAGACACCCACAGATAGATACACATAGACACACACAGATAAACACACACAGACACCCACAGATAGATACACATACACACATAGATAAACACACACAGACACACACAGATAGATACACATACACACATAGATAAACACACACAGACACACACAGATAGATACACATACACACACAGACACACACAGACACCCACAGATAGATACACATACACACATAGATAAACACACACAGACACACACAGATAGATACACATACACACACAGACACACACAGACACCCACAGATAGATACACATACACACATAGATAAACACACACAGACACACACAGATAGATACACATACACACACAGACACACACATACACCCACAGATAGATACACATACACACATAGATAAACACACACAGACACACATAGACACACACAGACACCCACAGATAGATACACATAGACACACACAGATAGATACACATAGACACACACAGATAGACACACACAGACACACATAGATAGACACACAGACACACATAGATAGACACACATAGATAGACACACAGACACACACATGTAGACTCATATAGATAGACACACAGACACCAACAGATAGACTCACATAGATAGACACACAGACACCCACAGATGGACTCACATAGATAGACACACACAGACACAGACAGATAGACTCACATAGATAGATACACAGACACACACAGATAGACTCACATGGATAGACACACAGACACACATAGATAGACACACACAGATAGACACACAGATAGACACACATAGATAGACACACAGACACACATAGATAGACACACACAAACACACACAGATAGACACACACAGATAGACACACATGTAGACTCACATAGATAGATACACAGACACCCACAGATAGACACACACAGACACACATAGATAGACACACAGACACACACAGATAGACACACACAGATAGACACACACAGATAGACACACAGATAGACACACATAGATAGGCACACAGACACACATAGATAGACACACATAGATAGACACACAGACACACACACAGACACACACATGTAGACTAACATAGATAGACACACAGACACCCACAGATAGACTCACATAGATAGACACACAGACACCCACAGATAGACTCACATATATAGACACACACAGACACACACAGATAGACTCACATAGATAGATACACAGACACACACAGATAGACTCACATGGATAGACACACAGACACACATACATAGACACACACAGACACCCACAGATAGACTCACATAGATAGACACACTGACACACACAGATAGACTCACATAGATAGACACACTGACACACACAGATAGACTCACATAGATAGACACACACAGATACCCACAGATAGACACTCACAGACACACACAGATAGACACACACAGACACCCACAGATAGACACTCACAGACACCCACAGATAGACACTCACAGACACACACAGATAGACACTCACAGACACCCACAGATAGACACTCACAGACACCCACAGATAGACACTCACAGACACCCACAGATAGACACTCACAGACACCCACAGATAGACACTCACAGACACACACAGATAGACACTCACAGACACCCACAGATAGACACTCACAGACACACACAGGCACACACAGATAAACACACACAGACACACACAGACCCCCAGACACACACAGACAGACACACATAGACACCCACAGATAGACACACACAGACCCAAAACACACACAGATAGACAGACATAGACACCCACAGATAGACACACAGACACACATAGACACCCACAGATAGACACACAAAGACCCACAGACACACACAGATAGACAGACATAGACACCCACAGATAGACACACAGACACACATAGACACCCACAGATAGACACACACAGACACACACAGATATACACATATAGACAACCCACAGATAGACACACACAGACGCACACAGATAGACACACACAGACAGACACAGATAGACACTCACAGACACACACACAGATGGACACATATAGACACACATAGACACACACAGAAAGACACACACAGAAAGACACACACAGACACACACAGATAGAAACACATAGACACACACAGACACACACAGAAACAGATAGACATACATAGACACACAGAGATACTCACAGACACACACAGACACACATAGACCCACACAGACACTCAGAGACACTCACAGACACACACAGACACACATAGACAAACTTAGACACACACAGACACTCACAGACACACACAGACACACATAGACCCACACAGACACTCACAGACACTCACAGACACTCACAGACACACACAGACACACATAGACCCACACAGACACACACAGACACTCACAGACACACACGCACACACATAGACCCACATAGACCCACACAGACACTCACAGGCACTCACAGACACTCACAGACACACACAGTCACCCACAGATAGACACAAACAGACACACACAGATAGACACACACAGTCACCCACAGATAGACACACATAGACACTCACAGATAGACACACACAGACACCCACAGATAGACACACACAGACACTCACAGACACACACAGATAGACACACATAGACACTCACAGATAGACACACACAGACACTCACAGATAGACACACACAGACACCCACAGATAGACACACACAGACACTCACAAACACTCACAGATAGACACACACAGACACCCACAGATAGACACACACAGACACTCACAGACACACACAGATAGACACACATAGACACTCACAGACAGACACACATAGACACTCACAGATAGACACACACAGACACACACAGATAGACACACACAGACACACACAGACACACACAGATAGACACACACAGACACACATAGACACTCACAGATAGACACACACAGACACACACAGATAGACACACACAGACACACACAGATAGACACACACAGACACACACAGATAGACACACACAGAAACCCACAGATAGACACACACAGACACCCACAGATAGACACATACAGACACCCACAGATAGACACACACCGACACCCACAGATAGACACACACAGACAGACACAGATAGACACAGACAGACACCAACAGATACACACAGACACCCACAGATAGACACACACAGACACCAACAGATACACACAGACACCCACAGATAGACACACACAGACACACACAGATACACACACAGACACACACACAGATAGACACACATATAGACAAACACAGATAGACACACACAGACACACACAGATACACACACAGACACACACACAGATAGACACACATATAGACAAACACAGATAGACACACACAGATACCCACAGATCGACAAACATAAACATCCACAGATAGACACACACACAGAAACACACAGATAGACACACACAGAAACACATAGACACCCACAGATAGACACACACAGACAGATAGACATACACACACAGACACACATAGATATATACACACATACTCACACAGACACACACACAGATAGACACACACAGATAGACATACACAGACAGACATAGACACACACAGACACACAGACAGACATAGACAGCCACAAATAGACACTGACATACTCACACAGACACACACAGATAGACATACACAGACAGACATATACACACAGACACACACAGACATACATAGACAGCCACAGATAGACACGCTCAGACACACAGATAGACACACACAGACACCCACAGAAAGACACGCACAGACATACAGATAGACACACACAGACACCCACAGATAGACACACACAGACAGACACAGATAGACACACACAGACACCCACAGATAGACACACACAGACAGACATAGACACCCACAGATAGACACGCACAGACATACAGATAGACACACACAGACACCCACAGATAGACACACACAGAGAGACACAGATAGACACACACAGACACCCACAGATAGACACACACAGACAGACACAGATAGACACACACAGACACCCACAGATAGACACACACAGACAGATATAGACACCCACAGACATACAGATAGATACACACAGACACCCACAGATAGACACACACAGACAGACATAGACACGCACAGACATACAGATAGACACACATAGACACCCACAGATAGACACACACAGACACCCACAGATAGTCACACACAGACACCCACAGATAGACACATACAGACACACACAGATAGGCACACACAGACACACATAGACACCCACAGATAGGCACACTCAGACACACACAGACACCCACAGATAGGCACACACAGACACCCACAGATAGGCAGACACAGACACCCACAGATAGACACATACAGACACCCACAGATAGACACATACAGACACCCACAGATAGACACACTCAGACACCCACAGATAGGCACACACAGACACCCACAGATATACACATACAGACACCCACAGATAGACACATACAGACACCCACAGATAGACACACAGAGACACACACAGATAGACACACACAGACACCCACAGATAGGCACACACAGACACCCACAGATAGACACATACAGACACCCACAGATAGACACATACAGACACCCACAGATAGACACACACAGACACCCACAGATAGACACATACAGACACCCACAGATAGACACATACAGACACCCACAGATAGACACACACAGACACCCACAGATAGACACATACAGACACCCACAGATAGGCACACACAGACACCCACAGATAGACACATACAGACACCCACAGATAGACACACACAGACACCCACAGATAGGCACACACAGACACCCACACATAGATACATACAGACACCCACAGATAGACACACACAGACACCCACAGATAGGCACACACAGACACACACAGATACCTACAGATAGGCACACACAGACACACACAGACACCCACAGATAGACACATACAGACACCCACAGATAGACACATACAGACACCCACAGATAGACACATACAGACACCCACAGATAGACACACACAGACACCCACAGATAGACACATACAGACACCCACAGATAGACACACACAGACACCCACAGATAGACACACATAGACACCCACAGATAGACACATACAGACACCCACAGATAGACACTCACAGACACCCACAGATAGACACACACAGACACCCACAGATAGACACACATAGACACCCACAGTTAGACACATACAGACACCCACAGATAGACACACACAGACACCCACCGATAGACACATACAGACACCCACAGATAGACACACACAGACACCCACAGATAGACACACACAGACACCCACAGATAGACACATACAGACACCCACAGATAGACACACACAGACACCCACAGATAGACACACACAGACACCCACAGATAGACACATACAGACACCCACAGATAGACACACACAGACACCCACAGATAGAAACACACAGACACCCACAGATAGACACATACAGACACACACAGATAGACACATACAGACACCCACAGATAGACACATACAGACACCCACAGCCAGACACACACAGACACCCACAGATAGGCACACACAGACACACACAGACACCCACAGATAGACACATACAGACACCCAAAGACAGACACACATAGACACCCACAGATAGGCACACACAAACACACACAGACACCCACAGATAGACACATACAGACACCCAAAGACAGACACACACAGACACCCACAGATAGGCACACACAGACACACACAGACACACACAGATAGGCACACACAGACACACACAGATACACACAGACACACATAGACACCCACAGATAGGCACACACAGACACACACAGACACACACAGACACCCACAGATAGACACATACAGACACCCAAAGATAGACACACACAGACACATACAGACAACCACAGATAGACACACACAGACACACACAGACACCCACAGATAGACACATACAGACACCCAAAGATAGACACACACATACACACACAGACACCCACAGATAGACACATACAGACACCAACAGATAGGCACACACAGACACACACATACACCCACAGATAGACACATACAGACACCCACAGATAGGCACACACAGACACACACAGACACCCACAGATAGACACATACAGACACCCAAAGAGAGACACACATAGACACCCACAGATAGGCACACACAGACACACACAGACACACACAGACACACATACAGACACCCACAGATAGGCACACACAGACACCCACAGATAGACACATACAGACACCCACATATAGGCACACACAGCACACACAGACACCCACAGATAGACCCATACAGACACCCAAAGACAGACACACATAGACACCCACAGATAGGCACACACAGACACACACAGACACACACAGATAGGCACACACAGACACACACAGATACACACAGACACACATAGACACCCACAGATAGGCACACACAGACACACACAGACACACACAGACACACACAGACACCCACAGATAGACACATACAGACACCCACAGATAGGCACACACAGACACCCACAGATAGACACATACAGACACCCACAGATAGGCACACACAGGCACACACAGACACCCATAGATAGACACATACAGACACCCAAAGATAGACACACATAGACACCAACAGATAGACACATACAGACACACACAGACACCCACAGATAGGCACACACAGACACACACAGACACACACAGATAGACACACATAGACACCCACAGACAGACACATACAGACACCCACAGATAGGCACACACAGACACACACAGACACCCACAGATAGACACATACAGACACCCAAAGATATACACACATAGACACCAACAGATAGACACACACAGACACACACACAGACACACACACAGACACACACATGGACACACATAGACACACAAAGATAGACACACATAGACAACCACAGACAGACACACATACACACCAACAGATCGACACACATAGAGACACATAAACACACAATGATAGACACACATAGACACCCACAAATAGACACACATAGACACCCACAGATAGACACAGATAGACACACACACAGAGACACACATAGATAATCACAGATAGACACACAGACACCTACAGATAGACACACAGACACCCACAGATAGACACACATAGACACACACAGATAGGCACACATAAGCACACACAGAGACACATACACACACAGATAGACACACACAGATAGACACACACAGACACCCACAGATAGATACACATAGACACACACAGAGACACATACACACACAGATAGACACACACAGACACCCACAGATAGATACACATAGACACACACAGATAAACACACACAGACACCCACAGATAGATACACATACACACATAGATAAACACACACAGACACACACAGATAGATACACATACACACATAGATAAACACACACAGACACACACAGATAGATACACATACACACACAGACACACACAGACACCCACAGATAGATACACATACACACATAGATAAACACACACAGACACACACAGATAGATACACATACACACACAGACACACACAGACACCCACAGATAGATACACATACTCACATAGATAAACACACACAGACACACACAGATAGATACACATACACACACAGACACACACATACACCCACAGATAGATACACATACACACATAGATAAACACACACAGACTCACATCGATAGACACACACAGACACCCACAGATAGATACACATAGACACACACAGACACACATAGATAGACACACATAGATAGACACACAGACACACATAGATAGACACACATAGATAGACACACAGACACACACAGACACACACATGTAGACTCACATAGATAGACACACAGACACCCACAGATAGACTCACATAGATAGACACACAGACACCCACAGATAGACTCACATAGATAGACACACACAGACACACACAGATAGACTCACACAGATAGATACACAGACACACACAGATAGACTCACATGGATAGACACACAGACACACATAGATAGACACACACTGATAGACACACACAGATAGACAAACAGATAGACACACATAGATAGACACACAGACACACATAGATAGACACACACAGACACACACAGATAGACACACATGTAGACTCACATAGATAGACACACAGACACCCACAGATAGACACACACAGACACACATAGATAGACACACAGACGCACACAGATAGACACACACAGATAGACACACATAGATAGGCACACAGACACACATAGATAGACACACATAGATAGACACACAGACACACACATGTAGACTCACATAGATAGTCACACAGACACCCACAGATAGACTCACATAGATAGACACACAGACACCCACAGATAGACTCACATAGATAGACACACACAGACACACACAGATAGACTCACATAGATAGATACACAGACACACACAGATAGACTCACATGGATAGACACACAGACACACATACATAGACACACACAGACACCCACAGATAGACTCACATAGATAGACACACTGACACACACAGATAGACTCACATAGATAGACACACTGACACACACAGATAGACTCACATAGATAGACACACACAGACACCCACAGATAGACACTCACAGACACACACAGATAGACACACACAGACACCCACAGATAGACACTCACAGACACACACAGACACACACAGATAGACACTCACAGACACCCACAGATAGACACTCACAGACACCCACAGATAGACACACACAGATAGACACTCACAGACACCCACAGATAGACACTCACAGACACCCACAGATAGACACTCACAGACACCCACAGATAGACACTCACAGACACCCACAGACAGATACTCACAGACACCCACAGATAGACACTCAGAGACACACACAGATAGACACTCACAGACACCCACAGACAGATACTCACAGATACCCACAGATAGACACTCAGAGACACACACAGATAGACACTCACAGACACACACAGATAGACACTCACAGACACCCACAGATAGACACTCACAGACACCCACAGATAGACACTCACAGACACCCACAGACTGATACTCACAGACACCCACAGATAGACACTCAGAGACACACACAGATAGACACTCACAGACACCCACAGACAGATACTCACAGATACCCACAGATAGACACTCAGAGACACACACAGATAGACACTCACAGACACACACAGATAGACACACACAGGTACACAGAGATAAACACACACAGACACACACAGATAGACACAAACAGACCCACAGACACACACAGATAGACACACATAGACACCCACAGATAGACACACACAGACCCACAGACACACACAGATAGACAGACATAGACACCCACAGATAGACACACAGTCACACATAGACACCCACAGATAGACACACAAATACCCACAGACACACACAGATAGACAGACATAGACACCCACAGAGAGACACACAGACACACATAGACACCCACAGATAGACACACACAGACACACACAGATATACACATATAGACAACCCACAGATAGACCCCACAGATAGACACACACAGACGCACACAGATAGACACACACAGACAGACACAGATAGACACTCACAGACACACACACAGATGGACACATATAGACACACATAGACACACACAGAAAGACACTCACAGACACACACAGATAGAAACACATAGACACACACAGACACACACAGACACACACAGAAACAGATACACATACATAGACACACAGAGATACTCACAGACACACACAGACACACATAGACCCACACAGACACTCAGAGACACTCACAGACACACACAGACACACATAGACAAACTTAGACACACACAGACACTCACAGACACACCCAGACACACACAGACACACATAGACCCACACAGACACTCACAGACACTCACAGACACTCACAGACACACACAGACACACATAGACCCACACAGACACTCACAGACACTCACAGACACACACGCACACACATAGACCCACATAGACACACACAGACACTCACAGGCACTCACAGACACACACAGACACACACAGACACACACAGTCACCCACAGATAGACACAAACAGACACACACAGACACACACAGTCACCCACAGGTAGACACACATAGACACTCACAGATAGACACACACAGACACTCACAGACACACACAGATAGACACACATAGACACTCACAGATAGACACACACAGACACTCACAGATAGACACACACAGACACTCACAGACACTCACAGATAGACACACACAGACACCCACAGATAGACACACACAGACACTCACATACACACACAGATAGACACACATAGACAGTCACAGACAGACACACATAGACACTCACAGATAGACACACACAGACACACACAGATAGACACACACAGACACACACAGATAGACACACACAGACACACATAGACACTCACAGATAAACACACACAGACACACACAGATAGACACACACAGACACACACAGACACCCACAGATAGACACACATAGACACTCACAGATAGACACACACAGACACCCACAGATAGACACACACAGACACTCACAGACACACACAGATAGACACACATAGACACTCACAGATAGACACACACAGACACTCACAGACACACACAGATAGACACACACAGACACCCACAGATAGACACACATAGACACTCACAGATAGACACACACAGACACCCACAGATAGACACACACAGACACACACAGATAGACACACACAGACACACACAGATAGACACACACAGACACTCACAGATAGACACACACAGACACCCACAGATAGACACACACAGACACTCACAGATAGACACACACAGACGCCCACAGATAGACACACACAGACACTCACAGACACTCACAGATGGACACACACAGACACCCACAGATAGACACACACAGACACTCACAGACACACACAGATAGACACACATAGACACTCACAGATAGACAGACATAGACACTCACAGATAGACACACACAGACACACACCTATAGACACACACAGACACACACAGATAGAGACACACAGACACACATAGACACTCACAAATAGACACACACAGACACACACAGATAGACACACACAGACACACTCAGATAGACACACACAGACACCCACAGATAGACACACATAGACACTCACAGATAGACACACAGACACACAGATAGAAACAGACACCCACAGATAGACACACCTAGACACCCACAGATAGACACAGATGGACACACACAGACACACACAGATAGACACACACAGACACACAGATAGACACACATAAACTTCCTCCGATAGACACACACAGACACCCACAGATAGACACACACAGACACACAGATAGACACACATGAACTTCCTCCGATAGACACACACAGACACCCACAGATAGACACAGATAGACACACACAGACACAAACAGATAGACACACACAGACACACAGATAGACACACATGAACTTCCTCCGATAGACACACACAGACACCCACAGATAGACACACACAGATAGACACACACAGACACACAGATAGACACACATGAACTTCCTCCGATAGACACACACAGACACCCACAGACACACAGATAGACACACATGAACTTCCTCCGATAGACACACACAGACACCCACAGATAGACACACATGAACTTCCTCCGATAGACACACACAGACACCCACAGATAGACACACACAGATAGACACACACAGACACACAGATAGACACACATGAACTTCCTCCGATAGACACACACAGACACCCACAGACACACAGATAGACACACATGAACTTCCTCCGATAGACACACACAGACACCCACAGATAGACACACATGAACTTCCTCCGATAGACACACACAGACACCCACAGATAGACACACATGAACTTCCTCCGATAGACACCCACAGACACCCACAGATAGACACACATGAACTTCCTCCGATAGACACACACAGACACCCACAGATAGACACACATGAACTTCCTCCGATAGACACACACAGACACCCACAGATAGACACAGATGGACACACAGAGACACACACAGATAGACACACACAGACACCCACAGATAGACACACACAGACACACATAGATAGACACACACAGACACACACAGATAGACACACACAGACACACACAGATGGACACACACAGACACACACAGATAGACACACACAGACACCCACAGATAGACACACACAGACACACATGAACTTCCTCCGATAGGCACACACAGACACCCACAGATAGACACAGATGGACACACACAGACACACACAGACACACAGATAGACACACATGAACTTCCTCCGATAGACACACACAGACACCCACAGATAGACACACACAGACACACACAGATAGACACACACAGACACACAGATAGACACACATGAACTTCCTCCGATAGACACACACAGACACACACAGATAGACACACACAGACTCCCACAGATAGACACACATGAACTTCCTCCGATAGACACACACAGACACATATAGACTCCCACAGATAGACACACATGAACTTCCTCCGATAGACACACACAGACACATATAGACACCCACAGATAGACACACATGAACTTCCTCCGATAGACACACACAGACACATATAGACACCCAGAGATAGACACACATGAACTTCCTCCGATAGACACACACAGACACATATAGACTCCCACAGATAGACACACATGTACTTCCTCCGATAGACACACACAGACACATATAGACACCCACAGATACACACACATGA
This sequence comes from Hymenopus coronatus, assembly GCA_030762935.1. Classification (NCBI taxonomy): domain Eukaryota; kingdom Metazoa; phylum Arthropoda; class Insecta; order Mantodea; family Hymenopodidae; genus Hymenopus; species Hymenopus coronatus. The sequence goes on from CM060892.1 coordinate 1,513,620, forward strand.
ACTTCCTCCGATAAACACACACAGACACATATAGACTCCCACAGATAGACACACACAGACACCCACAGATAGACACACACAGACAGACACAGATAGACACAGACAGACACCAACAGATACACACAGACACCCACAGATAGACACACACAGACACCAACAGATACACACAGACACCCCCAGATAGACACACACAGACATACACAGATACACACACAGACACACACACAGATAGACACACATATAGACAAACACAGATAGACACACACAGACACACACAGATACACACACAGACACACACACAGATAGACACACATATAGACAAACACAGATAGACACACACAGATACCCACAGATCGACACACATAAACATCCACAGATAGACACACACACAGACACACACAGATAGACACACACAGATAGACACACACAGAAACACATAGACACCCACAGATAGACACACACAGACAGATAGACATACACACACAGACACACATAGATAGATACACACATACTCACACAGACACACACACAGATAGACACACACAGATAGACATACACAGACAGACATAGACACACACAGACACACACAGACAGACATAGACAGCCACAGATAGACACTGACATACTCACACAGACACACACAGATAGACATATACACACAGACACACACAGACATACATAGACAGCCACAGATAGACACGCACAGACACACAGATAGACACACACAGACACCCACAGATAGACACACACAGACAGACATAGACACCCACAGATAGACACGCACAGACATACAGATAGACACACACAGACACCCACAGATAGACACACACAGACAGACACAGATAGACACACACAGACACCCACAGATAGACACACACAGACAGACATAGACACACACAGACAGACATAGACACCCACAGATAGACACGCACAGACATACAGATAGACACACACAGACACCCACAGATAGACACACACAGACACCCACAGATAGACACACACAGACAGACACAGATAGACACACACAGACACCCACAGATAGACACACACAGACAGACATAGACACCCACAGACATACAGATAGACACACACAGACACCCACAGATAGACACACACAGACAGACATAGACACGCACAGACATACAGATAGACACACATAGACACCCACAGATAGACACACACAGACACCCACAGATAGACACACACAGACACCCACAGATAGACACATACAGACACACACAGATAGACACACACAGACACACAGATAGACACACATGAACTTCCTCCGATAGACACACACAGACACCCACAGATAGACACACACAGACACACAGATAGACACACATGAACTTCCTCCGATAGACACACACAGACACCCAAGGATAGACACAGATGGACACACACAGACACACACAGATAGACACACACAGACACACAGATAGACACACATGAACTTCCTCCGATAGACACACACAGACACCCACAGATAGACACACACAGACACACACAGACACACACAGATAGACACACACAGACACACAGATAGACACACACGAACTTCCTCCGATAGACACACACAGACACACACAGACACACAGATAGACACACATGAACTTCCTCCGATAGACACACACAGATACACAGATAGACACACATGAACTTCCTCCGATAGACACACACAGATAGGCACACACAGACACACACAGATAGACACACACAGACACACAGTTAGACACACATGAACTTCCTCCGATAGACACACACAGACACACACAGATAGACACACACAGACTCCCACAGATAGACACACATGAACTTCCTCCGATAGACACACACAGACACATATAGACTCCCACAGATAGACACACATGAACTTCCTCCGATAGACACACACAGACACATATAGACACCCACAGATAGACACACATGAACTTCCTCCGATAGACACACACAGACACATATAGACTCCCACAGATAGACACACATGAACTTCCTCCGATAGACACACACAGACACATATAGACACCCACAGATAGACACACATGAACTTCCTCCGATAGACACACACAGACACATATAGACTCCCAGACACACACACACACAGATACACACACAGACACACACACAGATAGACACACATATAGACAAACACAGATAGACAGACACAGACACACACAGATACACACACAGACACACACACAGATAGACACACATATAGACAAACACAGATAGACACACACAGATACCCACAGATCGACACACATAAACATCCACAGATAGACACACACACAGACACACACAGATAGACACACACAGAAACACATAGACACCCACAGACAGATAGACATACACACAGACACACATAGATAGATACACACATACTCACACAGACACACACACAGATAGACACACACAGATAGACATACACAGACAGACATAGACACACACAGACACACACAGACAGACATAGACAGCCACAGATAGACACTGACATACTCACACAGACACACACAGATAGACAGACACAGACAGACATATACCCACAGACATACATAGACAGCCACAGATAGACACGCACAGACACACAGATAGACACACACAGACACCCACAGATAGACACACACAGACAGACATAGACACCCACAGATAGACACGCACAGACACACACAGATAGACACACACAGAAACACATAGACACCCACAGATAGACACACACAGACAGATAGACATACACACACAGACACACATAGATAGATACACACATACTCACACAGACACACACACAGATAGACACACACAGATAGACATACACAGACAGACATAGACACACACAGACACACACAGACAGACATAGACAGCCACAGATAGACACTGACATACTCACACAGACACACACAGATAGACATACACAGACAGACATATACACACAGACACACACAGACATACATAGACAGCCACAGATAGACACGCACAGACACACAGATAGACACACACAGACACCCACAGATAGACACACACAGACAGACATAGACACCCACAGATAGACACGCACAGACATACAGATAGACACACACAGACACCCACAGATAGACACACACAGACAGACACAGATAGACACACACAGACACCCACAGATAGACACACACAGACAGACATAGACACCCACAGATAGACACGCACAGACATACAGATAGACACACATAGACACCCACAGATAGACACACACAGACACCCACAGATAGACACACACAGACACCCACAGATAGACACACACATACAGACATAGACACCCACAGATAGACACACACAGACACCCACAGATAGACACACATAGACTCCCACAGATAAACACACATAGATAGGCACACGCAGACACACACAGATTGATACACACCGACACACACAGATAGACACACATAGACATACACAGATACCAACAGATAAACAAACATAGACACTTATAGATAAACTCACATAGGTAGACACACGCAGACTCACACAGATAGACACACATAGACACACACAGATAGACACACACAGATAGACACACACAGGTACCAACAGATAGACACACATAGACACACACAGATAGACACACACAGATAGACACACACAGATATACACACACAGATAGACACACACAGATACCAACAGATAGACACACACACATAGACACACACAGATAGACACACACACATAGACACACACACACATAGACACACACAGATAGACACACACAGATAGACACACACAGATACCAACAGATAGACACACACACATAGACACACACAGATAGACACACACAGATAGACACACACATATAGACACACACAGATAGACACACACAGATAGACACACACAGATACCAACAGATAGACACACACACATAGACACACACAGATAGACACACACAGATACCAACAGATAGACACACACAGACACACACAGATAGACACACACAGACACACACAGATAGACACACCCAGACACACACAGATAGACACACAGACACACACAGATAGACACACCCAGACACACACAGATAGAGACACACAGACACACACAGACACACTCAGACACCCACAGATAGACACACTTAGTTACCCACAGATAGACACACACAATAGACACACATAGACACACAGAGAGACACAGACACCCACAGATTGACAACCACACACAGACACACACAGACACACAAACACCCACAGATAGACACACAGACACCCACACACAGACAGACACACAGACACCCACAGATAGACACCCACCCACAGACACACACACCCACACACAGACACACTTAGACACACACAGATAGACACAGATAGACACACAGACATCCACAGACAGACACCCACAGATACACACACAGACAACCACCCATAGACACACATAGGCACCCACAGACAGACACACATACACCTACAGGCAGACACCCACACACAGACAGACACAAAGACACACACATACACCCACACAGAGAGACACACAGATACACCCACTGACAGTTACACAGACACCCACAGATAGACACCCATACACAGATAGACACACTAAGACATCCACAGACAGACACCCACACACACAGACACCCACAGACAGACACCCACTCACAGATAGACACACATAGACACCCACAGAAAGACACCGACACACAGACAGACACAGTGACACCCACAGACAGACACCCACACACAGACGGACACACAGACAGACAAACATAGACACCCACAGATAGACACCCACAGACAGACACATACGCAGGCACACACAGATAAAGACACACACAGACAGACAGACAGACCATCCCCACACACACACACACAGACACGGGTTTTAATTTCTTTCGAAAAGTGCCTTATTCTAGGGACCTGAAAACCTATATTTCCGGTGTAATCTGGACACTCACTGAATTTTTGAGTGCAATACAATACCTGCTGTATACACTTTGTACACAGTATGTGTAAAGAAAGTATTGTATTGCACCCAAAATTTCAATACTGAGATTTCGCTGGAAATACATTTTTTAGGGTCCCCTTTTCATAAAAAGGTCCCCGTGTGTCTGTGAACATGATAACTCAAAAACGAATAGTCGGTAAAATACCCAACATTTTATTTAAGATCAGTATCTTCTAGGGATGGGACACGAAGATTTTGAGAAAAACCCCCCTACCCCAAACTACCGTTTACATGGAACTTTTTTCGAACATTTTGATTTTCTCGAAAATGGCTCTAACGATTTTGATTAAAATGTTGTATACAATAGATATTTACCTGACAAATAAAATATATGTCTAGAATTTTCTGGGAATAGCCTCTGTAGACTACTTTATTCTGAATTACTTTTACGGAATTTTGCATAACTGCTAAACCGTAAGAGAGGACAAAAGCTTACTACACAAAAAATGTAGAGCACATTAAAACACACAATTTATGTAATATACATTGATTCCTGGAATTGGCCGTTTACGATATATTTCTTTATATTGATTTCAGTTTCACGTATAAACTTTTCCCATACAGAAACTTGTCAACTCCTGGCCACGCAAAGAAATGGATTTCAATCCCAGAGCAACCACATTTTAAAACATTTGACTGTCGGTTTAGTCTAGTGTATTACAAGGAAGCACAAAGTCACGTGAATGGAGCACATCAGATTTTTATCAATCTCTTACGGTTTACACAATTCCTCCAGAATGAAGAGGCTATTGCCAGAAGATAAGATTTTATTTGTCACATAGACATGTTATGCTATTTTAATGGAAACCGTTGGGTAATTTAGGAGAACATACAGATTAGAAGGTGATGCCGACAAACGCTGTTGCTGACGTCATTGTCTCCAAATTAGGACTGTTACAGTCGCGTATGGAGACCAGGAAACCTGTAATACTGGCTCTATGTGGTCCTCAGCTTTTTGGATGTAACATACACGTGTCGTCATCTCCGTAACAAATTATTGTTCAAAAGCTTATTCTTCTATTTACTTCATGATAATCAAGATAGACATTAGCAGAAACAGTCTTATTACTTGCTTCCTTGTAAGTAGAAGGGAGTAGCATAGGTTAAAGTGACAGTCAAAAGCTGGTTGCTAAGTGACTGAAGTTCCTTTGTATGGACAGCAGTTGACAAATTCTTGTATGAGAAAAGTATAAGTTTTTCAAAGCTGAAACCAATAACAAGGAATATTTAAAAAACGACCAACTCCACGAAAAAAATGTATATTACAGAAATTGAGTATTTCAACAAGCTCTACATATTTTGTCAATCTCTTACGGTTTAGCACTTATGGAAAATTTCGTAAAATTCATCCAGAATAAAGTAGTTTTCAGAGGCTATTCCCAGAAAATTCAAGATATACATTTCATTTGTCAGGTAAATAAATATCTTTAATATAAGATATTTTAATAAAAATCGTTAGAGCCGTTTTTGAAAAAATCAACATTTTCGGAAAAAAAGTTCCATGGAAAGGGTAGTTTGGGGTGGGGGGATTTTCTTGAAAATCTTCGTGTCGCATCCTTGGAAGATACCGAACTTAAATACCAAGGTTGGTATTTAGATTAGATTAGAATGTATTCTGTAGGTTCGTTTAGGCCAGAGAGCCACTGAACTTGGAACTTGTCAAAGACATATACATATATACAGGGTTACTACAAAAGAAATAGACAACTTCAACTGCCTGTAAAACAAAAACTATTAGAGATAGCAACCTAATTATTTTGGAGGTGTGTTGAGAAACTCTCAACGTTTCGTTTGTTACTATTGGTAACGCTGCAGTGTTTTGTTTGTTGTTGCAGAAGCTGAAATGGCGAAAAATCCTGTGGAAAAGGCATATTGCGTGTTGGAATTTGCTAGAACGCAATCAGCAACTGTTGTCCAACGACATTTTAGAACACACGTTACCACAAAACGCCACCGACTAGACAGTCAATCTACGACTGGTATAGAAAATTCGAGACAGCGGGATGTTTGTGCAAAGGGAAGAGCTCGGGAAGAGTTTCGGAAGAAAACGTTGAACGTGTTCGTTCTACCTACATAAGAAGCCCACAGAAATCGACATCTAGGGCAAGCATGCAATTACAAATTCCACAGCAAACTGTATGGAAAATCTTGCGGAAGCGACTGCACATGATGCCTTACAGATTACAGATGTTGCAGTTTCTGAGTGAAGAAGATAAGGTCATACGGCGTGACTTTTGCATCGACATGTTGCGACATGATGAAGACGATGCTGGTTTTTGTGAGCGCATCATTTCATTTTTGTGGTAACGTGTTCTAAAATGTCGTTGGACAACAGTTGCTGATTGCGTTCCTGCAAATTCCAACACGCAATATGCCTTTTCCACAGGATTTTCCGCCATTTCAGCTTCTGCAACAACAAACAAAACACTACAGCGTTACCAACAGTAACAAACGAAACTTTGAGAGTTTCTCAACACACCTCCAAAATAATTAGGTTGCTATCTCTAATAGTTTTTGTTTTACAGGCAGTTGAAGTTGTCTATTTCTTTTGTAGTAACCCTGTACATATGTTTATATACTATGGAAAAAAAAACAATGTATAAAGCTCGTGCTTAAAGCTTGGTTCACAAAAACAGCGGAATAGACATATAATCATTCCATTTGTATTTGAGACCTCTACTATACTTAATGTGCTCTATAAAAACACATGAACTTCCTTCTTTTTTTTTTTATGTAACACTGATGTAATATCAGATGATAGTTTTCTAATTATCGACATAATAGTTACTGCTAGTAATTATATAAAACTAAAACATGATTATTGTATCATGTACTCTTCATAAATGTCAACAAATTACAATACATATTTACAAATATGTTATAGAATTTCCAATGCAAAAATTTACAATTATGCACTAGAGTGTAAAATATCAAAGCATCAGACTTTACAGACCTTGTGTCATTACTAAATACTAAAAACTCATTTGACACATTCGTGCAGTCAAAGTATACATCAGTTTAATTTGAATATAAAACACACTCACATTAATATACACAAAATGCAATACATTATAATACTTATATTTTACAATGATTGTTGACAGTATTGTCAGACAGATTTGTCACTTAAATATCCATCTACAGAGTAAAATGATTTATTGCAAAGGTTTAAGACAGGCCTTAAAAGCCAACATTTTCTTTGAGATTACTGGGGAGAGCATTAAATATCTTGATTGTTTCATAATATACACCTTTCTGAAAGCAACGAAGATTGGCATTGGGACGATGAATCAATCCCTTTTGTCTAGCATTAATGTTATGAATTTCCATGTTTGTTATAAAACTATGTCGATTAACTGCATAGAATTTTAAAATGGATAGTATATAAACACAATGTAAGGTGTGTATGCCCAATTTTTGAAATAGTTCTTTGCATGACTGTCTGCTATAAGCATTACAAATTATTCGTATAGCTTTCTTCTGTATCCGGAACATGCATTTACTATCCACTGAATTACCCCAGAATATTATTCCGCACTCGATGATGGAGTTAAAGTAGGCAAAATACACCAACTTAAGTGTATCGATTGAGTGAAATTAAACCATAGCATGACATGCTGAGCTAAGTTTAGGTGTGATGTAGCTAATATGTGACTTCCAGTCCAAATGCTTATCTACCTGAAGGCCAAGAAATTTGACTTCATTTAGCTGTTTTAACAATGTATCATTAATTCCTATTTCTATGTGCGTTTGTGGTGAGCGAGTAGTTATAAATTTAATTGTTTTTGTTTTTTCAAGGTTTACTGAGAGTTTGTTTGCTTTGAACCAATTTGACATACAATTTAGAACATAGTTTAATTTAACTACACATTCATTGAAATCTTTACTTGTTAATAGAACACTAGTGTCATCTGCGAATAAATAAATACTTGCAAAACTGTTAATGTATAATGGGAGGTCATTTATGTAAACCAAGAACAAAACAGGCCCTAAGATTGATCCCTGGGGAACACCATGTTTTACTGATTTCCATTCTGAGGCACTATTTTGATACCCATTGCAGTTATTAATTTCGACCCTTTGTTTTCTCTTCTCTAGGTATGAAATGAACCAATCTAATATGTTATTCTTTATTCCATAGAAATTTAGTTTAGCTATCAGAATCTCATGGTTCACACAGTCAAAAGCCTTCGCTAGGTCATAAAAGATTCCACCGACATGTTGAACGGCCTTTTCGTTTTTGAGCTATGCCGTCCACACACACACCGCGCGCGGCTCTTTTTGATTCGGGGGGGGGGACCTAAAACATGTATTTCCGGTGAAATCTCGGTATCGAATTTTTGGGTGGAATACAATACTTCCTCTATACACTATGTATATAGTACGTATAGAGAAATTAAAAATGTATATTACATAAATTGCGTGTTTCAATGAGATCTACATTTTTACTTTCTCCATACGCACTATGTACACAGTGTATAGAGAAAGTATTGCACTCCACCAAAAAGTTGATACCGAGATTTCACCGGAAATATATGTTTTAGGGTCCCCAATATCCAAAAAAAGCATTTTCATGAAAAGGTCCGCGCGCGCGCGTGTGTGTGTGTGTGTGTGTGTCCGTGTGTCTGTGAACACGATAACTCAAAAATGAAAAGTCGGTAAAATACCAAACTTGGTATTTAAGTTTAGTATCTTCCATGGATGCGACACGAAGATTTTTAGAAAAATCCCCCCACCCCCAACTACCCTTAACATGGAACTTTTTTCGAACATTTTGATTTTCTCAAAAATGGCTCAAACGATTTTGATTACAATTTCGGATATTAAACATATTTACCTGACAAATGAAATGTATATCTTGAGTTTTCTGAGAATAGCCTCTGAAGAGTGGTTTATTCTGGATGAATTTTACTAAATTTTGAATGACTGCTAAACCGTAAGAGATGGACAAAAACTTACTACACAAAAAATGTAGAGCACTTTAAAACACACAATTTACGTTATATACATTTTTTTCGCGGAGTTCGTCGTTTTTGTGACATCCCTTATTTTTGGTTTCTGCTATGAAAAACGTATACTTTTCTCATACAGGAACTTGTCAACTCCTATCCATACAAACAAAGGAACTTCATTGACATAGCAACCAGCTTTTGACTATCATTTTAACCTACGGTTGTCCCTTATTTCGCTTCTACTTACAAGGAAGCGAGTAATAAGACTATTTCTGCTAATTTTTTCTGATTAGCATAAAGTAAATAGAAGTATAAGCTTTTTAAGAATTATTTGTTGCAGGGATATGGATAAAGTCATGTGAATGGTACACATCAGATTTTTACTTTCTCTAGTCCCATATATTCAATGTACTTAGTGGATAGAAAAGGTAATGTATTCCATTCAAAAATTCAATATAGAGATTTCACTGGAAATACATGTTTTCGGGTCCCCTGAATCCGAATTCTTTTTTAGAAAAAGGTCCGTGTGTGTCTGTGGGCAGCAGAGCTAAAGAACTAAAAGATTGTTAAATACCAAACTTGGTATTTAAGTTCACTATCTTCCAAGGATGCGACACGAAGATTTTCAAGAAAATCCGCTCCACCACAAACTATCCTTTCCATGGTCAAATTTTCGAAAATTCTGATTTTTATGAAAAATTGCTGTGACGATTTTGATTAAAATATCGCATATTAAAGATATTTACCTGAAAATAAAATGTATATCTTGAATTTTCTGGGAATAGCCTCCGAAAATTACTTTATTCTGGATGAATTTTACGACATTTTGCATAACTGGTAAACTGTAAGAGATGGACAAAAACTTACTGCACAAAAAATGTAGATCTCGATAGAACACAATTTATTTCATACACATTTTTTTTCGTGGAGTTGACCGCTTTTTTTACATTCTCTAGCCCCGTATGTACAATGTACATAGGGATAGGGAAGTATTGCATTCCACCCAAAAATTCGATGTCGAGATTTCACCGGAAATACATGTTTTAGGACCCTCTGTATCCATAAAAAGCATTTTCAGGAAAAGGTCCGTGTGTGTGTGTGTGTATGTGTGTGTGTGTGTGTGTGTGTGTGTGTGTCTGTGAACACGATAACTCAAAAACGAATAGTAGCTAAAATACCAAACCTGGTATTTAAGTTTAGTATCTTCCAGGGATGCGACACGAAGATTTTGAGAAAAATCCCCCCATCCCAAACTACCCTTTACATGGAACTTTTTTCGAAAAATTTGATTTTCTTAAAAATGGCTCTAACAATTTTGATTAAAATATCGCATATTAAAGATATTTACCTGACAAATAAAATGTATATCTTGAATTTTCTGAGAATAGCTTCTAAAGACCTGTTTATTCTGGATGAATTTTGCTTAATTTGCCATAACTAGTAAACCGTAAGAGATAGACAAAAACTTACTATACAAAAAATGTAGGTTTTTTAAAATACACAACTTATGTCATATACATTTTTCTCGTGAAGCTTACCGTTTTCGAGGTACTCATTGTTATTAGTTTCAGTTGTGAAGTACTTATACTTTTCTCAGGCGGGAGTGTCCGTTTTTCTTTTGTTCTACTCCTGGCCAAGAAAAGAAGTGATTTGTAATAACAATCGCATAACCACAACTTATGTCATATACATTTTTCTCGTGAAGCTTACCGTTTTCGAGGTACTCATTGTTATTAGTTTCAGTTGTGAAGTACTTATACTTTTCTCAGGCGGGAGTGTCCGTTTTTCTTTTGTTCTACTCCTGGCCAAGAAAAGAAGTGATTTGTAATAACAATCGCATAACGACAGCATTTTAAAACATTTGACTATCATTTAGCCTAGTGTATTCCCTTATTTGCTTCCTACTTATAAGGAACTAAGTAATAAGAACATTGTGCTGAATACCTCGATTAACATGCTGTAGAAAGAAGAATAATCTTATGTAAGAAGTTTGTAGAACGGCTAGAGAAAGTCATGTGAGTGTAACACATTTTTTATTTATGTTTTTAAGGTATTCCAATTTATTGTTTTTTTTTAAATACTTAGTCATACGGGATTTTGTGAACAAAAAACGAATTTCTTACATATGGCAAGCAGCTTTTAAAAGATTTGAGTATTGCTTTAGCCTAGGATGCTGCTGCCTTAAGCCCCTCTACTTATAAGGAAGCAAGTAATAGGAGCAAGTCTGACAATCGATTAGCATGAAGTGAACTGGTCACAGAGTCCTGTCAGAGCTTTAACAGCCTTAGTTCCGTGAATGTTCCATAGGTATCACATTTTTGTGTGCTGTAAGTTTTTGTCTATCTCTTACAGTTAATTCAATAAAAATCATCCAGAATAAAGAGGTCTTTAGAGGCTATTCCCAGAAAATTTAACATACACATATTATATGGGATGTAAATATCTTTAATATACGACATTTTAGAGCCATTTTTTAAAAAATAAAAATTTTCGAAAAAAAGTTCCATATAAAGGGTAGTTTGGGGTGAGGGGATTTTTCTCAAAATCTTCGTGTCGCATCCTTGGAAGATGCTTAACTTAAATACCAAGTTTGGTACTTTACCAACTTTTCGTTTTTGAGTTATCGTGTTCACAGACACACGGACACACACACACGTCCCTTTTTCTGAAAATGTTTTTTTTTTTGGATACAGGGGACCCTATCCCAGTGAAATCTCGGTATCGAATTTTGGGTGGAATACAATACCTTCTCTATACACTATATAATAGTATGTGTAGAGAAACTAAAACTATCGTTAAAAGAAATAGAAGCGGAATTATGATGAAGTTAAGTGATGTTTGGCAAAGTCAAAATTTAGTTCTTATTTTAAAGTCAAAATGTTGCTTCCCGTTATGTTATTGTAACGAACCAATCGGCGTGAAGTCAGTGGCATGGAATAATAACCGCAAGTATAAATCATAGTAATGCCCGTTAGGTTAAGAGAGTCGTAATTACAGCCTTCGCTTGGTTGCGTTTCTCAACTTTCAGTAAAACATTTCGGGATATCGTTGATGTAACAAACTTTATGTCGGTTGAGTTCGTATATGCTAAACTTGTATTTATGCATTAATTTGTTTATAGTGAAGTAATTCAAATTTTACACACGGCATCAACTTCCCTGTCTTCTTTTATTTCGTTTATTACTACCAACACCTCGCATACATACCAGGTGCGTTAAATAAGTCCTTAGAAAAAGAAAATCTGATGTGTTACATTCACATGACTTTCTCTACACCTCTGTGACAAAGTATTGTTAAAAAGCTTACGCTTCTATTTACTTCATGCTAATCGAGAAAAAATTAGCAGAAATAGTCTTATTACTTACTTCCTTGTAAATAGAAGTGAAATAAGGGAGTACCATAGGTTAAAGTGATAGTCAAAAGCTGGTTGCTATGTGAATGAAGTTCCTTTGTTTGAGAAAAGTATGCTTTTTAAAGCTGAAACCAAAAACAAGGAATATCTAAAAAACGATCAACTCCACGAAAAAAATGTATAAAACGTAAATTGTGTTTTAATATGCTCCACATGTTTTGTGTGGTAAGTTTTTGTCCATCTCTTACGGTTTAGCAGTTATGCAAAATTCCGTAAAATTGATCAACAATAAAGCAGTCTTCAGAGGCTATTCCCAAAAAATTCAAGATATAAATTTTATTTGTCAGGTAAATATCTTTAATATGCGGCATTTTAATCAAAACGTTAGAGCCATTTTTAAGAAAATAAAAAATTTCGAAAAAAGTTCTATTTAAAGGATAGTTAGTGGTTGGGAAATGTTCTTGAAAATCTTCGTGTCGCATCCTTGGGAGACACCAAAATTAAATACCAAGTTTGGTATTTAACGGTCTTTTCGTTTTTGAGCTATGTTGTCCACAGACACACACACATACGGACCATTTTCCAAAAATGCTTTTTTTGTTTTGGATTCAGGGGGTCCTAAAACATATATTTCTGGTGAAATCTTGGTATTGAATTTCTGGGTACAATACAATCAATACCTTCTCTATACACTATGTACACATTACGTGTAGAGAAAGTAAAAAGATTTGTCCGCGACTAGCGCTGGTGACTCATGCCTGGCAGTTGTTACAGTTTATAATTAACTAATATGTTATAAAATTGTGTGCCACTCTTGTATTTCGTGTCCATACATCATAAAATGTGCGTCATAGCCCAGAGCCACGGTTTCATAGGTTCTGTATGCAAATGATTTAGATTTCCTCTTACCTTCGTAACAGATCTGTTACGCTTCTTGACTTTCTCCGTAAATTGGTTGTGAGTTTAAATTACTGTATTAATCTATTAAACTGTTTGGAAATCTTCGCCCAGCAACAAACGTCGACATCTTCTCAATCGGCAACAAACAACAACAGATGAGAACGAGGCGCATAACATTCAGCTCTGTTGACAAAATATCATTTTGTTGCTATAAAACAATTGCTGGGAGCTCGTCCGCATGAAATAATTTCATGAATATGTATGGAGAATTTGTTGATATGTTTCAAATTCGATTCACAATTAACGGTAGCTTCCTAAAATTACAAATAAAAAAAATCTGATGTGTTCCATTCACATGACTTTCTCTACATTCCTGTAACAAATTATTGTTAAAAAGCCCATTCTTCTATCTACTTCATTAGAATCGAGATAAACATTAGCAGAAATTCTCTTATTACTTGCTTCCTTGTAAGTAGAAGCTAAAAATCTAGTGTGTTTCATTCACATGACTTTCTCTAGCTGTTCGGTAAACAAATCTTTTATTCCAAACATTAATCTGTGATCTACGCCATGCTAATCAAGATAAACATAAGCAGAATTAGTCTTATTAGTAGCTTCCTTGTAACTAGAAGGGAAATAAGAAAATGCACAGGCTAAAGCGACAGTCTCGTGCTTTAAAAGCCGGTCGCTAGTGGAACAAATGAAATTCCAGTCTCTTTGCTTGCCAGCAGTAAACAAACGAGAAACGAGAAGAAAGATGTTTTCCCGTTTGAGAAAAGTTTAAGTGGCTTAAAATTGAAATCAATAATCTGGAATATCTCGAAAACGGTTAACTCTACAAAACAAATGTGTATGAAATAAATTGAGTGTTTTAATGCGATCTACATTTTTTGTGCAGCAAGTTTTTGTCTATTTCTTACAATTTACCAGTTATACAGAATGAAACGTCTTCAAGACTATTCCCAGAAAACCCAAGGTATACATTTCGCTTGTCATAAAAATATCTTGTGTTAAGTTACGGAAGATATTTTAATGAAAATCGTTAGAGCTATTTTTGAGAAAATCAAAATTTTCGAAAAATGTACCATGTAAAGGGTATCTTGGGGTGGGGGGATTTATCTGGATATTTTCGTGACGCATCCTTGGAAGATACTCAACTTAAATATTAGGTATGGTATTTGACGGTCTTTTCGTTTTGAGCTATGCTGTCCACAGACACACATACGGACATTTTTCTAAAACGTTTTTTTTTGGATTCATGGGACCTCAAAACATGTATTTCCGTTGAAATCTCGGTAGTGAATTTTTGGGTACATTACAATACCTACTCTATACGCTATGTACATAGTACGTGTAGAGAAAGTAAAAAGGACCCGAAATTTGAGGCTTACTCAGTGATAGGTTAGGACTATAATTACACAGGAACGTACGGGAGGGGGTCCGAATGGCTTCAGATGAATCGCCGCCCGGGCCCAGCCCTGAGGGTCCGGGAAATTTTCAAATCTTCGTGTCGCATGTTTGGAAAAAAAGATGCTGAATGACTTTTCGTTTTCCAATTATGCTCTTCTTAGACTCACACATGACTTTTTTCTAAAAATGCTTATTACTTTCTATACACGTACTATGTATAGAGAAGCTATTGCATTGCACTCAAAAATTCAATACCAAGATTTTTACCGGAAATATATGTTTTGAGACCCCCCTGAATGCAAAAAAAGCATTTTTAGAAAAAGGTCCATGTTTGTCTGTGGACAGCATAGCTCAAAAACGAAAATACCGACTTTGGTATTTAAATTCGGTATCTCCCAAGGATATGACACAAATATTTTCAACAAAACCCCCGCACTCCCAACTTCCCTTACATGGTAACATTTTCGAAAATGTTGGTTTTCTCAAAATGGCTCTAACGATTTTGATTAAAATACCACACATTAAAGCAATTTCCATCACAAATAAAAGGTACCTATATATTGAGTTTTCTGGGAATGGCTTCTGAAGATCTGCTTATTCTGGATGAATTTTATTGAATTTTGTATAACTGGTAAACCGTAAGAGGTAGACAAAAACTTACTACATAACAATATAGAACTCGTTAAATTACACGATTTATGTCATATAATTTATTTTCGTAGAGTTGAGTATTTTGGAGATATTCCTTGTTATTGATTTCAGTTTTAAAATAGCTAAACTTTTCCATGCGGGAACTTGTCAACTCCTGGCCATGGAAAGAAACGGATTTGAGTCCCATAGCAAGCACATTTTAAAACATTTGACTATCACTTTATCCTAGTATATTCCCTTCTGCTTACAAGGAAGCAAGTAATAAAACAATTTCTGTTAATGTTTATCTTGTTTATCATCAAGTACATAGAATAATCTTTTGTAATAAGTTTGTTTGTGGAACAGGTAGAGAAAGTCATGTGAATGGAATGTATCAAGTATTTTTCGACGAATGTCGTGTAACCTTAAAGCTGAAAGGACATCGGGTTTATTTGAGTGTCGTTTCAATCATTTCATCCATCTGATATGAACTATTCGGTTGAAGGACGTTAAAACGAGCGTCGTATTCCTCCACTACCTTCTTGAACACATAATTTAACGATCTCGCTCAACAGAATATGGTAGAGAATGCATAATTACTTGGAAGGAGACTATAATATTCAGTTTTAATTAAAGAGAAGAAGGCATACCAACAGGATTACTCATTCTACTAATAAAGTCATAATCATCGTTTCCAGTTCGGGATGACGAAACATTCCAGAACCATCTTTCCTCCTGTGCTACGTTTTGTTTGTGTATTAAATGCGCCTAATGACGTGTTGGTTGACGTCACGTTGTCAAGGCAACAGGCGTTGTTTAATGTCCAAGGATGACAGAGCCCTCTGGCGAGACTTTGTATAACTAATTGCCTCAGACTTCGAATGTTCCGAAAGCTAATTTACCGCAATGTCATTTAAATAACTAGGGATGCAAATATACAATTATAATCTCTTTAACTTGCCTTTCAAACCTTTTTAACAATACCATACAGCAGGGATCCGCAGGCACTTTTAGGAAGAAAAAAAAGTTAACCATTTCTCTTATTTCGTACATAATACATGGGTAGAAAACGTTTAAAAATTCAATATTCAGATTTCACTTAAAGTAAATGATTCAACTAACAAAATCTTCAGCATACTAATTAGTTGATATGAAAAAAACAAAATTTATCTACCCTATTTTATAGACTTCATGTATCCTACGAAACAAAAATGAGTCTTTATTTGATTGTAAATTATTTTAACTCCTTTGGCAGCTTCCCATTCTTTAAATAATGAAACTTTCTTGTCATATAAGTCCTTCAGATGATAAACTAAGTACAGTATATATAGTATAATGTAAAACTTCTTTGGAAATATCAATTTCATTCATTTATTTGGTGCTGTTTAAGCAACTAGAATTGAAACTGTTTATTCTGGCATACAAATGTCATCACTAAAATTCAATTGGTCACAATGATGACTCTAAGAATATTAGGACAGGATAAAATGTTGTATATTACATGTCACTTATTAGCTCATGAGAAATTAGAACACTCACAAACAATAGTCTATTTAAGATACTTATAATAATATAAATAACTATTAAATATTGAAAAAACTAAGTACATTAATTTTTGCACAAAGCTTAAACACATGGCAGACCTAAGGATAGAATATGAAAGTAATCAGATTGCCTAGGTCTTATGATTGGTCATAACATGAAACACCATATTGATTATTATATCTTACCCAAACTAAGCTCTGCATGTTTTAATTCATGCAATAGTATTTTTGGGAAATTCAGTAAATGCTAAAAAAGTGTTCATTAAAAAATTTGATGTGTTCCAATCACACGACTTTCTCTACATCTCTCCAACAAATTATTGTTATAAAGCTCATGCTTCTATTTACTTCATGCTAAGTGAGAAAAAATTAGCACAAATAGTCTTACTACTTGCTTCCTTGTGAGTAGAAGAGAAATAAGGGAATATAGTAGTATAAAACAATAGTCAAATGTTTTAAAACTGGTTGTAATGTGGTTGAAATCTGTTTCTATGCAGGGCCAGGAGTTTACAACTTTCCGTGTGAGAAAAGTTTAACTATTTTAAACTTGAAACAAATAATAAAGAATATCTCAGTAATGGTTAATTTCACATAAAAAAAAAAAAAGTATAGGACATAAATGTGCTTTACATTTTTTGTGTTGTAAGTTTTTGTCTATCTCTTACGGTTTAGCAGTTATGCAACATTCATTCAGAATAAATACATCTTTAGAAGCTATTCCCAGAAAATTCAAGATATACATTTTATTTGTCATGTAAATATGTTTAATATACAATATTTTAATCAAAACCGTTAGAGCCATTTTTCGTAAAATCAAAATTTTCGAAAATTTTTCCATGTAAAGGGTAGCTGGGGGTGGGGGGATATCTTCAGAATCTTTGTGTTACATCCTTGAATGACAAACTTATAAATCAAATTTGGTATTTAATAGACAATTCACACTTTTTTAGATTAAGGGGGACCCAAAACATATATTTCTGTTGAAATCTTGGTATTGAATTTTTGGGTACAATACAAAACCTTCTCTATACACTGTGTACATAGTACATGTAGAGAAAGTAAAAAGTTCAAATATTGGATCATCATATTGACGTGAAACGCTGATACAAATATAAGGAGTAAGGAATGTAAGGAGTTAATGCACTAGTGGGAATGCACAGTGAAGTAACTAATCAAATAGGAGTAAAAACATAGATTACACTCAAACTTCACTCTTGAAATAAAGTAACTTACTTCGCACATGTTTCAGTGGCTGTTGCGAAGATTCACTGATGAACTCTTACCAACCTGTAAAGGTCTCTCTTCTGAATAGATGAATTTTGAGATGAGTCCATATGTTTGTGGTATCTCAAAATTTATGACTTTGTTTTTGTTTTTTAGAATTACTATATTTTCCCAAACTGTTAATCCAATTGGATTCTGCAATAATTATAACAACCTGGGCTCACTGTGAAAATTACGGTTTTGAGTGCTACAGCTGAATTATCTGTCTGTTTATATTTTAAATATGTCATGTGTTCTTTTCAGGTACACATAGCGGAAAACAAAAAGAAACATTGGACAACGCTTTAAAGAACACATGAGATATTTAAAATATAAACAGACAGATAATTGAGCTGTAGCACTCAAAACCATAATTTTGACCGTGAACCCAGGTTGTTAAAATTGTTGCAGAATGCAATTGGATTAACAGTTTGGGAAAATATAGTAATTCTAAAAAACAAAAACAAAGTCATAAATTTTGAGATACCACAAATATATGGACTCATCTCAAAATTCATCTATCCAGAAGAGAGACCTCTACAGGCTGCTACCACAAGTTCATCAGTGAATCTCCATTGAAAATGGTGGCAACAGTCACCAAAGCATGTGCGAAGTAAGTTACTTTATTTCAAGAGTGAAGTTTGAGTGTAAGGAAGTCGTCGTTCAGTGTTATAAATGTAACATTGAATAGTATTGACAAGTTACGGAGGTTGAACATTTTATTGTGTATACACTAGAATGGATGGCGATACAAGAAACACATGTTCCAGGCTCACGTCAAGCAAAGGCCACTTTGTAAGGCGCTTCAATACAAACCTACGTACGTACACTCCAAAGCTGGAGATTGTCAGGGAAATAAAAGTCGTAGCACTTGCTGTTGCTATGAGCCTGGCACGTACATCTACGGGAAATTATAAAATAGTCATCATCATACTCTCAAACATAAACCATTTAGAAAAGCAGCAAAACACACTCACACTTCTGACTAGCTAGAACATTAAGTTAAGCGTGTTTCACTAACGTTACAAAATATAGCTTCAAAATTACTTTTGCTGAGTGTGGCACAAGTGTTGAAACACGCCTAACGTTTGAAAGACATCAGTGAACTCTACAGGACAACAGCCCAAACATTTCTGTGGGGCCCAGGGGACTCATATGCTTAGAACAATCTTAGGCCTGATATTACTATGGGTAAAAGTATAACAAAAACTTGGGAACTGATATTACTATGGGTATGACAATACTGGAAACTTTGGGACTGATATTACTATGGGTATGACAATACTGGAAACTTTGGGACTGACATTACTATGGGTATGACAATACTGGAAACTTTGGGACTGATATTACTATGGGTATGACAATACTGGAAACTTTGGGACTGATATTACTATGGGTATGACAATACTGGAAACTTTGGGACTGATATTAGTATGGGTATGACAATACTGGAAACTTTGGGACTGATATTACTATGGGTATGACAATACTGGAAACTTTGGGACTGACATTACTATGGGTATGCGTATACTGGAAACTTTGGTCTGATATTACTATGGGTAAAAGTATACCGGAAACTTTGGGACTGATATTACTATGGGTATGGCATACTGGAAACTTTGGGACTGATATTACTATGGGTATGGCATACTGGAAACTTTGGGACTGATATTACTATGGGTATGACAATACTGGAAACTTTGGGACTGATATTACTATGGGTAAAAGTATACCGGAAACTTTGGGACTGATATTACTATGGGTATGGCATACTGGAAACTTTGGGACTGATATTACTATGGGTATGACAATACTGGAAACTTTGGTTTGATATTTCTGTGGAATTTGGTGCTAAATGAAGATTTTTGCCTGAGCCATGAAACTTCTTGGGCCCATAATACAAAGTGTTTAGCAACATCAGCAGGTGCCCAACTATGTCTGAATGGCATTGCCAACATGTGAAAAGAAAAGCCTAATCTACCAACAGCAGTCAAATGTCGAGTATCATTTTTTTTCCAAAAAGAGTTAATGCTGATAATGATAATTTAGTAATAGCTGCATTATTTGATTGCTGCATGTTTGTTTTGTTAGTCTTTACAGACTGCAGTTTTTGATCCAATAGGAAGCTAGTATTAGTGCTAAACAGACATTGAGTTCTGGTAATAGCATGAAGTCATTTCTTCACTGCCTCTTCAGGTACGGACTGACACAGCACACTACATTGCTAATACCAGCTGCACACCACAAGAGACAAAATATTCCATCACAGATTATCAATTCTATACTCCCATACTTGCCAACCTGCTAAAACGAAACTAGTGAAACTTTGCAAAGTACGAGTGTTATCCAGAAAGTTACAAGACAATTTACTATAACCAAACTCTATTTCTCAACATTGCTGTCAAGGTATTTATTGTCACATGGTACAGATGTTATATTCTTCCACTGCTAAACACCTGAAGTCTTCATGGCTGGCAAATCTTTTCCATCCAAAAAGTCATGTACGGTGTCCAAAGTGAAACACTGGTTTTTCTGAATTTTTTTATCAGCATTTACTTTCAACTCCTCCATAATGATTGGTTAACTTCCACTCCGGTCTTTATCGTACACACTGTTATGTTCTTCCTTGATTACTCATAAATTATGTGTCATTTCCTCACTGAAGACTTGTTAATTCATTATCAGTAAAACATTCAATTGACTGAACATTTTGTGCATCCAAAAATGTGACTAAGTTCTTTAGAGGTAACATTGGCATTGAAAAAACTGTTACCAGGTGACAATAAATATCTTAACAGAATGGAGATTCCGTTAAGGTAGTGTAACTTTGTAAATAAAGTTTTGTGTTGATAACTTTCGTTATTATTTAGTTATGACAAATTGTTTGTTACTTTCAGAATGGCCCTCGTATAATACAAGGCATGTCGTGAAAGTAAATATACGTTAAAAAAAATAGAAAAGAAAAAAAAAAAGACATAAAAGATTTGTTTTCAAAACAATATTTATTTATGAAAGAGCGTTTCCTTTTGTATTTTTCAGCATAAATATAAATGCCATCATTGTTCTGAGAATCAACTTTTTTGCTCCCTCTTCAAATAAGCATTCTTAATGTGAACCTCTTTACTTGTTCTACCAAACCATCAGTGACAACAGAAGACTGCCCACTCTGTGCTTCATCATGAACTTTGCATTGTCTATCACTGAATTGCCTAGTCCACTTTCTCACTGTAAATCTCTAAAGTTGATAATATATTTCAGTTATATTAACATTCCTTGCATTAAAAAAGCGTATTACAGAATATACTTCACAGTTGGCAGGATCAGAAATAGTTTTAAGCATCTTGAACGATCACTAAAAACTTGATCTGGCTGTAAAGGTGTCAGTGGACAGACCTGAACCAGAGAGACAAGTGCACATGCATGGAACAGTGACACTAGTGTTGTGGCTGTGCAAAATGATAGGTACATACTTTCTGGACATGCCTCATAATTTTACAATGACATAAAGATTAGAATGTATAATTGTTAGGTGCAGTAAATATACAAAGATTCCATATAATCTAAATTTAACTCCATTTTCTAAGAATTTTTCAACATGTATTAAAATAAAGAAAACCACTTTCAAAGATGTATACATATTTTACACTTCGTAACATCAACTATAAAAAAAACTCAGAAAAATGGGAGACCTATATCCCACAACTATATGACAAACAATTTAGTGACAGATTTAACTTTATACTACTTCATATTGTCCATTACAACATATTTCATTCAAACACAAAATGTTGCTTGCGTTGGCAGTTGATGAAATTAATTATCTATTCTTACTTTCTGTGCAGTTGGTCACACAGTGCACAGTAGGCAATTTGTAGGAGCACTGAGCAAAGTTGCTATCTCTGTTTTATTCAAAGGGTAACTAGATGGTCATGCCTGTTTTACAATAATAATAATATAATTTAAGTGCTAGGTTCAATACAATGTTAGCAACCTCTTGTGCTCCATGCAGTTATCCACATATGCCACCAACCTCCTTTTGACATATATACAAGGTCGATTCAATAAATAACTGCAAAAGTTATAAAAAAAAATCTGATGTGTTACACTCACATTACTTTCCCTAGCTGTTCTACAGACTTCTTACATAAGATTATTCTTCTGCACCATCCTAATTCAGATTATCATTAGAAGAATGTTCTTATTACTTACTTCCTTATAAGTAGGAAAAAAATAAGGGAATACACAAGGCTAATGTGATAGTCCAATGCTTTAAAAGTTGTCTTTATGCGATTGTTATTGCAAATCGCTTCTTACTTTGCCAGGAGTTGAACAAAAGAAAAACGGACACTTACTGTCTGAGAAAAGTATAAGTACTTCACAACTGAAACCAATAACAAGGAACATCTCAGAAACGGTTACCTCCACAACAAAAATGTAAAGGACATCAATTGTGAATTTTGACGAGATCTACATTTTCTGTGTAGCGAGTTTTTGTCTATCTCTTACCGTTTAGCAGTTAATTTGGCAAAATTCATTCAGAATAAAGAGGTCTTCATAGGCTATTCCCAAAAAATTCAAGATATACATTTTATTTGGTAAGTAAATATCTTTAGTATACAGGATTTAATCAAAATTGTTAGAGCTATTTTTTAGAAAATCAAAATTTTCGAAATTTTTTCCATGTAAAGGGTAGTTTGGGTGGGGTGACTTTTTTGAAAATCGTTGTGTTGCATCCTTGAAAGATACTAAACCTAAATACCAAGTTTGGTATTTACGATCTTTTCATTTTGGGGCTATGTTGTCCACAGACACACACACACACATACGGACCTTTTTTTAAAAATGCTTTTTTCGGACTCAGGGGACCCCAAAACATATATTTCCGGTGAAACCTCCACATCAAATTTCTGGGTGCATTACAATACCTTCTCTATCCCTATGTACATTGTATATACGGGGCTAGAGAAAGTAATAACTGTAGTATTCCATTCTTGTAATAATTTTTTTTTAAAAAATATTTCTGGTTATTTATTGAATGACTGTTGTAGTTAATCACTATATTATAAAATTAGTTTACAATTTTTTCTCGCTAATGAAACCCTAACTATTTACCTTGTCCATTTCATCTTAACTTTGCATAGGAATTCCTCTAAATCTCTTAGCTGCCCTTGGTCCTTGAATATCTTCTTTATCTCTACCCACTTCTGCTCTTCATTCATTCGTCTCTTTTTAAGCATTATATGCAGTTCATCCTCCTCGACCCCACAAATTAGATATAGTCCCTGCCTCACTCCTCTCAAACTCTTCAATTTCTATTCCCCCAGTCGGAATCATGCCACTCCTGATCTCTCATCTCTATTGCAAACTTTAAGATATTCTTCTATATTTTCCTTCACCTTGTTATACCATTGCAATGATTTTTTCTCTCATCTGTGCCCATAGATTTTGTGTATCCATATCCTCTAATCTGTCTCTTGCTTCTCCTCAAAACCTAGCTCTTTTTGCAGGGCCATGCCGTGGCCAAGTGGTTACCACTTGCCTCTCACCTAGACGGTCCAGGTTCAATCCCAAGCGACCGCATGTGAGATTTTGGTGGACAAAGCAGCGCTGGGGTGGGTTTTCTCCAGTTTCCTCCGCCATCGCATTCCACCGGTGCTCCATCTTCATTCATGCCTGCGGTGCCACAAGTAGTTAAAGCGGGTGCTAAACACTACACACACACACACACACACACACACACACAAAAGACTCTGTTTGCTGTTCTCATCTTTTCATTAGTCAACTGAAAATCTTGGATAGAGTGCAATACCTTCTCTACCTACCATGCACATTGTATATGGTAAAAATTATTTTAGTAATGTGTAACGTCCACTGTTACCACAGTTGGTGACACTGATATACGTGAAGTCTCCCCAGGATTGGTGGAAACATCTAGTCAGTACCTTAACAACCTCTGCAACATATTTATGGAATGAAATATAACTTTGAATTACTACAAACTTCTAGAACATTCTGTGTGAGTGATAACCACAGACTTGCTAAATCTATTGTTTGATACACTACAATAGGACAGTTATGGAACACCTACAAAACATATAATTGTAGACTGGAATTCTGAATGGTGTTAAGTGCCAACATTGAGACATTATTCAGAAAGGTGCTTTAATTTTCCTCTCTAAAGTGCTAAGTTCCTGTTTGTCATTTTCAAGTTGAAATTGGCAATCATGGGCTCCTTAAAAGTGTTAACTGCCATATTTGGTATTGTTACATTTGTTGCGATACTCGCATGGCCTGTCACCCAGTTACACATGAGAGAACATCAAATAAAATCTCAAATCACATAAACAATTATCAAAATAAACACAAAACATACCTTATCACAGGATTAAAAACATTTACTGCACACTATAACCCGATTTTTTGATCATGCAAGGCAGTTTCATGAGAGAAATTGGGTTTGTCTGTAGCATAATACCAGTTATATTCTGATGATACATGACCATGTAAATGAAACAATGCTTTCTCACGGAACAGGTAACCTTGTATGGTTTGAGTTTTAAAAGTTTCTTTACATTCTATGCTCAAGCTTTTAAAATGTCAGTTTTTTTTTTTTTTTTTTTTTTTTTTTTTGGCAAGACTTGCAAGAGATTTTGAGGTGACTGTTCTAACCTTTCTCTGATTTTGTCTAATTTCTGCTCCATACATACACACCTGTTTACTTTTCTTTTCCCATTGATCCCATCTCCCTGAATTAGATTAGATATTCTAATGAAATCACCATTAGCTAGTTCATGTAGCACTTAACCTCAAATACTATTAAATAATAACCACAATTCTGAAATAGGTAGGTTATTGTGTACTATTTGGGTCCTGTCACTTTTGTGCCATTTTCAGCTTCCCTTCCAACCGTTTCAGTTCTCCCACCAATAATGTTTTGACGTATGGGAATGCTGGGAAAGACAAATGATAAACCTCAAGTTTGCAATAGATAGGTTAATCTTTAAACTGAAATGTGAGAAAGAATATGGGAATTTGGTGGACCCTTAAGATATCAAATATAGATTTGTGGAGTAAAGCAAATCGGCAAAGAAACTGGAAATGAGCTAGTTACACATTAAGCATTAATATTAGAAGAATGGCCTTTGAATGGAATCTCCAAGACTCAAACTGGTGATGAGTTGGCGCAACATGGTACAAGCCGAAGACTTGACAAAAAACGGGAATTTGATGGTTCTCTTTGTTAAGGCTATTTTGCTTCCTTGAGGAGTGAACAGAATTCTACTACTGCTATTAATTTCAGCGCTGCACAGTGTTTTGCCTACCCGTGCCCATGGTGCTCATTGATCAGCCGCTACCATCGAAAGGCAACATTCTTAAAACTATTTTTAAAGGCTTTATTTACCAATGTTATTAAAGGAGATGTCCATATACATTTTTGGGAAACTATCATCACTCGCCGTAGTTCACGTTGAGAAACGCTGGTGGATATTTTGTTTTAATGTTTCCAGGGTATGTGGGTTCGTCTTGTACACTTTATGCTTTAACTTACCCCAGAGATAGAAACTGCAGGGGGACCACAAATCTCTACTAATAATTCTGTCCTGAAACACACTTTCAATTCACTTTTCTTTTTGTGGAAGTTTGTAAACTTTGTGGACATATACAAAATGGAATGCAAGGCTTGTAATCAGATTTGTATCGGGAAAACAAAAAGAAATCTAGAAACAAGAACACTTCGAAATATAAATAAAAAACAATTGTAAAAATGAGCAGTTGCCACCCACTTTTGGACAAAACACCACAATATAAATTGAGAACCAAAACAAGAGCTGGCCACATGGGAACATCTTCATTGTAAAGAATAGAAACAGGGTTTTCAACTTCACAGGAGGAAGTGTTTAGCAAGTTCATTGAACCACCACCAGCTTCACCACAAGGAACTAGTCAATGTCCAGTTGAAACATGTTCCGGCAAAAATCTCAAGTAAGAGTTGTTTAGTGTAATTAATCGACTCGTCAAATAAACACCTTCAATTTTTCTCATTGAAAGATTGGCTGTATGAACTGTTGGGGAGTCTTGCTGAAAAAAAGGCAAAATCACACACCCTGTCTGTTAATTCTCTAAAAAAAGGGGGCAAAATTGTATTTATATGTGTAGCTGTCAACTGTTGGCTTGAAAAAAGTTTACCCTATAACTCTTTCTCCAGAATCTTTCTCCAAATTTTATTTTCACTTGATGATGATGATGAATGGTGTTTAAGGGTGCTTAACTGCTATGGTCATAAAGCCCCAATAAAACAAAACACAGCAAACACCAGGGGTTAAAAGACATGTAAAAAGATGATTAAAAAAACCAATGAAACAGATGAAACTAAAACGTGTGTAAAAAGGAACATAAAAAACTACGATGAAAGCTAAAACAAAATCCTCAGGTTAAAAGCATTAAAATATATAAAACAGCCAAACCTATTACTAACGTTCCAAAAACTACAGGGGCAGAAAACTAAAATTAAATGTGTAATCGGAACATCAGTTTTGATAAAAAAGTAAAGATTGTATCTTCCACTTTGGGCTTGTTGGCAAGCACCTCTGCGAGGGAGGCCGGCAGGTGGAGCGACGAGCGGTGTGTTTTAGCAGCACATTGTGGACAGACAGGTACCGGTTCCCACGTAAAAAGGTGACTATGAGTAACATACAGGTGACACATAACAAATACACACTGAGCAATAATACACTTTGTGACTAAAACAATAAATCACTGAACTACACATATCAATACTGTTCTTCCAGAGCAGAACAAAACGAGTGACCTTGTTTGCAGCAGCACCATGTGCTAAATAGTCACTTGGATATAAAGAACCAATGAAAATACTTCATAAAACCCAATATTAAAAGGACTCGGCGTGGAATTATTCAAAGAATACAAGCCAGCAAATTCATGGATTCAAAACCGTGATGGTCTAACATCAAGTGAATGGTGTGAATCTATAAAAATGATGGCTAAAAAAAAAAGTTGTGTTATTTATGGACGCTCTTTAACTGCTGTGGTTCTCAGCATACCATTCTATACTGGGCGTGAAAGACCGCTTAATTTTGCTCAGAGGCCTCTCTATCAGCCTTGAGGTTCTTTTACGTGCTGTAAATCTATGACATGGGATCAACGGCTTTACTTCCCTTCCGAAGGAAGCCATGCTAAGGATTTTTACGCCCAAAAAAATCCATCATCCTCTGCTGGATTTGAACCTGCGACCTTAAGTGTATGAAGTTAGCATGGTAACCACTACACCACGGAGGACAACTGCTAATGTATCTGCCATACCGGGTAGATCGCAAGACCTTGCCCTCATGGAGAACTAGTATGCAACTCTCGCCATCACAAAATTCACTCAAACGAACAACTGCAATATCTTCAAAGAAGTCCACGGACTGGAAACTAACGGTAGCACTTGACGAATTGATATGATTGCAATTTGAGAAGACCCTACTGTTAGGTTTGAAAAGCTTAAAAGGACAATCAGAAGACGTTGACAAAGAGAAAAGGGATATCTACACTCCCACAATCCCATACTTCAAGACAAAATACAATCTAAATATCTTAGAGGTGATTGGTCTGATGGTCGGACCTCGGGGCACCATTCCTTTACATTTTTTCAATACCTGGAATAAAGGGGGGAAAAATAAAAGAAATCACCATATCTGCAATAAGAGGTTCAATTTCTCTTCTTCGAAGTCATTTGTATAATAAACATTTTTAGTATTTTCAGTCTATATTTCTCTTATATAAATTATTTATTGTATGTTAATTTTATATTATCTATGTTTAATAATCCTTTTGGTTTCCTTTTTGATTGCTATACAATGAAAACTGCCCATATTTCATTATCTTTATAGAAGAGTTTCAAGTTGTTTTTGATAGTTAATTTTTAATTTGTCTGTTTTACTCTGTCCTTGTTGGGAGCCCACAAATATGGGGAGTTGTTATTGTTTCAATAAATAAATAAATAAACACCTTTGAGAACTCCAGTCCTCAATTAGTACCTTGTTTGGATGAACATTCTAATACACCACTTTTTAATCACCTCTACAAACCAAGCTGAGAGGTGGGCCCAAATGTCTTGTCTCTTCTGATGTGCATTGTACCTTACTACAACACTGCATGTACAGTCATTAACAAAAAAGTTTGTAGTATTCAAATACAATTGTCTTTTCCAGTAAACAAACATGTACACTATTTGTTTTTGCCACATAAGCTGTTGATCAGTTCAATGCCACAGCTTGGATCTCCTGGTGTTCGTCTCTAACCACTCAGCTACCATGGCAACATGCTAATTCAATATTAAATTCCCAATGGTGACTTAAAATGCCTAAGAAGTCTACAGAACCTCTATTATCAAATAAAAAACCTGATTTGTTACATTCACATGACTTTCTCTAGCTGCTCTACAAACAAACTCCTTTCAAAAGGTTATTCTTCTTTCTACACAATGCCAATTGAGATAAACATTAGCAGAATGTTCTTATTACTTAGTTCCTTATAAGCAGAAGGCAACTAAAGGAATGTGCTATGTTAAAGTGATAGTTAAATGTTTTAAAAGCTGTCGTTATGCGATTGTCATAGCAAATCGCATCTTTGCTTGTCCAGGAGTAGAACAAAAGGAAAGCGGACACTTCCTGTCTCAGAAAAGTTTAAATACTTCACAAATGAAACCCACAACAAGGAATATTTTGGAAACGGTTACCTTCACAACAATAACGTAAAGGACATAAATTGTGTGTTTTGACAAGATCTAAATGTTTTGTATAGTAAGCTTTTGTCTATTTCTTACAGTTTAGCAGTTATGCAAAATTCATCCAGAATAAAGAGGCTATTCCAGAAAATTCAAGCTATACATTTTATTTGTCAGGTAAATATCTTTAATATATGATATTTTAATAAAAATCATTATAGCCATTTTTGAGAAAATCAAAATTTTTGAAAAAGCTTCCATGTAGAGGGTAGTTGGGGGTGGGGGGATTTTCTTGAAAATCTTTGTGTCGCATCCTTGGAAGATACCAAACTTAAATGCCAAATTTGGTATTTAACAGTCTTTTTGTTTTTGAGCTATGCTGTCCACAGACAGACCTTTTTCTGAAAATGCTTTTTTTTTGGATACAGGGGATCCTAAAACATATATTTCCGGTGCAATACAATACCTTCTCTATACACTGTACATATGGGTTGGAGAAAGTAATAGGCACACTTTTAGTTTGTTTATAGACTCTTGTTCTAAACAGTTTCTGTGTTTTGCTTCTATACCAAAATATTAACATTTTAATTTTCCTATTAAGCCTTAATTGGATAACAGTATTTTTATCCACACATAAACTATCATTTATTTGATCGTTCCTAAAAACTGGTTTTAAGGCATTACAATGACTCAAGAATGCACTCAAAATCACGAAACAGGAGCCAACATTTTGTTTTTGAAACAAGCCCAAAGAACTTAAGGTTTGGGAGAAGATTTAAATAAAGAAGTTTTAAAACCACATCATGAATTTTTATTTACCAGAAGCAGAGTTTCTGAGGAGATGAAAAAGCTGGACCAAGTGTGTATCCCTTAGAGAAGACTATATCAAGAAGCAAGATGAGTTAGTTATGAAACATACATTTTTCTAGCTTTTTTTAATAGTTGCTCTCCGTAGTGTAATGGTTACCATGCTAACTTCATATACCCAAGTCGTGGGTTCAAACCCAGCGGAGGACAATGGATTTTTTCAGATGTAAAACTCCTTAGCATGGCTTCCTTCGGAAGGAAAGTAAAGCCATTGGCCATATGTTGTAGATTTAGGCACATAAAAGAACCTCAAGCCTGATAAAGAGGCCTCTGAGCAAAATTAAGTGGTCATTCATGCCCAATATAGAATGGGATGCTGAGAACAGCATTTAAAGAGTGTCCATAAATAACACGCCATTTACATTTTTTTTTGCCAGACTCATCAAATCACCCTTGTGGGTGTTTCAAAATGGCAATGTGAATGTGTATGATAAGAATTTGATAACATAATTAAATCTGATTGGCTGTAGTGGACATTGTAAATTTGGAAGCAGGAATAGTTCCTTACACACAAGTTAGAACTGATGTTCCTGTCAAGTTGGAGCACTGTATCATTTTTGTAACTAGAAGAATTTTCCGGGCTGAGAACGGTGGTCTGCTGGAGTTTTCAGGTGCAGATGTTTTGTTCACGACTGTGGTGAACGTGTTGCGACCAAACTTTCACTGAAGAAGTTCACCACAGCTATGAACCAAACGTCTGGACCTGAAAACTCCAGCTTCTAGTTATAATTTGGACTCCAAGCTTATGACTATTGATCACTGTTTCATCATTATAACCACCAGTGCCATCTGTCACTCTAAAAACTTGCACAACATATTCTCTTACATTGTTTGTGACTGTACATCATCTTACAATGTGATAGTATAACATCTGCTACGGTCAGTGAGAAATTTTCTTGTGATTGACACTTGTGTGGCATGTCGTCAGGTCACTGACAAATCATAGTGTAGCATCATGTCATCAGCGTTGCAACAACTACGGTTTCAGTGGTAATTTACGTGCGAGTTCTCATTCAGATTGTTTGAAAAGTTTGGTTATGTGATTGTGTAAGGATTTACATTTACTACCTTTTATATATCACAGTCATTGCTCTTGTTCTCATCCTAGAACTATCATGAGTGAAAATGTCTTATAGTTGAGGTTATGTTAGTGAAGTACAGGACCCAATGTTGAAATGAGCTAACTAGTGAGAAATGGGGAATGGAAAGAAGGCATTTTAGAGGAAGCCGTGGAACATGTGCTGCTGCAGTGTACTGAGACAGCCATGTGTCAGCAGGAATGCCAATCACGAGGTAATTTCTCACCAGTTATAAGTATTGATGTAAATTTACATAGTAGCTACGCCAACATGCAGCAATATGTCCAGCATTTAGAAAACACTATACACTTAATTTTCTATGAGCAGAAACAATATTTTATCTAATACATGCTCAAATGCCAGCATTATTGTGAAGAAATTCACAGTGGGTTTTCAAGTCTAATAAATGGGTTTAAATCCTCAATATACTATTATTTTGTACAGTAAAATTCATATTTAATACACCGCAATATTAAGACATGGACATAACCAGACAATTCTGGATGCTCTCTTGCCCCGATAGTGGCATATCAATGAGTTTGTATTGCAGGTGTTCAATTAAACAGCCCCACTGTTTGATTCTCCGCCAGTATTTTCACAAAGGACAGTGCAAAACTCAAAAAAATCACTGCATGTTTAATGGATAGGCTATATTTTATGAATACACCATTTATGCTTCATTTACACAATCATTTTGTTTTTATTTTATTTTTCAATTAATAATACCGTAAAAAGTGTCTTAACCACCACCATTGTTAGCCCTTTATTATATGGCATTGCACAAACATGCAACAAACATGATTATCAAAGCTTTTAGTATTTTCAGTGGACTTTTTTCTAATTTTGTATCATGCTAACCATCAACAATATATTTAGGCTAGTTATAGCTGTTTTGTATTGTAAAAATATTACTATTTGTGCAATAAAACTGTAGTGTTTTTTTTTATATGTAATAAAAAATCTGATGTGTTACACTCACATGACTTTCTCTAGCAGCTCTACAACAAACTTCTTAAGAAACATAATTCTTATTTCAACACCATGCTAAACATTAGTAGAATTTTATTACTTAGTTCCTTATAAGTAGAATGGAACTAAGGGAATGCACTAGACTAAAATGATAGCCAAGTGTTTTAAAAGCTGTCGTGCAATTGCCATTGCAAATCGCTTCTTTGCTTGGCCAGGAGTAGAACAAAAGAAAAATGGACACTTCCTGTCTGAGAAAAGTATAAGTGCTTCACAATGAAACTAATAGCAAGGAATACCTCGAAAATGGTAAGCTCCACAAAAAAAATGTATATGACATATGTTGTGTATTTCAATGTGCTTGACATTTTTTTGTATGGTAAGTTTTTGTCCATCTCCATGCCAGTTATGCAAAATTCATTAAAATTCATCCAGAATAAACTACTCTTCAGAGGCTATTCCCAGAAAATTCAAGATACATTTGTTAGGTAAACATCTTTAATATACAATGTTTTAATCGAAATCGTTAGAGCCTTTTTAGAGAAAATCAAAATGTTCGAAAAAAGTTCCATGTAAAGGGTAGAGTTTGGAATGGGGGGATTTTTCTCAAAATCTTTGTGTCCTTGGAAGATACTAAACTTAAATATCAAGTTTGGTAGTTTACCTGACTTCGTTTTTGAGTTATCGTGTTCACACACACATAGACCTTTTTCTAAAATACTTTTTTTTTGATACAGGAGACCCTAAAACATGTATTTCTGGTGAAATCTCGGTAATGAATTTTTGGGTGGAGTGCAATACCTTCTCTATACACTATATACATAGTACGTGTAGAGAAAGTAAAAAAATGCAAAATCCATGCAAGTATTTCCATCAGCATCCAAGCATGTCATGACACCAGTTATTTTACTTGGGTCCTCCCCATCCTTCAACACAAGCGCATTTGACTGTAGTCTCTAAGACTCAAACTTGTGATGTTCAGCTTTGAAGGGATGTCCAGTCCACTTTGTATCACACTAATAATTATGGCTACCCAAGTCACTTCGGTTGTGGTGCCAGTGAAAGCGATATAAATACCAATTTGTGAATTAGAGCAAGAATGGCATATGTAGCAAAATAATTTATGCAATTAAGGGTTAAGAGGCCAGCCCCTTCAGGAACTGATTTAAATTAGTTTTTTTATTACTCTATTTAGAAATCGCCCATCTCTCCAAACAGCCTTTGTGAGATATTTTTTATTCAATTCAAGTTCCATCATTACCCAGAGGTGAGATCGCCTTCGCATTCGCGCTCAATTGAACTAAAAGTCTACTTGGGCTTCACAGACCCAGCGACTTCTTAAATAATAAACCACTAGGACTTTCTTTGTAGTTTATTTTGTAATCATTTCGTACAATTCTAAAGTGAAACTGCAATTGCTCCATGTAATTTATGTGCTTTGTTGAATGCTGCAAATATTTGTACGCGTAATCTCCAAGTGGCCTTTTCCATATTTGTGAAAAAGCCTCTTTCTTTTTGATAACAAAGAAAATCAACACATAACTATGATACCTATTGTTGGAAAACAAAATCGCAGAGGAAATCAAAACACTTATATACGATGAAAGCACAAGAAATGGTAAACATTTGCATTCAGACAGAACAAAACCATTATTCTTAAAAATCTTATGCTTCCATTTACTTCATGCTAATTGAGAAAAAATTAGCAGAAATAGTCTTATTACTTGCTTCCTTGTAAGTAGAAGTGAAATAAGGGAGTACTATAGGTTAAAGTGATAGCCAAAGGTGGTTGCTATGTGACTGAAGTTCCTTTGTATGTATGTTCCTTTGTATGAGAAAAGTTTAAAGCTGAAACTAATAACAAGCAATATCTCAAAAACGATCAACTCCATGAATAAATTTATATAACATAAATTGTGTGTATTAATGTGCTCTACATATTTTGTGAGTTAAGTTTTTCTCCATCTCTTACAGTTTAGCAATTTTGTAAAATTTTGTAAACTTCATCCAGAATAAAGTAGTTTTCAGAGGCTATTCCCAGAAAATTCAAGCTACACATTTTATTTGTCAGCTAAGTATCTTTAATATATGATATCTTAGTCAAAATCATTATAGCCATTTTTAAGAAAATCAAAATTTTCGAAAAAAGTTCAAATTAAGGGGTAGTTTGGTGTAGGGAGGGATTTTTCTCAAAATCTTTGTGTTGCATCCCTGGAAGATACTAAACTTAAATTCCAAGTTTGGTAATTTACTGACTTTTCGTTTTTGAGTTATCGTTTTCACAGACACACTGACATATGAACAGACACACACACATGGACCTTTTTGTGAAAAATGCTTTTTTTGGATACAGGGGACCCTAAAACATATATTTCCTGTGAAATCTTGGTATTGAATTTTTAGGTGGAGTGTAATACCTTCTCTATACTCTATGGACAAGTAGATGTGAAGAAATTCAAAAAAACTGTATACAAGATAAATTGATGTTTTAATGAACTCTACATTTTGTGTAGCAAGTTTTTGTCTCTCCCTTATACAAAAGCCATTCATGAAGAGGTATGAAGAGGTCTTCAGGAGGTAGTCCTAAGAAATTCAGGATAGACATGTTCTCTTCTCAAAATTCATGTACCCAGAAGAGAGACCTCTAAAGGCCACTACCACCAGTTCATCAGTAAATCTGTGCTGAAGATGGTGGCAATAGCTGCAGAAACAAGTCTGAAGTTACTTATTCCAACTAGTGAAGTTTGAGGGTTTCTTATGTTAATTAGCACATTGAAGCCCGGGCGTTTCTTTAATTGAAGTGCCAAGAAACCCAGGGTTTTTACGCCTACTTTGAGTTATTATTTACAGTACATCAATTAAATCTGCCAAAAAGTACTGGGGCAGTCTAAAAGTATGGCATTCAAGGATTTCTGAACAAATAAGAAAATAATCATAACTTCCGTATTAATTCAAAATCTTCTCGGGCTTCTAGCCAGGTAATAACTTGGCTTGACACCAACGTTTCGAAGAAGTGCATCTTCCTCGTCTTCAGGGTGAACTGATGGTTTGAGCTTGCGGAGACTGGTATTTATAAGAGCTGGGATGAAGCTAACATCTGATTGGTTCGCGAGATATTATGGCCTGGTATTTAAGATGACTGAGACATGGGCACGGACTTCGTAGAAAACTATTTATAGCAGTTATTCGGCTAATGTTTTGTGTTTGAGCACGCACCTGCTAGAAAATAAGTCTTGGAAGACTGCAGGTACAGGATTAGGTGTTAAGGCTCTTTATCATCGGTGTCCATGCTGAACTTAATTGTAGGCCAGAATCGCGATTTAGATTATTTGTTTCAGATGAGATGGCTAAAGCTTCTTTTACTCTCCTTTCCCAGTAATTCGAACACTTTGCCACTATCTTGGTGTTAGTAAAGTTAGCTCTGTGGCTCTGTTCTATACAGTGTTCAGCCAGTCCAGATTTTTCGGGTTGCATAAGCCTTATTGATCTTTGGTGTTCAGAAACGCGTGTGGCAATAGTGCGTCCTGTTTGGCCAATGTACGCTGCGCTGCATTCGCAAGGAATGTGGTAGACACCAGGTACTCTGAGAGCTAAGTTATCTTTAACTGGCCTGACCAAATTTTTGATTTTAGGTGGTGGCTTATGGATGGTTTTGACATTATATTTGTAGAGTAGTCTACTAATCTTTCCCGAAAAATTGCCGGTAAACGGTATATAGGCTATGGCGGCTGGCTTGTCTTTTTGTTGAGTGTTCTTGCTGGGGTTACTTTTTCGTCCGGCTCTTTTCAGCGCTGATGTGATGTCCTTGGCTGAATATCCATTTTGTTGGAGTGTGAATTTTAGGTGTTGAAATTCCATTTGCAGATTATCTGGGTCTGATACAGAAACTGCTCTATGTGCCAATGTGTTTAGAATGCCCATTCGTTGTGACTTATGGTGGAAGCTGTTTGCGTTGAGATAAAGATCCGTGTGTGTAGGTTTTCGGTAGACGGCATGACCAAGAGTTCCGTCCGCTTTTCTGGTAATCAGAATGTCCAGAAATGGGAGGGAAGCATTTTTCTCAACTTCCATTGTGAACTGTATTTGTGATCTAAGGCTATTTAGGTGTGCAAGAAAATCTGGAAGAGTGTGCAGTCCATGTGGCCAAATTACAAATGTATCATCTACATATCTGTAAAAATGTGTAGGTTTTAATGGGGCTGTGTTAAGTATTTCATGCTCCAGAAACTCCATATAGAAGTTGGCAATAGCTGGTGACAGAGGAGAGCCCATGGCAACACCGTCTGTCTGCTCGTAGTAGGTGTTGCCATACAGAAAATAAGTGGAAGTAAGTGTGTGACTAAACAGTGCAGTAATACCAGGTGGAAAGTGTTGTATTGTTTCTGCCAGGGGAACTCTGGTGAAGAGAGATACCACATCGAAACTAACAGGTCCGATGGCTTCACTTTGATGCTGTCAAGAACTTCAGCGAATTGTATAGAGTTCTTCACATGGTGTACACACTTACCTACTATTGGTTGCAGCAGATGTGCCAGATGACGAGCTAGGCGATAGGTAGGGCTGCCAATAGCGTCCACTATGGGCCTTAGAGGTATCCCAGGCTTATGGATCTTCGGCAGACCATATAATCTGGGAGGTATGGAGGCAGATGGCGAGACCATCTTCTGAACATCAGGAGTAAGGCTGGATTTCTTAATTAGCTGGATGGTGCGTCTTTCCACAGAGTTGGTAGGATCCTTTTTAATGGTTTTGTATGCAGGATCGTCCAGCAGTTGTTGAACCTTTTCTTGGTATTGCACGGAAGAGAGGAGTACCGTGGCGTTCCCTTTGTCAGCTGGTAAAACAACCAAGTTGTCGTTTTTTCGAAGGGAATGTAAGGCTTTACTTTCTTCTCGGCTGATGTTTGAAGTAGGTAGGGTTGCCTTTTTGTAAGCTCTTGCTACGCCGAATAACTGCTATAAATAGTTTTCTACGAAGTCCGTGCCCATGTCTCAGTCATCTTAAATACCAGGCCATAATATCTCGCGAACCAATCAGATGTTAGCTTCATCCCAGCTCTTATAAATACCAGTCTCCGCAAGCTCAAACCATCAGTTCACCCTGAAGACGAGGAAGATGCACTTCTTCGAAACGTTGGTGTCAAGCCAAGTTATTACCTGGCTAGAAGCCCGAGAAGATTTTGAATTAACACGTCGCCAGGAAAGCTATAGTTCTTATTTTCCGTATTAATATTTTAAATTTACAACAAGTATCAAATATGAGTTTGAAAAAATCTGCGTAAAGCTGCTTACCCTCCATTTATTGAAAGTTCGAAAAACTCTCCCTTGGAATCGGAATTCTCCAGAACATAATTTTTATGCTGAACTTCAGCTTCAGTTCACAGAAATCGACGAAAATGCAGCATTTTAACATTTAAGAGCACAAATGTAACAAACCGATACCACCTTCAAGGAAAATGGCGCGACTACCTGACAGCAGCCAATATTACTAACTCTGCTAAAATTCCTAATTGTTGACTAAAGCAAGGACAGATGGTAGCATAAATCAGACAACCAAACGATAACTGATGTATGTTCTTTGCCGCATGGCCCAAGACCGAGTTAAGGTTGTGGAATTGCATTAAAAGCGTTAGAAATACCTGCCCGAGCTATGCTTGGGTGTAGGTCAAATGAATATTTTGCACAGCTCGAGCTTGGGCTTGGATATAATTTTTCTAGTTATGGGTTCTTTTTGGACCCCATGAGAAGAAAACATTCTACATGTAAATTTAGCGTTATCTTGTGGCTTGTATTCACGTACCCATGCCTTGCATTTGAGCATGTACATTGTCAGTAACCATGCTTACATTAAAAACACACACAACATTACGTCGGGAAGTTAAGTAGCACTTAACACAACAGCATATTTAGAAGCATCACTTTCTCAACAAATGATGGGACAGCTAAATTACAAAAAGCCCAAACACCAAATCACTTTCTCTACATCACAGTAACATCATATTGTTAAAAAGCATATTCTTCAGCAGAAATTGTCTTGTCATTTGCTTCCTTGTAAGCAGAAGGGAAATAAGAGAAAACACTAGGATCAAGTGATAGTCAAATCTTTTAAAAGCTGGTTGCCATGTGCTTGAAATCCATTTCTATGCAGGGCCAGGAGAAAAGCGTGAAAAAAGTTCAAGATTTTAAGTCTGAAACAAATTACTAGAAATATCTCAGAAATGGTAAATTCCATGAAAAAAATGTATGTGACATAAATGGTATGTTTTAATGAGATCTACATTATGAAGTAGGTTTTTGTCTATCTGTTATGGTTTACCAATGATGCAAATTCATCCAGAATAAAGTAGTCTTCAGAGGCTTTTCTCAGAAAATTCAAGATATACATTTTATTTGTCAGGTAAATATTTTTAATATACAATATTTTAATCAAAATCGTGAAGAGCCATTTTTGAGAAAATCAAAATTTTCCATGTAATGAGTAGTTTTGGGTGAGGGGATTTTCATCAAAAACTTTGTGTCACATCCTTGGAAAATACTAAACCTAAGTACGAAGTTTGGTATTTTACCAACTTTTCATTTTTGAGTTATTGTGTTCACAGACAGACTGACGTTTTTCACAAAAATGCTTTTTCTTGGATACAGGGGACCCTAAAACATATTTCTGGGGAAATATCAGAATTGAATTTTTGGGTGGAATACAATACCTTCTCTATACATACACTATGTACATAGTACATGTAGAGAAAATAAAAATATGTATTCCAGATGAGATGTTGCCAGCTAAAGAACATTTAATTCATAATTTCTGAGCAATGTCCCTTGTTTGCCCTGTGTGAAGTAGAGAGGGTATTTTTCTTTAGTTCCTTATCTCTCACACAGTCTGCAAGTATGGCAGTGTTTAATACAGTAAATATACTACAAAACTTTGCAGACAGGCATGGACATCAAATAAAACCTCAAATTACATTAACAATTATCAAAATAAACACAAAACATATGTACCTTATCACAGGGGATGTTGCACAACAGTAACCTTGTATGATTTGAGTTTTAAAAGTTTTGTTGCTTTCCATGCTGAAGCTTGTTCTTGTGCAAGAGCCTAAGGTGACCGTTCTAACCTTTGTCTAATTTCTGCTCCATAAGCACACACCTGTTTACTTTTACTTTCCTATCACAAATTGATATCGTCTGCCTGAATTTATTTACAAGCAAACTCCACTTGGAAGAGGAAATTTAGTTTGATCTGTACAAGATGATGTAACACACTGGACTAGAACACAAGTAACACTGACGTGGACTGCTCCTGGCAGCCAACTTTTGTAACAAATGTGCTGTAGTATAATGCTCAAGGAAAGAAGAATATAACACAATGAGAAAAAAAAAAAAAAACACCCAGCATCTGTTTCTAAATCAAAGCCCCCTATATCACTATAGAAGTTAAAGGGGGCCATATAAATGAAACAAAAAATCCCTGGCAGGAAGTCTAGAAAAAAGATACTTGTTTTTTTACATTTTAACATTCCTTAGCCAGGTATATCATATAAGACAATGAATGAAATGGACGATATGATGCTGATTCAAGGCCGGAGTGCATAGAACTAGCAATTGCTTGATATCGTCTCCTTAGTATCAAAAACCTTGGCATCACTATATCGTTGTTTATTGCAACAAAAAGAATCTATAAAATTATTGTTAAAAGACAAAGTAAAATTTCATAATACATCTATCACAGTCAATGAAAGATTAAAAATAACTTAATTATACTATTTAATGTACAGGGCATTACCAAACTACACTGAAATAATTTGCGAGATTGTGCACATGACTGATATAAGTAATTTCAGATTGGCGATGCATGGTCTCCGGATAAACGTGTGGGTATCTGGTGCTGATAAGTCGGTGTTAAAGCAAATCAGGCTGAAAAAATGGCTTAGAATGCCTTTAAAACTGCTGCCTGAGTATAGAAATATTGATTTTTAGCAGCTTGTTACTAGCGTTCTCAAGATTTAATGTTGTAAAAATCTGTAATATCTTGAACTAATCACTTGATAGTGCGACACTGAGCATTCATTAACTACGTTCTTGAGTTATTTAGCCTACTCTGGAGGCGTTTTTTCAGCTGCTCTGGTGGCTTAAGCATAACGCGGGAAGCTGCTATCCCAAAGGTCATAATTTTGATTCCTCTCATAGAGTAAATGTTTATTATTATTTTTTTCATTCCAGATGAAGTGCCGCAATATGTGGCGTACTGGCACTTCAGAAACTTATACCCGTTACTTGGAACTTTCAATAAACAGGTCATAAGTCTCTTATCTCAAATTACTTATTTAAGTAATCTACATATTCTGTGAAAATATTTCGATATAGTACATTAACACCTGTATGTTGGTGCATATAAATGTGCCTGTAGTTATAATGCTCATATAATACTGGGATTTTAATACTATGTTTATACTTTGAAATAAAATCTTCACGAGGTTTCAGATTTAATTCCCGACTGCGTCAGTAGAGATTACAAACCTTCTCTTGCCAAATTTAAAGCTGTATCAGCATGCAGATGCACACCTTCCAAGTTCAGCTATCTTCACTTAAACTTTATAAATGACCATTCATAGAAAAATCTGTCCCATTCACACAGACACAAACTTTTGCTTGCATTCCAGAAAGTGACAGACAATATGACATAAGTAAGTTATAGTACCTTAAGCTGATGTCCCATCGTCAAAATTTGGTCCAAAAGTTTTTATACAATGTGAATGTTGTGAACAATTTCTCCATTCCGTTCCCAAGAAAGTGTGTATTGGTCCAAATATTTCTTGCATGCACATGAATAACTGATAGAAAATGGTGAAGGTTGCTGATCCACAATTATTTACGTTAGCTGTTGCAAGCTTAGTTTACGTATTCATTACAAGAGCATATTATAATAGAAAGAAAACATCAAGACTAGACCATGGCTGGAATGCAGGATGAGGTGTACTACATATGCTGCAAAATGAACTCGCTTCTGACCCTGTAAATTATTTTAACTTCCTTAGAATGGATGAAAGTTTGTTTGGAAAGTTGCTGTCCTTAGTTCAGGCAAAAATCACTCGCCAAGACACAAACATGAGGCAGTCCATACCAGCAAATCAACTAGCAGAACTTTTTATATTTTTGTTGAGAAAAGAAGGTTACGAACAAATGGATCCGATAAAATATATTTGCAGGGGTTATAAATACCCGAGTAATAGATTTCATTTCAACCATAGGACAAAGTCTACAAGATAAATAAAGTTTCACACAAACAAACACGGCGGGAAGGAAGACCCAGCGCTAGCTGCCATCTTATTATGTCATTACCACCAGGTCGCTCATTCATTCCATACGTTTGGACCAAAAATTAGAAACCGCTGTATCCTGTTGTAGTAAACTGGAATTGGACCAAAAAAGGTATACAATGAAATTTTCTGATGTCCCATGATCTAATCTGTAGTTTGAAGAGTATTGGACCAAAATATTTGACCATAGGACATTGGCTTTACCCTATTTCTTAATGTAATCTCCATTATGTCAAGATATTTATAGTTGCGTGGTACTGGTTTTTCAATGTCAATGTTATGCTTTTCTACCTCCAAAGAACTTTTCATTTTTTTTTTTTTTGAATGCACAAAATGTTCACGAATCAAATTTTATAGGTAAGTGTATATTGATAATGCAATGAACGAGTCTTCAGTAAGGAAATGGCACATAATTTACGAGTGATCAAGGAAGAACATAACATGTGTACGATAAAGACTGATTCATCAATCGTAATGGAGGAGTTGAAAGCAAATGTTGAAAAACCGGTGTTTCACTTTGGACACTGTACATGACTTTTTGGATGGAAAAGATTTGCCAGCCATGAAGACCTCAGATGTTTAGAGGTGGAAGAGTATAACATCTGTAGCACATGACAATAAATACCTTGATAGCAATGTTGAGAAATAGATTAAGGTAGTGTAACTTTGTAAATAAAGTTTTGTTTAGTTTTCTCAAATTGTTTGTATCTGTAATTGTTTGTTCTGTAATCTTTTCTCTAAGCATTGCCTGCTGTTCAACAGCAGATTATCCCAAAGCTAGTTTTCAGACTGTATATCCAAGCTGGTCTTCTATTTGGCCGTCTCTCAGGATCTCTCAAGAGGCAGTCCCCTTTGATTTAACGGAAGTATCCAACATCTGCAACTCTCACAAATTGTAAGGTGCAAACAGATAATCCACAGCTTTATCCCATTTTGCACTCTTCATGCTTGCAATATTTCCAATATTTTGGTCAAAAAACTACTGTGACGTCACTGTCGCTTGCGTCAGTTGTGTGTATGTAATTTTTATAAGCTATTTGCTAAACATTGAGTGAATTTTCTTATATGATATTGTTGATTAAGTTATTCAATTTAAGACTTGTGGAAGATATAATTTACAGACCTAGAAGCGCATGCATCACACTTACGTCTCCATTGTGAATGTAGCTTTAAACTGAATAAATAAACTTTTTCAGACTTGACAGTAGTGCCAATTAGTAGAGCAAAATTTCCTCTGAAAGACAGACAAAAGTTTACCTCTCTATTCCACAATGGAGATGCAGTATTACTTTAAAATAAAAGTTTTTACTTACAATGATAAAATATGGACGAAATTCAACAAAACATTCCAATAAATAAGGATGCATAAAAAAAATTTGATGTGATCCATTCACATGACTTTCTCTATATTTCTGCAAGAAAGTATTATTAAAAAGCTTATGCTTCTATTTACTTCATGCGAATCGAGAAAACATTAGCAGAAATAGTCTTATTACTTGCTTCCTTGTGAGTAGAAGGGAAATAAGGGAGTAGCATAGGTTAAAGTGATAGTCAAAAGCTGGTTGCTATGTGACTGAAGCTCCTTTGTTTGTATGGACAGCAGTTGACAAATTCCTGTGTGAGAAAAGTAGAAGTTTTTCAAAGCTGAAACCAATAACAAGGAATATCTCAAATACGATCAGCTCTACGAAAAAAAAGAATATAACATAAATTGTGTGCTTTAAAGTGCTCTACAATTTTTGTGTGGTGAGTTTTTGTCCATCTCTTATGGTTTAGCAGTTATGCAACATTCTGTAAAATTCATCCAGTATAAAGTAGCCTCCAGAGGCTATTCCCAGAAAATTCAAGATATACATTTTATTTGTCAGATAAATATCTTTAATATACAATATTTTAATCAAAATTGTTACAGTTATTTTTTAGAAAATCAAAATTTTCGAAAAAACTTCCACATAAAGGGTAGCTTTGGGAGGGACTTTTCTCAAAATCTTCGAGTCGCATTCCTGGAAGATAATAAAGTTAAATACCAACTTTGGTATTTTATCGACTTTTCGTTTTTGAGCTATCGTGTTCACAGACACATGGACACACAAACACAGACCTTTTTCTTAAAATACTTTTTTTGGATACAGGGAACCCTAAAACATACATTTCGGGTGAAAT
The DNA here is from genome assembly GCA_030762935.1 of Hymenopus coronatus. Lineage (NCBI taxonomy): Eukaryota > Metazoa > Arthropoda > Insecta > Mantodea > Hymenopodidae > Hymenopus > Hymenopus coronatus. The sequence goes on from CM060892.1 coordinate 1,557,753, forward strand.
CTTGGTATCAAATATTTGGGTGGAGTGCAATTCCTTCTCTATACACTATGTACATAGAGAAAGTAACTAGATTGGGTAATTTTCATCATTTAGTCTCCTGTTAAATTTAATATGTTAAAAGTATTTGGTTTTTGATATGCTACTTACATCCTTGCAAAGTCCTGTATAACGTTTCCCATCTAAGAAAGAAATATTTAATATCTAGACACTGGATTTGTATGCAACAGCTTGTTGACTCCCAAACATAAACCTCAATCTAACAAACTGGATCCCCATTTCGCAAAATATCATAATCATGAACACTAATTTTTTTGAATTTTAACAATCCCAAATAGAATAATTATGGATGATAATTGTAGGTACATACAAAACTTCCTACTTATCACTGACATATGGTGGACAGTGATGTGTTGAAACAATTGAAAGTTAGTTGAGTCAATTTTGTAACACTACATCACTTATTTTTTATTTTGGAAAACATGTTTCAGAAGCCATGTGCTTCCATTGTCAATTCCTTTGGTCGACTGCCAGCATTGCTTGCTGTGGTGGTTGTTTCTGTCGCTGGTGCTGGTTTGATGAACCTCTGTATCAGTAGGTCGTCTGGCGGGATTTCAAAATTGAAAACACAGTTCTTGTTTTTCCAAATATATATGTTTTCCTAAACTTTTAATTCGGTCTTCCTTGTGATATTTTTGAGTATATTTGGGCTTCTATTTATGGTGTGTTTCTCTTCCAAAAATGCCAAGCTACTGCGGATTTGTCTTCTTGTTTGAGTTTAATATTTCTGTGGTGTTCTTTTGCTCTTGTTTTTATGTTTCTTTTTGTTTGGCCGATGTAGATATTATTTTTTTTTTCAATTACTCCATAAAAACACTTTAAATTATAAATTAAAAGGTGATATCTCACAAGAAAACAAACCAGGAATATATTAGTTTAGCTGCAACGACTGTGACAAAATCTACATTTTTCATGTAAAGGGTAGTTTGGGGTGAGGGAATTTTCTTATTGCATCCTTGGAATATAGTAAACTTAAATATCAAGTTTAGTATTTAACAGTTATTTGATGTTTGTGCTATATTGTGCACCGCACAGCACATCTTTTTAAAAATGATTTTTTTTTTTTTTTCTTTTTACCTAGGAGAGCGCAAAACACATATTTGTGATGAATTTTTGGAGGGAATACAATACCTTCTCTATGGGTACAGAAAGTAAAAAGAAAAAGACTTAAATTAACAAGTTTAGTGCATATTTTAGACATGTGTTGTGCATACAAATCCGATGTGTGGCTATTAATAACTACTTAGCATAAAAAGTATTTTCTTGTCCAATGATGTTAAGTGATTTTGTGACTGTATGCAAGGATCAAAATGCTAAAGATATCTGTAAATAGCATGGGCCGAACGCTCGTCCCATCATTTGTTTTGGTGTAAACTCACACGCAGACGTAGTCCCTCTTGTGAGGTAACATCATAAGCATTAATGTGGCAACATTGAAGACATCGCAGGTATCACCAAGTCATCCATGTTTGGCAGTACAAACTTTTTCTGCAACATCAACACAAGTTAGCAGTTACATGTACAGTATACTCCCCATTATCTGTGCAGTACCCCAAAAAATTATTGTACATTGTTTTTCTTTACCAAACAGCAATAAAGGACCTGTCACATGACAATGTGTGTCATTTCCATTGTTTAAACGATCACTGCGTGACAACAGTATCATTTCCATTCTTACTCTATCAATGATTACCTTGAACATGAATGTATGTCATGAATTATTAATATATAGCATGTAAAGACTATTGTTTATATTGTAAAAACATAATGTATATATTGCAAAAACGTATGATTATTTATGTTTATAGCTTGACGTGTCCAATAGTGATTGTACATTGTACCAAACCACTTTGACGGATGAATAAAACTTTACTTTACTTTATTAGCCTGCCTGTTCCGTATAAATTAAAAACAAGTTTACTTTCTCTACATGTTCTATGTACATAGTGTATAGAGAAGGTATTGCACTCCACCAATAAATGTGATACCCAGATTTCACCAGAAATACATGTTTTGTGTCCCCCTGAATTAAAAAAAAATTTGTAAAAAGGTCCATGCGTGTGGACAGCATAGCTCAAAACAAACAGACCGTTAAGATATTCAAGAAAATCCCCCCACCCCCAACTATCCTTAACATGGAACTTTTTTTGAAAAATTTGATATTAAAAATGGCTTTAAAGATTTTGATTAAAATATCATATATTAAAGATATTTACATGACAAATAAAATGTATATTCTGAATTTTCTGGGAATAGCCTCTGAAGACTACTTTATTCTGATATATTTTATTTGCCATATAAAAATCTTTAATATAGGGTATTTGAATCAAAATCATTAGAGCCATTTTTGAGAAAATCAAAATTTTCAAAATTTTTTCCATGTAGTTTGGGGTGGGGGGATTTTTCTCAAAATCTTCGTGTCACATCCCTGGAAGATTCTAAACTTAAATACCAAGTTTGGTATTTTACCGGCTCTTCGTTTTTGAGTTATCGTGTTCACAGACATACAGACCTTTTTCTACAAATGCTGTTTTTGGATACAAGGGATCCTAAAAGATATATTTCCAATGAAATCTCAGTATTGAATTGTTGGGTGTAATATAATACCTTCTCTATACACAATGTACATAGTGCGTGTAGAGAAAGTAATAAGAGAATTAATTGAAAGATTTGAGAAGGGGGAAACTGATTATGTTATTGGAATGGAACATTATAAACAATAAACAGAAAATAGAGCATTTTATCAAGAACTCTTGATTCTTATTCTGAACCATCTGCATGAAGAGATCTAGATGCTGCTATTTTATAATGGTTCAGTAAAAAAACGAGCAGAAGGTGTCATTGCTAGCCGAAAAGGCTAATTTGATCATGAAGCTTCAGGGTTAGAAGGAGAATTAATGCCTCATCTGATTGGCTAACCAGAACATGAACTTACTGCAAGAAAAGTTTGAAGTGCTGTGCGAGCAAATGTCAACCCCTCTCAGAAGCAGACCAACATCACAGACATCTAAGAAATAAACTGATTTACAATATTATACATAGAAGCAGAATAGACTTTTGAACAAAGAATACATGTTGAAAAAAGCTTTTAAACATAATTTACATTTGTATGCTAATGAATGGCTACATGCTCATACTGACAGTTCCAGCTTACCAAATAACAGTGGTATTGGCGCAGGTGCAATATGCCCTCTCTTCTCTTTCTACAAAAATAAAGTTTAAATACCACAAATTTTGATGGAGAGATTTCAGCAATACTTCAGAGCTTACAAAACCTACTATATCATATAAATAAATTTCAAAAAGTTGTATTATTATCTGACTCTAAAGCAGCTATAACATCTGATGTAACACCTAATGTCCTAAATATTGCAGAATGCCACAAAATCATAAAACAACTAATGAATTTAAATAAAAGATTAATACTCCAATGGATACCAGCACATTGCGGAATACAGCTGACTTTCTAGCCAAGAAAGGTAGTAAAATTACATCAAATTTATCTGATATCACTCTATCAAAAGAATCATTATATCAACATATAATAAAGAAGATAATGTATTACAAACACAAGGAAAATTTATGTAATAACACGACCTGAATCACTACATTACCAAGAAAATGCTGTGTAGCAACCTTTAGACTCCTAACAGGCCATGACTGGTATAGTGAGATCTCCTCTGTACACTTAAACAAGATAAGGATGTGCTGCCCAACCTTTAGTCAACATCAAAATACTGGAATGCAAGAGAGCGAATGGCTTCACTGCCAACTGCTCAACCAACCAAACAACCAACATTTGTATGCTGTATCTTGAAAGTATTAAATAACGTGTTTCTTCTCGCCGGATAATTGTTTCAATAAGAACGATATCAATACACATTTACTTTATTATTTCAAAAGAAGTTTTTCTAGCTGCAACAGCACTTTGATTACTACCATGCTCTCTCTATATAAAGTGCCATAAGTTTTGTCAGGAAAATTTAAACACATTCAGGTATGCAAATTATAAATAAAGAAACATGGCAATGCTGTATATTGTCAACCACAGGGTAACCAGCAACAGAGAAAGAGGAGTGGGGAGTGAACAAAACTCATATCACTGTATTGGTGTTATTTCATTGTGGAATGCGAGCTAAGGAAGTTTTTCGATACTGAAACCTCAGGCATCAATGAATGATTTGTCTTTCAAACAGTAACATGGTTTAAAAAAATCTGATGTGTTCCATTCACATGACTTTCTCTACATCCCTGCAAAAAATATTACTAAAAAGCTTATGCTTCTATTTACTTCATGCTAATGGAGAAAAAATTAGCATAAATAGTCTTATTACTTGTTTTCTTGTAAGTAGAAGTGAAATAAGGGAGTACCATAGGTTAAAATGATAGTCAAAAGCTGGTTGCTAGGTGACTGAAGCTCCTTTGTTTGTATGGACACAAGTTGACAAATTCCTGTATGAGAAAAGTATAATTTTTAAAGCTGAAACCAAAAACACGGAATATCTTAAAAATAATCAATTCCATGAAAAAAATGCATATAGCATAAATTGTGTTTTAATGTGCTCCACATTTTTGGTGTGGTAAGATTTTTTTCCATCTCTTGCGGTTTAGAAGTTATGCAAAATTCCGTAAAATTCATCCAGAATAAAGTAGTCTTCAGAGGCTATTCCCAGAAAATTCAAGATATATATTTTATTTGTCAGGTAAATATCTTTAATATACGATATTTTAATCAAAATCGTTAGAGCCATTTTTGAGAAAATCAACATTTTCGAAAAAAGTTTCATGTAAAGGGTAGTTGGGGATGGGGGGAATTTCTCAAAATCTTCATATCGCATCCCTGGAAGATACTAAACTTATGTACCAAGTTTGGTATTTTACTGACTTTTTGTTTTTGAGTTATCATGTTCACAGACATACGGACACACACACAGCGACCTTTTTCTGAAAATGCTTTTTTTGGATACAGGGGACCCTAAAACATATATTTGTGGTGAAATCTCGGTATTGGATTTTTGGGTGCAATACAATACCTTCTCTATATACTATGTATATATAGTATAGAGAAAGTAAAAATTGCTGAATTACTTACTGAATGTCTCTTGTATGTTAATGGATTTGCATAGTTTTATTCAATAGTACTGACAAAATTATGGCAGTAATAAATATATTAGGATTTTAGAAATACAGATTTGTATAAATCACTGGGTATACCATATGTACCACACTAACATGTAAAACTTTAGTATAGGTGGTGAGACGAGATAAGAGTAAAACATCAACTTGTGCAGTGACAACTCTTTACCTCAAAGTAGGAGAAGTCGGCCCAGAAGTAGTGCAATATTTTCCTTTCATTGACAATTTCTTACTCAGTTTGCTAGTAATAATAATAATAATAATAATAATAATAATAATAATAATAATAATAATAATAATAATAATAATAAAAAAAGTAGTAATAATAATAATAGTAATGGTAATAATAGTAATAGTAATAATAATAATAAAAGTAGTAATAATAATAGTAATGGTAATAATAGTAATAGTAATAATAATAATAGTAATAATAATAATAATAATAGTAATAATAATAGTAATAATAATAATAAAAGTAGTAATAATAATAGTAATGGTAATAATAGTAATAGTAATAATAATAATAGTAATAATAATAATAATAATAGTAATAATAATAGTAATAATAATAATAAAAGTAGTAATAATAATAGTAATGGTAATAATAGTAATAGTAATAGTAATAATAATAATAATAATAATAGTAATAATAATAATAATAGTAATGGTAATAATAGTAGTAATAATAATAGTAATAATAATAATAATAGTAATAATAATAATAATAATAATAATAATGGTAATAATATTAGTAGTAGTAATAATAATAATAATAATAGTAATGGTAATAATAGTAATAATAATAATAGTAGCAATAATAATAATAATAGTAATAATAATAATAATGGTAATAATAAAAGTAGTAATAATAATAGTAATAATGATAATAATAACAACAACATAATAATAATAATAATAATAATAATAATAATAATAGTATTAATAATAATAATAGTAATAATAATAATAGTAATAATAATAATAGTAATAATAATAATAATAATAGTAATAATAATAGTAGTGTTAGTAATAATATGAGTAATAATAACAATAATAGTAGTTTTTTTTTGTTTTTGTTTCGGCAGCGGAAAAATTTTTCTAAAGACGCCCTCCTGGCGAGTTGGATTTTTACCAACTGAAAAAACCACTGTCTTATCCGCTTACCATTTCGGAACTGCTTGCCGCATTTCATCAAAATGGCAGCTGTCTATATGTATTGTCAGTTACTGTCTTTCCTCTGTTTCCTTCGTCTCCATAATGTCTTTACATAGTTCTTTTACTGTATTCCATGCTTTTGTACTCCCAGTAATGGTCTGCTCTAAATTATGTACCATTATAATTTTACCCAATTTTGTGTGAGCTTTATTCCTATAGGTCTCCCATCTAGGGCAGTGGAGTAGCGTGTGCTCCGCGATATCAGTTTCTGGGCAGTAGTTGCATTTCTCGCTATTCGTTTTCCCCATTTTTTTTGCGTAGTACCTAAATCTTCCATGACCAGATAGTACCTGCGTCATGAAATAATCTAATGATCTGTGCTTGCATAACAGCCACATATTAATATCTGGGATAATTTTCTTCGTCCATTGTGCCACTTCCATGGTCTCATGCCTCATTTGTTATCTTATATTTCTTTTGTTTGCATTAGTGGAACCAATTTTTTCTTCTAAGATATTTGTCTCTTTTACTAACAGATCTATGGGTACTGCTCCTGAAGTGACCTGTAGGGCTTTGGTCGATATGGTTCAATACCCATTTACCACCCTTAATAATAATTTCCACTGTACTCTGGCCAGGTGGTTTCGGTACACCTCTTTTCTTAATGCAGTGTGCCATATTGAGGCGGCATATAACAGCATAGAGTAGATTGCGCTACATAAAATTTGCCTTTTTACAGTTCTTGGGCCCCCAACATTCGGCATTACTCTACTCAGTGCCGCTGTTCTCTCTTCGGCCTTCTTGGTGATTGTTCTAACGTGCTCACCAAAATTTCCACCATCACCCAATATGGCACCTAGATATCTCACTGACTTTTTTGGCTTAACATCAGTATTGCCTATCCTGAAGCTCACATCTGGCCGTTTTCTTGGCCCTTTTAGGATCACAGCTTCCGTTTTCTGTGGCACAAGAATTAATTTATTGGCCTTCACCCACCTGTCTATGCGTATGAGGGATTCATCTGCCTTCAACATTAATTCTTCTGAGTCGGCAGCTGTAGTGACTAACACTAAATCATCTGCAAATCCCAACGTATAAGTTCCTGTCGGTAATTTTAGCCGCAATACGCCATCGTATAAAATATTCCACAATGTAGGTCCCAGGACCGAGCCGTAACCTGTACTTGTTTCTTATTACTTAGCGTTACGTATCTTGAGTTGAAGTACTCTCGTATTATATTTACTAAATATGCTGAAATCTTTTTTCTTTGGAGCTCTTGAATGATAATACTCCATGTTGCACTGTTGAAAGCATTTTTCACATCCAGTGTGATTGCGGCTACCCAATTTTCTTTACTGTCATCTTTAATTTTTTGAACAGCTTTAATGGCCTGGATTGTAGTTTTGCCTTTTGTGAAGCCATATTGGTTGCAGGATAGTCCTTCCCCTTCCTCAATTTCTTGTCCTTATTAGACTCTCATATAGTTTACTCATGGTATTGAGTAAACATATTGATCGATATGCTGCTGGATCTAGAGGTAACTTACCCCCTTTTCAGAACAATATGAGTTTATTCAAAATCTTCTCGGGCTTCTAGCCAGGTAAAAACTTGGCTTGACACCTTATGCAATAAGGCTTATGTAACCCGAAAAATCTGGACTGGCTGAACACTGTATAGAACAGAGCCACAGAGCTAACTTTACCAACACTAAGATAGTGGCAAAGTGTTCGAACTACTGGGAAAGGAGAGTAAAAGAAGCTTTAGCCATCTCATCTAAAACAAATAATCTAAATCACGATTCTGGCCTACAATTAAGTTCAGCATGGACACCAATGTTAAAGAGCCTTAATACCTAATCCTCTACCTGCAGTCTTCCAAGACTTATTTTCTAGCAGGTGCGTGCTCAAACACAAAACATTAGCCGAATAACTGCTATAAATAGTTTTCTACGAAGTCCGTGCCCATGTCTCAGTCATCTTAAATACCAGGCCATAATATCACGCGAACCAATCAGATGTTAGCTTCATCCCAGCTCTTATAAATACCAGTCTCCACAAGCTCAAACCATCAGTTCACCCTGAAGACGAGGAAGATGCACTTCTTCGAATTATTTAAGGTGTCAAGCCAAGTTTTTACCTGGCTAGAAGCCCGAGAAGCTTTTGAATTAACATGTCACCAGGAAAGCTTCAGTTCTTATTTTAATATGAGTTAGCTACCTTCCATTCTCCTGGAAACTCCTGTTGTTTCAGTAACGTATTTAAGGCTAATAATAGTAGTAACAGTAATAATAATAGTACTAGTAGTAGTAATAGTAATAATAATATTAATAATAATAATAGTAGTAATATTAATAATCGTAATAATAATAATAATAATATTAATAATAATAATTAATAATAATAATAATAATAATTAATAATAATATAGATTTCAAAGATTATTGCTGCTGCTAAATTGCTAAGTTAGTCATTTTTGTACGTAGTAATGTTACCTGGAATTCCTGAAGCAGTTTCTTCTCTATCAAAGCAGTCACGTGACTTACACTAACTTGTCTCTCGCCAAACTTGGGACGTGTCTGTAACCAGATGTGTGGGTTGTGACGGAAACCATACCTGCCAACACAGCATTTACTACAGGAACCAAGTGTGGCAATAGATACCCAAACATGTGCAAAGTAAATGCCTTTTTTTTTTTTTTTCCAACTAGTGAAGTTTTGGTTTTACTTTTATTTTCTGTCTCAATACTTATACAGTGACCCCTGTAGATAACATTTAAAAGTTCCTATCAATCCCATATGTATATATATGCAATTTTAAATATGACTCACCATATCCTATCTGATGGTGGTGGGGGTATGTTGACGACTAGTTTGCCCACCAAACCATTCACCGTTACTGACAACATCAGTTTCGTGTTTGATACTTGCTCCATCACGTTCTTGATGTACTTGTACTCGGTGGCCTGCAACATAAAGTATACACTTTAACCTCACTCTCTCTCAGATACGCACCAAATATTTAGCTCAGTTATACATTTTGCAATTAATATGTGAATTTTTCTAGTTCCCAAATACAAAATATAATAATATATTTGCTCATTTAAACATCACTAGCTGGTTTACCTGAGTAGCACTCTTAACCTCTTAAATCCCAGTTACAAAATAATTAACTTGATTTACTTAAATGGCAGGGAAAAGATGAACTCACTGCAAACCACCTTTGAAAATGTTTGTAATTTTACCATTAGCCTGTGAATATATTGTCATTTGTAATAAATAACACAGATATTGATAACAAAGAGACATAGAGCAACAAAGGAATAGTTTTGTTTCCCTCTTGTATAAAACAAGTTTAAAAAGATACCTTATTACTATACAGAGGAGGGTTTCATTCAATAATAAATATAACAAACATGAATATTCTGTTTTTGGAAACAGACATGTAATTGTAAAACTGAGACCACTGAAAGTTCGTGTCCGAGTTATTATTTGTAAATAACTATATTAATAAATATGAATAAATGTAATAGAATATTTTTGAGTTGGGTTTGTAACACTTAAGTATCACTTACGTATAATTTTTCCAGACCGGTTTCAAAGCCATGTGGGCATCATTGTCAACGGTTTCCAACCGAATTTCTACAGGGTGTTCCATGTTGAGGTGTGATGGTCCTGGTGGCTGAGTGACTAACCCCCACAATATATTTTGTAGCAGCAATTCAAAGTTACATACATGGTATTGGTTTTTAATGATGTGGATTTTCTCCCAGATGTCAAGTTCTGCTGCAGCTTTTATAAGGTGTATGTTATTTAGGTGTATATGGTTAGTAGACCAAAAGTGGTGTGCAATGGCTAAAAACACAAAGTGACAAATCAGCCTTTGCACACCACTTTTGGTCTACTAACCATGACATAACATACACCTTATAAAACCTGCAGCAGAGCTTGACGTCTGGGAGAAAATCCACATCATTAAAAACCAATGCCACGTATTTAACTTTGAATTGCTGTCACAAAATATATTGTGGGGGTTAGTCACTCAGCCACCAGGGACCATCACACCTCTACATGGAACACCCTGTGGAAATTCAGTTGGAAACCATCAACAATGAAGCCCACATAAGTGATACTCAAGAGTTACAAACCCAACTCAGTTTAAATATTCTATTCAAACGTATCACTGTTCCAAAACACACTTTCATTAAAATTGTTCACGAATAAATGTAATTGTTGACATGATGTACATCTTTGGGTCTAATCTCATGATACGATCTACAGATTGCAAGTTTTACAGAGAAGAGAGTTTGTTTGAGGCCCTGAATGTCTTTACAGCAAACACAGCACTTTGGGATCTAGAGACAGAAAGAAACCTTCATGTTGTGTTCTCTGCTTCTGAAATTGTGCAATACCTACAGAGCCAAACACCCAAGAAAAGATGTGTGCATAGGACCTCTCTCATTGTTGCACAACGATCTACATCATTTTTACTTCTCTACACCTGCTATGCACATAGAGAACATATTATATTCCACCCAAAAATTTGATACTGGGATTTCATTTTTGGAAAAAGGTGTGTGTGTGTGTGTGTGTGTGTGTGTGTGTGTGTGTGTGTGTGTGTGTGTTTTTTTTTTTTTTTCATGCAAAGGGTAGTTTGGAGTGGAGGAAAATTTTGTTGATAATCTTCCTGTCGCATCCTTTGAAGATACTGAACTTAAATATCAAGTTTGATATTTAACTGAGTTTTTGTTTTTGAATTATCATGTTCTGTCACACAAACCTTTTTCTAAAAATTCTTTTTTTGGATGTAGAGGACCCTAAAATGTGTATTTGCAATGAAATCTGGGTATCAAATTTTTGGTTGGAATGCATTACCTTCTCTAGAATGTATGAAGTAGAGAAAGTAAAAACACCATTAATGAATTTTTTTTAAGTAATTGTCAACAGAAAATCTTGCCTGTGAATGTAGTGTTTCAATGACTGTTATAGAATGGATGTCAAATAGTTGTGAGGAACTGCTGAACAGTGTGCAAAGTGGTAGTGGAGAGCAGCATTGTTATATCTGTGTTTTTGGTTGTCAGAACATGAGTTAGTTGCTTCCTGTGTCTCTTTATTTGTACATTTGTGTTCTAACCTCCCATCTTGCAAGACTACAAATGAATGGAGTTTATAATACGATCACTTCTAGTCACACATTTTAATATACCTACTCTGATACAAGATATAATATACTAAGTTGTTCCTATGTAGAAGAGAACTTAGACACAGGACTGAAAGAACATCTCAAAATAATAAAATACAGACAAATGTGCTGTTGCCCCCCACTTTTGGTCATTAACCAAAACATTATTGGATGTTTGGTTCTTTCTGATGTAACAAGAACACCAATCAGGTCAAAGCTGGACACTTCAGAAACCACCATGGATCAGTTGGAATCTGGCGAAGATAAAGCTGCACACACACTTTAAAACATGTCCAGGTAAAAATGATCTGTTAGTGATGTTATAGAGTTACTATTATCCAATTAAACTTTTAAATAATTCTTTTCTTAATTACACAAGAGAAGTGATATTAGTTTTCTTTCTGTTTATACAGTTAATTTATATAAATCCTGTTATACAGTTTTCTTTTGATGGTGGCTACAAATGCACAGTCCAAACTGCTTGTCGATGCTCATTTTCTTCTTTTTATACCTTTCTATGATGTCAAGCAAAACTTGCAGAGTTATTGTCGTACATGCAAACCACTACAGGTCTCTTAAACTGGCACACAGGTGCAACAATCCTTAGCTAATGAAAGGAAGCAAGCTGCTCACTACCAGCCTTCTTACATCTCAGCTCTTTCACCTGCCTGCCAGTAGCATCTGACATGCCCTTAATTTTTCATTTGAGGTACTAAAGGATCCCAATAAATACTTTTGCCTCCATTTTGTATGGGGCAGATTCAAGTACTATTTTATCATCTACCAAGTTGCTAATGTAAGTCATGCTGGTATATATATATATATGCCATTTACAAAAATTAAATGCTATAAAACTCCTGGACTTATACAAAGGATTTTTCTTCAAAATAATTAGAATCTCTCTCTTAAATTTGTTAAATATAAATTTCTTAATTTTGTCAGGTAAACTATTAAATAAATTAATGGAAACTGTTTTGTGTTTTACAATATTCACATCTCCTAAAATAAATACTATTGCCACTTCTTGCAGTTTCAGAGGAACCATATATATACAAGGAAGAGTGAATATAAAATGTGGTGAAGCGTATGTTTTTGGCAGACTCCATATATTATTCTTATGCTCTCTTTTGTAAAATAACAAGTTTATAACTAGAGCCTGGATGTTTAGGCATATATGTTGGTTAAAATAGGCAGGCATGTAGGTACTAAAAACAGTAAAAATAGGCAGTGAAATAGGCATTTATTAATCATGGAAACAGAAAAATGTACTAACTTTTCTTGGTTACATGCCATAACGAGATGCTTTTTAAGTTGTCAACTGACATGCTGGAAAAAGCCTTCCTCACAGATCCAGAGAGAACTGACATTATTCTCCAGTTGTTGATATTAAACAGAGCTACTTCTGACTGCACATTTCAGTAATTCCTGTCATATGCTTCGCTGTTGCAAAATGTTCAACTATAAAATACCTCTTCTCATGGTAAAAAAAACTTTGCACATCAGAACAGTACCATTGGTAGATAGCCTATCTGAACCAAATTCACGCACATAACCATGCAGTTTACTACTTAACTGTGCACTCACTTTCAGCATGATAAATATTGCAATAATCACAAAAACTGCAGATGGAGCTGTTTAATACAAGTTCAGTCTCAAACTAGCAGATTCTACTTGCTGAGGTCTGAGTGTCTACTTTCTTTCAGAGATCGCAAAAACCTCACTTTGTATTGCCTCAAAAAGGGATTAGAGAGTTCGAAGTACACAATAACGGGATCTGGAGAAAAAGGTAACTTTACAGAGTTACCTGGCTTGAAAAGGGATGAGTTGACCATCAGGCGAATAATACAAATCTTACAAAAGACACTTGCAAACTTGCATTCCTTTCCACGTAATACTTTCTAGCGCTCTTAAAGTAACCTGCTAAACTGTATAACAAGATTCTCAGCAAATATCTGCGTAAGGTGAATATATATTTTTAATTTGTACAACCATTATTTTTTTGTTTTTTGATATAATCCATACAAGATTCTTCTTCTTCTTCTTCTTCTTCTTTTTTTTTTTTGTGTGTGTGTGTATTAAATATAAAGAAAATATACAATAACAAGATTAAAAGGCTAAAAAAGGAGGTTAACTTTGAAATAGGCAACAGGAGCTCAAATAGACAAAAATCTGATGTGTTCCATTCACATGACTTTCTCTACACCTCTGCAACAAATGTTGTTAAAAAGCCTATGCTTCCATTTACTTTTTGCTCATCGAGAAAAAAATAGGAAAAATAGTCTTATTACTTGCTTCTTTGTAAGTAGAAGGAAAATAAGGAAGTAGCATAGTCAATATAGTAGTCATAGTTAAATAGTCAAAAGCTGGTTCCTATGTGACTGAAGTTCCTTTGTTTGTATGGACACGAGTTCACAAATTCCTGTATGAGAAAAGTATGTTTCTCAAAGCAGAAACCAAAAACAAGGAATATCTCAAAAAAGATAAACTTCATGAAAAAAATGTATATAACATAAATTGTGTGTTTTAACGTGCTCTACATTTTTTGTGCAGTAAGTTTTTGTCCATCTCTTACGGTTAAGCAGTTATGCAAAATTCCGTAAAATTAATCCAGAATAAAGTAGCCTTAAGAGGCTATTTGTAGAAAATTCAAGAGATAGAATTTTGTCAGGTAAATATCTTTAATATATGCTATTTTAATCAAAATCATTAGAGCCATTTTTGAGAAAATCAAAATGTTTGAATAAAGTTCCATATAAAGCGTAGTTAGGGTGGGGGGATTTTTCTCAAAAACTTTGTGTCGCATCCCTGGAAGATGCTGAACTTAAATACCAAGTTTGGTATTTAACGGACTTTTCGTTTTTGAGTTATCGTGTTCATAGACAGAGGATTTTTTTCTGAAAATGCTTTTTTTGGATACAGGGGACTCTTAAAAGATATTTTTCAGGTGAAATCTCGGTATCAAATTTTTGGGTGGAGTGCAATACCTTCTCTATACACTATGTACATAGTACATATAGAGAAAGTAAAAAGATAGACTAAAAATTGTGTCTATCGTCCTCAAATGTGTGGAAACGTGCTTATCCCTAATAGGTCTTTCATAAATGCTCTCCAGTTAAAAAAGGTGTTTGTCCTCACATCTGGGCTCTATTTATTGGTACAGAAATGTTTGCCATAATTCATAAGTGAGTATATATCACCATAATACACTAACAGTAAAACTTTTTATAAGTAATGTATTACAGGTATTATTTGCTTGTTTCAATTATTGTTTTCTTATATTAAATAATACATATTGAATAATGTGATAAAAGGACGTACCTGCTGAAAGTAGCGTGAGGCAGCGATCTTGTTGACTAATCGCATCACCTTGGTTCCTGCGGAGGGGCGTGTAACAGAGCCACCCCCACTTCCTCCACCACCCCCACTACTGCTGCTGTAATGCAACACATGCTCCCTCAAACTAAAATATCTTACATGTGAAGTATTTACAATTACATCTCAAATTTGTGAAATATGGTCCTAAACAAAAATTACTTGACATGCATTCACGACTATTCTGAAACTGCGCTGTCAACAATTGTTTATTACACTTAGGGGAATGTATGTGGTTGGATCAAGAAAACAACTTTCTGTTTATTAGCTTATAAATTAGTTTGACATGATAAAATATAATGATTTAAATTCCATCTAGAAATGTGTTTGTATAAAGGGCTGTACTGAGTCAGAGAGCATCTCTAAGGAACTGTCGCTTAGGCAGACTAACATGCAAACACATGCTTTTTGTTTGCAACTTGATTATTAGTATACAGCAGCTCCACCACTTGACATTACTTTTGTTATTAGAGCCATTTTGTAGTTACTTACTGGTCTGTTATAAACTGCAGAGCATAGCCCAAAATGAAGGGCCCTAAGCCACAAAGTGTAGCCAAGGGATATGTTTTATAAGTAGAGGAGTGTAGCAGTTGCAGCCAAAGGTGTAGCGAGGTATCTGTGAAGCTAAAACTTCAACGATCCCCAGAAGTTGGCAAAACTTAGGCAATCTGACAACTTTCACATCTCAACAGCTTTAGCTACTTCTTAGGACCATTTGTGTGTGTGTGTGCACACATACTTGGGGTGGGTGTGTGTGTGCACATGTGGCATGGGGTGGGGTATGTCTGAGTGTGTGCATGTGTGGGGTGGGGGTGTGTGTATGCACATGTGGTGTGGGTGTATGTGTGCACGTGTGTGGGGTGTGTCTGTGAGTGTGTGCATGTGTGGGTTGGGGTGTGTCTGTGAGTGTGCACATGCGTGGGTTGGGGTGTGGTGTGTGGTGTGGGTGTGCACATGTGTGGCGTGGGGTGTGTGTGTACGTGTGTGGCATGGGGTGTGTATGTGTGGAGTGTGTGCACGTGTGTGGCGTGGGGTATGTGTGTGTGTGTACGTGTGTGGCATGGGGTGTGTATGTGTGGGGTGTGTGCACGTGTGTGGCATGGGGTATGTGTGTAATGTGTGTGTGCGTGTACGTGTGTGGCATGGGATATAGAGTGTGTGTGTACGTGTTTGGCATGGAGTATGGGGGTGTGTGTGCACGTGTGTGGCATGGTGTGTGTGTGTGTGCAGCACGTGTGTGGCATGGGGTGTGGGGGTGTGTGTGTCTGCGCGCTGCAACCATCATCATAAAGCTTTACTGGAATTTGTTTTTTTCTAGTCAAATTTTAGGTTGTTCTTGTACAATTGTTAAAAATGACAAGACATCAACTAAAAGCTTACAAGAGAGTTAATAAACTAATGGTTACCATGCTATCTTCATATACTGAAGGCCGCAGAGGACGATGGATTTTTTTGGGTGTAAAAATTCTTAGCATGGCTTCCTTCGGAAGGGAAGTAAAGCCATTGGTACTGTATCGTAGATTTACGGCACGTAAAAGAACCTCAAGCCTGATAGAGAGGCCTCTGAGCAAAATTAATTGGTCTTTCACACCCAGAATAGAATGGGATGCTGAGAACCACAGCAGTTAAAAGCGTCCATAAATAAAATGCCATTTCATTTTTTTGGTGTTCTATAAACTTTTTATTACCACAATGTTTCCTTGTGGTTTGTTAACCCCTTCAGTGATATGGATTTTACCAACAGAGAAGTCCATGAAGTAATACAAACCTTGAAATCTGCATTTATAGTCATATACTCTAAGGCTAACCTATCAAACCAAGGATCGTGGGATTGAATATACGTTTTGCACTCAAGAGAAACTGTGGAAACAAACAGGGAGGGCCCACACAGTCCCTGTCTCACTCCTCCTCTCAAACCTTTCAGCTTCTATATCTCTAGTCAGAACGACGCCACTTTTTATTTCAAGATGCTCTTCCTTTCCTTCACCTCATTATACCATTGCAATGATTTTCTCTCTCATCTGTGCCCATAGATTCTGTGTATCCATATCCTCTAATCTGTCTCTTGATTCTCTCCAAAACTCTCTATTAGCATTATCCATTCCATTCTTGCTCCTTAATCTTAGTCAAGTCTGCCCTGAGACCTTAAACATACTTTCAGTATATCTGTTCTGACAGTTGCTCAATGTGAAATAAATGCTTGAGTAACCTTTCCATTTTCTGCCCTGTGACATTAAACCTCCCTAATTCTGCCATCGCTCCTCCTTTACATACAATTGTTAAACGACATGTTAAGAATACTTATAAATATATATACACACATAATTACTTAATGTAAATTCTTCTATGTTATAAAAGCATTCTCTAATAAATATTTTTTACAGATGTTAACATACACTCGTTATTTTTAATTTCTTTGGGAAACTTTTTAAACAGTTGTTTCCCTGTACCCCTCAGTGTCAATCTAAAATATTCATTATTGCTTTTTAAGCAATACTTGTGTACATTTGTTATTTTTTTGCTGCTCGTTGTCTAGTACAATACATTTTATACTCTCATATATATACATGCAGGGAACAGTTAAAATCTTATAATTTTTAAAAATTTGTCTACACCAATTTTGTGTATCTGTTTTCTCCACTATCCTGAGTGCTTTTTTTTTGTAATGTGAATACTTTTTTTTTGTGTCTGTCTCTGTAATATTTCCCTAAAGAGTAATTCCATACTTTATATGTGAATAAATGAATGCATAGTAGATTTGCTTAAGAGTTTCTCTATCCATAATATTCCTAGCTTGTCTCATAATATATAAACCTTTATTTATTCTTTTAGTGATATGTGTTATGTATGGTTTCCAATTTAGTTGTTTGTCAGTTTACTACTCCTAGAAAGTTCCTATAATTTGTTTCTGGGATAGTTTCTCCATTTATTTCTATTTTGTTGCTGAATGTTGCAGACTTCTTCAATTCAAAATAATCCAATCTGTCTTTTTAATTTTTGCTATCATATCTAAACTTGCATAATAGTCTTGTACTATTTTTAGTATTGAATTTGCTTTTGCCTTTGATTATCAATGTCATGTCATCTGATACCCAACAGCTATGTCTCCATTTCTTGTACCAAATCAAAAATGTCATTAACATATACCAAGAATAAGTAAAAAAGTAGGGACCTAGCTTAGAGCCCTGTGGAACCCCCTGCTTAACACTTTGGAGCCCAAGCCCAAATATAGCTCGGGCCGTGCAAAATGTTCATGAGGCCCACGCCCGAGTATTTCTAATGATATTAATGCAATTCCACAACCTTAACTCGGTCTTGGGCTATGTGGCAAAGAACATACATCAGTTATCATTTAGTAGTCTGATTTGTGCTGCCATCTATCCTTGCTTTAGTCAACTATTAGGAATTTTAGCAGAGTTAGTAATATTGGCTGCTGTCGGGTAGTTGCGCCATTTTCCTTGAAGGTGGTATCTGTTTGTTACCTTTGTGCTCTTAAATGTTAAAATGCTGCATTTTCCTCGATTTCTGTGAACTGAAGCTGAAGTTCAGGATACAAATGAAGCTCTGGAAAATTCCCATTCTGAAGGAGAGTTTTTCGAACTTTCAATAAATGGAGTGTAAGCACCTTTGTGCAGATTTTTTCAAACTCATATTTGATACTTGTTGTAAATGTAAAATAAAATATTAATACGGAATGATCAAAAGAATCAAAATACTGGAAGTCGTACACAGTGAAGCATAATTCCACACTGGATAAAATGAGTAGAATTTACACCAAGTACTTAGTGAAGAAATTCAAGTGTAAATTCGACTCATTTTATCCAGTGTGTAATTAATACGGAAGTTATGACTATTTCCTTACTTGTTGAGAAATCCTTGAATACCATACTTTTAGATTGTCCCAATACTTTTTGGCAGATTTGATTGATGAAGTTTAAATAATAACTCAAGGTAGGCATAAAATCCCTGGGTTTCTTGGCCCTTAAACTAAAGAAATGACTGGGCTTCAATGTGTTAATAGTTTCATATCGCGATATTATTTTTTCCAGTGTTCTGTCTTTATTTCTGTTTCATTTCGACACATTGACTTCTGTTTTTCAAATATGAGCTGATCCGATCCTTTGATAATCCCCAAACTCCATAGTTTTCAAGTATATTTACACAATCAAAAGCTTAAGAAGATGGCATAGATAATGTTACGTAAACAAACTCACTATTCCTCTGCTGACGAACTCCTATCATCGTCATCATCTTCGTCTGAAGACTCAGCACTGTCTTCCAGGTCACTGTCGTATATGTGAGGTTTCCTGTAACACAACACAACAATAGTTATTTATCATGTAACAGCGTAAAGCTATGATTTTTTATTCGAGTGGCAATATTGTGAAACGACATGCAGCTGACAATCAAAAAGAAACTTTACGCTCATGTTTTTTCAGTGAGAATTTTTTTATACGAGGGTGATTCAAATTGTTGCATATCACGGAGGAAGCAGTTCAGGTCGGGGGAACTAGCTTTGTTAGGTTCTGGCGTCAGTACGGTCATGAGTGAGCAACAAGTCCCTTCGTTTGTTATTATTAAGTTTTTAACCAAGGAAGGGGTTAAACCTTCACAGATTTTAACTCATTTAAGGGCACAGTTTGGGGACACTACACTGTCGCAGAATCAAGTGTTTACTTGGGCCAAACAATTTAAGGGCAGCCGAGAATTTGTGATGCTTGACGCCCAAGGTCAAGTCTCACAGAGGAATTTTGCTGGTTGATTTTCTTCATGATCGACGTACAGTGCCAATTGTTAAGGTCTGTAAAAGCTGCCTACTAAAGCTAAAGACGTTGTATGTCCATCAGAGATGTCATCCTTCTCCAAGACAATTTGACAATGGCGGACATGCACTGGGAAACCCTTCAACACCCTCCCTGTAGTCCACACTATTTTTTGTTTGCACCCATGAAAGAATCGCTTGGAGGGAAACATTTCGAAAACAACGAGGACGTCGAGGAGCAATTGGTTGGCGACATGCCCTCAAACTTTTTTTGAAGAAGGAATGTTCAAGATTCCAAAACGTTGGCAGAAATGTGCAGAGTGTGAAGAAGGCCATGTTGAGAAATGCTCATCAAGTCACTTGTGTATATATTTAATCAATAAATATTTTTAACAAAATTACCATTTATATTTGAGTCATCCTCGTATTAAAAGAAAAGCAACAAAAAATGAAACAAATTTTAGGTTAAGTTTGTGCCGTTCACCAATGGTTACAGTTTGTTATTTTATAAACATGTCATAAACTTTTCGGGATTTATCAGTGGTAAAGGTGTGCTTCTTTCGCAGCTCTAAGGATATCATAATTCTCAAAATACATCACAATTTGTCATGGCCTGCTATAATGGCAAACGTATGGTCCATATCTGTTTATCTTGGCGAGCGTAAACTTGCAACAAAATTAGTTTACACTTCTGAAATGAGCTCTTAAACTAGTCAACACGCTTGCTCGTAGAAAAAAGCTTTTTTACCACATTTCAGGGATGATTAAGGGAGTCAATAATTGTGGATTCACTTCTACAGTCAAAATGGTGAATTTTTAGAGCTGAACCAGCTCTGAAGAAGGCAAAGATGAAATCAGCTGATAAGGTTTTTTAGGATGCATACAAAATCATTTGTATCAATTACTTAAAAAATCTTATGTGTTCCTATTATATGACTTTCTCTGTTAAAAAGATTATTCTGCTGTCTACTTCATGATAATCGAGATTAACACTAGTAGAACTTGTCTTATTGTTGAATTCATTTAACCTGAAAAAAAAAAAAAAGTCCCCAAAAAGACACACATAAGCATGATACTTCTAATAATGAAAATGGCATAAAGCAAGAGGATACAAATGATTACTTGTGTAGTTGAATGGTTGATTCACATCGTCTGGATACACCTTCTTTAATCCATTTTGATAAGTACACCGATTATTTGTGATGGGACAAGCTCTGTTGTTATCAGATGCACTTTCATCGCTGAAGCTCGAACATATATCTTCCTCTCTTATGTCGGTGTAAGAAACTCTTTCATCAAGGTTTCAAAATTCAAAATCACCTGCTTTCTTATAATACATTGCGAATTGTGGCTCTTCAGTTTGTAATCTTCGGCTAGACGACGCCATGTTTCAACCAGGATAAACAAACACTGGCAAGAAAAATTAAATTTGCAGCCTTGGAGTGAAGATAAGGTCCGGAAACCTTTCTGTATAGCTATGACGTAGGAAATACACACACTTTCCCACTGGAAAGAGTTAAAACAAATGAAAACAGCATAACGATTAGATTGTGATTGGGAATTTTTGAAACCGTTAGTCAGCCTCGCTACTATGACTATTGTTATTTCCATCAAATGTTAATTAGTTAGTGTATTTAAAAGGGTTAACAATCAATTATTTCATAAAGCTAGCTTCTTCAGAGTTGTTTATGGTGGAAAGGGGAGCACTCTTTGTGAGAAAATCACTCTACTGCCATGTGAGTGCTGTAGCGAAATCAGTCTTTTTCCACTGGGTGTTATGATGCATTCTGGGTAGACATGGACTACCTCAACGACCAATCAGAAAGAGCCGAGTCGCTACGTACCCGTAACTGTTAAGATTATCAGTAACATGTACAAGCAATAAGTTTAACAAGTGAAGTTAATGTACGCTGTCAAGGAGGAATTAGTGTCATCAGTTAGATTGCTTCTAGTCAGGAATAAAACGGAGAGAGAAAATAAAAGTGTGTGTTAACTATTTCAGAAGATCACTCCCATGCTACCAGCGAGTGTAGTCTGAGCTGAGCAACCACTGGCAGTGGATCTCCTGAACAAGGTACGTGGAGATGCAAGAGAACACCAACTTCATGCTGGACTCTTCAACAGGGTGTTAAATACACTGTGTTATGTCAGCTTCATAACGTGGGACGACAATACAGCCACATACTTGCCTAACATCACATGGTTCAATAAACCCGTCTCAATTTTCGGGTCACTAAAATAGTTGACATCAAATGGGACAGTGAGAATCACAATCTAATTAGCTCTAATTTAATTTCTCCAGCCAGTGTTCAAACATGCTGTTGTCCAGCCAAACTTTACGAACCGAACAGCAATGGTTTAGAAGAAAGCAAGACCTTGTTGAAAGAGTTTCCGGCATCCAATAACAGTGGACCTTGTATGTATACAAATAATCAACATGTATTTACGGAGGATACAGACAAGTGAATGAAGCATTCAGCTACACAACAAAACCAACCCTAAATTGTACAGTAATCTACGTTACATGTATCCTATTGCTTTATGCCGTTTTCATTATTAGTGGTATCATGCTTATGTGTGTGTTTGTTTTTGGTGATTTTTAATTTTAGTTTTCAGCCTTCAGGTTACATGATTACACTTTTTATATTTTAAGAAAAAAAAACACCAGACCAAAACATGATGCTCTTTCAATAAAGAAATATCTCTACTTTCATTTAACTAGCCTGAACTTTCTGTGCAGTGAGGCTTTGTATGTCTAATTAATGATTATTTTCGGATATTTAATTTCATTTTTAAATTTGTCTTATGTTTTTAATTTTTTAAAATATTGAAGAGATTTCTCATCCATATAATGCGTATTATATAGTAAATCTGATGTGCTTCATTCACATGACTTTCTCTACCTCTCTGTAACAAATTACTGTTAATAAGCTTATTCTCCCATCTATTTAATGCTAAAGGTCTCATTACTAGTTCCTTTATAACTAGAAGGGAATACACTAGACTAAACCGACAGTCAAATGTTTTAAAATGTGCTTGCTATGGGATTACAATCTGTTTCTTTGCATGGTCAGGAGTTGACAAGTTCCCGTATCAGAAAAGTATGTATTTTAAAGCTGAAATCAATAACAAGGAACATCTCGCAAACGGCAAACTCTACGAAAAAAATGTATATGGCATAAACTGTGTGTTTTATCGTGATCTACATTTTTTGTGTAATAGGTTTTTGTTCATCTCTTATGGTTTACCAATTATGCAAAATTCAACATAACTCATCGAGAATAAAGAGATCTTCAGAGGCTATTCCCAGAAAATTCAACATAAACATTTTATTTGGCATGTAAATATCTTAAATTTAAGAGATTTGAAACAAAATCATTAGTCATTTTTGAAAAAATAAAAATTTTTGAAATTTTTTCCATGTAAAGTATAGCTGGGGGTGAAGGGATTTTCTTGAAAATCTTTGTGTCGCATCCTTAGAAGATACCAAACTTAAATACCAAGTTTGTTATTTCACTGGCTTTGTTTTTGAGTTTTCGTGTTCACAGACACATGAGCCTTTTTCTGAAAATGCTTTTTTTGGATTCAGGGGAACCCAAACCATATATTATTTGTGGTGAAATCTCAGAACATTACAATACCTGATGATGGTGTGCTCAAGTTGCGCCGCAGCCACGGCTTCCTGACCAGCAAGTTTAATCTTCATCAGGTTCACTTTGGTCTCCAGGGTACAGCAGATGGAGCCGTCGTACGTTATATCCATGTCCACCCATACGCCCCGCTCATCCAGAACAGGGTGAGAAGCTTTGTGGATGATGGGCATTGAGTGGCCCAGGTCCATCTCTGTCAGCGTCAGGCCTTCAATAAAGTACGGCAGCTGCAAACAATAGCCAACTTCACTTCTCCCATATAAAACACCACCTGCTGAAAACTACACAAATTAAAGTACATGCATAGTAGAACCACATTTATTTGGGTTCTAGCTTGTCTCAATTATAAAAAGCTGATGTGTTCCATTCACATGACTTTCTCTACATCTCTGCAACATATTATTATTAAAAAGCTTAAGCTACTATTTACTTCATGCTAATCGAGAAACGATAGCAGAAATAGTCTTATTACTTGCTTCCTTGTAACTAGAAGTGAAATAAGGGAGTACCATAGGTTAAAGTGATAGTCAAAAGCTGGTTGCTATGTGACTGAAGTTCCTTTGTTTGTATGGACAGCAGTTGACAAATTCCTGTGTGAGAAAAGTATTTTTCAAAGCTGAAAAAAAAAAAACAAACAAGGAATATCTCAAAAACAATCAACTCCACGAAAAAAATTTATAACATAAATTGTGTGTTCTATTCTGTAAGTTTTTCTCTATGTCTTATGGTTTGCCAGCTATGCAATATTCCGTAAAATTCATCCAGAATAGTCTTTAGAGGCTATCTCCAGAAAATTCAAGATTTACATTTTATCTGTCAGGTAAGCATCTTTAATATACAATATTTTAATAAAAATCATTACAGCCAATAAAAATTTTCAAAAAACTTTCCATGTAAATAGTAGTTGGGGGGATTTTCTTGAAAATCTTCGTGTTGCATCCTTGGAAGATACCAAACTTAAATACCAAGTTTGGTATTTAACAATTTTATTTTCGTTTTTGAGCTACACTGTCCACCCACCCACCCACACACACACACACATGAACCTTTTTTCCAAAAATGCTTTTCTACTTTCTCTACATCTACTTTATACATAAGGTATAGAGAAGGTATTGCATTCCACCCAAAAATTTGATACCGAGATTTCACTGGATATACATGTTTTGGGTGCCCCTGAATCTAAAAAAAGCATTTTTACGAAAAGGTCCGTGTGTGCGTGTGTGTCTGTGGACAGCATAGCTCAAAAACAAAAAGACTGTTGAATACAAACTTGGTATTTAAGTGTGGTATTTTCCAAGGATGCAACAGAAAGATTTTCAAAAAAATTGCCCCACCCCAAACTACCCTTTAAATGGAAGTTTTTTCGAAAATTTTGATTTTCTCAAAAATGGGTCTAATGATTTTGATTAAAATCTCTTATATTTAAGATATTTACATGCCAAATAAAATGTATAATTTGAATTTTCTGGGAACAGCCTCTGAAGACTACTTTATTCTGGATGAATTTTAGAGAATTTTCTAAACCGTAAGAGATGGCCAAAAACTTACCACACAAAAAATGTTGGTTGGTATCTAATGTTGAATAGTTAGCAGTGAAGCCATTCGCTCTCTTGCATTCCAGTATTTTGATGTTGACTAAAGGTTGGACAGTGCAGTAGAAAGTTTCCATCCATATCTTCTTTAATGTACAGAAAGGACACAGAGGAGATCTCACTATACCAATCCTGAATAAATGTAGAGGATTTTCTTGGTAATGTAGTGATTCTGGTCATGTTATTACATAAATTTTCCTTTTGTTTGTATTACATTATCTTCTTTAATTTTGTTATTATATGTTGATATAATGATTCTTTTGATAGAGAGATAACTTATTGGATCTGATGAATTTGATGTAATTTTACTACCTTTCTTGGCTAGAAAGTCAGCCGTTTCATTACCCTGTATTCCGCAATGTGCTGGTATCCATTGAAGTATTAATCTTTCATTTAAAGAAAGACTTTTCTTCTAACAGGGAGGAGACCCTTTAAATCCTTTAAAAATTAATTAAAGGCTTAAAGGAACCGACCTGGACAAAAGCCTAATGTCTGATCCCTCACCTTCAGCTGTTGGTAATCACATATCAATTTTGTTATAATAGAAAGGTAATTACTTCTATAATTTGAAGACTTATAGGAACCGACCTAAACAAAATTATGTGAAGGGAAGGGCTGCTCACCAATAAGCACTGGTCAGCTTGGTGAGTTATTGACCTGGACTGATATTTCTTCCCTTCCACATATCAGATCCCCTCTTTTACCTTTCCTATCAAGTCTTGCTTCACTCAACTCTTGTTTTCTTCGACCCCCGATGATGGTATTATGGTATTCGAGGGGATCATTTCATTTTCTTTCCTGTCCATACCTTTTTCTTAGGTGATGTAAACACCATTTATGGTGCCTAATTTTAAATGGTTACAAAAAGTTGAATAAAAAACATTCCAGATAAAAAAACCCAAAAAATGTAGATCACGATAAAACACACAACTTATGCCATACACATTTTTTTCCTAGGTTTGATCGTTTTTGAGAAATTCCTTGTTATTGGTTTCAGTTTTAAAAATGTATACATTTTTCATACAGGAATTTGTCAACTCCTGTCCCTAAAAAACAAAATTACTTCAGTCACACAGCAACCAGCTTTTGTCTATCACTTTATCCTATGGTACTTGAGGCAATATTTATATATTATTCACAAAATCTGCCGACATTTTACGAGTTTTATGTCATGTTTATAATATTTGTTGTTCAATTGTTTTTATTCCTTTGCTTCCGAAGTTGAAATCGCTGGATGCAAATTGTTATTACTCCTTGTGTTTTCGTCGCATTTAAGTGTTTTGATTTTCTCGATGCGATTTTTTTTTCAACAGTATCTATAGTTACGTGTTGATTTTCTGGCTGGTGACGCCAAGGAGGCTTCTTCACACGTAATGGAAAAGGCCGTTTAGAGATAACGCGTAAAAATGTATTCGTGTTGAATTATACGCGCCCATGGATTCACAGCGTTCAACAAATTAAAGAACTGCATCGAGCGATTACAGCTTATCTTTGGAATTGTAAAATAATAACTATAAAAATAAACTGCGATTCTACAAAAATCCTAGCAACTTATTATTTAAGAAGCCGCCAGGTAGTCTGGATCTGTGAAGCCCAACACGCCCGACAAAAAACGCCCTGAGAAGAGTCAAACGCTACACAAAGTCAAACATAAGTGCAAGTAGATATACAATCCAACATTTGTCAAGCGCTTATAGAAGCTTCCACATATTTTAATGCTTCATACTACCTTATTTCGCTTCTACTTACAAGGAAGCAAGTAATAAGACAATTTCTGCTAAT
Source organism: Hymenopus coronatus (assembly GCA_030762935.1). NCBI lineage: Eukaryota > Metazoa > Arthropoda > Insecta > Mantodea > Hymenopodidae > Hymenopus > Hymenopus coronatus. The sequence goes on from CM060892.1 coordinate 1,584,436, forward strand.
TTTTTCTCAATTAGCACGAAGGAAATAGAAGTTTAAACTTTTTAACAAGAATTTGTTGCAGAGATGTAGGGAACATATCACATTTTTGGGTTCAATATAATACCTTCTCTATACACTATGTACATAGAGAAAGTAAAAACCTATGAACACTGTACAGTAAAAGATAAAAAGATTATTGCAGTACAAACAAGACAATGTCATTGATCACTGATTGCTTTTGTCTTTTGTTGTCTTCCTTTGACATTCATTTCTTTAATAATTAGCAGTTGCAGATGCCTCAAATATGCAGGTCAAGTGACTACAGTATACTCAAAGTTTCAAAGCTACGTGATGTCTGCAACTTGCCTTAATTATGTCATATTTGGTTGCTTTCTAATGTTTATCACTTGGCAATGAAGCCATTTGCTCTCTTGCAGTATTAAGTTGGCAGATTCAGCAATACCAATAGTCTAAAATTTCTCTCTCAACATTTCCTTAGTGCGTTTCATTATACAGATTTTCCAATCTTTTTACTTTCCTTACACACACTATATACATACATAGTGTATAGAGAAGGTATTGTATTGTATCCAAAAATTCAATACCGAGATTTCACCAGAAATATATGTATTAGGGTCCTCTGCATAAAAAAAAATTTTAAGTGTTACACTCACATGACTTTCTCTAAGTGCTCTATAAACAAACTTCTTACAAAAGATTATTCTTCTTTCTACACAATGCTACTCGAGATAAACATTAGCAGAATGTTCTTATTACTCAGTTCCTTATAAGTAGAAGGCAACTAAAGGAATGTGCTATGCTAAAGTGATATTCAAATGTTTTAAAAGCTGTTGTTATGCAACTGTCATTTCAAATCACATGTTGGTTTTGTTCATTTCTGAAGATTCTTGGACCACTTTAGCGCTGTAAGGCAAGTTCTGAAATTGCTCGAATGCTCTGGCAGGGGTCAGTTTTCAACACCTTCCCTTGAACCTCTTAGCCCACTTCAAAAATTGTGTACGAGATAGATACTTGTTTCACCAAATTGTAAGTTTTGATATTAATACATTATTCTACTTTAGATTTCAGCATAATGACCTGTTTCTAAGAACCACCACAGTGGCATGAAATTTTGTTCACAGAGTCCCACGGCCAATCCCCCACTCTTCTTTTTCTCAACCATGAAGCCAGAAATATGCACAACAATCAGTCCGGTTTCTTTTATCGCTACAACTAGTAAAGTAACCTTTGCAGTTATAATTAAGTAAAAAACACTCTTATGTTTCACAAAGCTTGTTTTCCTTTAGGACAATTGTTTCAGCTGCGGCCAAAAGGTATGATTCTTGGAAACATTTTGGTCTTGGCTACTGCTGGCCTCTGGTGTTCATTCTATGAGTTTCAGAAAAATGTTGTCTTCTGCTGGCAAATGACGTTTGCGCCAAATTTTTTCATGTAGATATTCTCCCATGAGTTCAGTTCTGTTTACCGATTTTAGAAGACAAGTTTCATTTTTAATATTGCAGTTTTTCCCCAAAAATGTGCGGCAAAAGCTGATTTAACCATTTCTTTATTTCTAAAAAGTTCTTTAAGATATGTGTGTATATTCTGTTTTGTCTGTCCAATGTATACATCATTACTGTCTGAGCAACTAATTTTATATAGGGGAGGTGCGATCAAAAAGTTTTCGGAATTGCTTCACAACAATGCTGATGCTGAGATTTCTTTAATGCTTACTCCCACTGCATTCCTTCATGTGACTTTCTGTGACCATGCAGTGAGGAGGTAGACGCTCTCAAGTGAATATGTGCTGTGATTTTTCCGAGTAGCAAAAATGTCAGGTTATGAAGAACAAAGAACAAACGTCAAATTTTGCTTTAAACTCAGTAAAACTGCAACAGAAGCCTATGGAACCTTAAGAACAGCTTATGGGGAGAAAATTATGGGCAAAACTCAAGCATGTGAGTGGTTTCTGAAATTTAAAAGTGGTGTAACATCAGTTAAAGATGCAGATCGTTCGGGGCGACCATGTTCCAGCAAAACTGTGAAAATATCAATCAGGTGGGGTAATGATCTTAAATGATAGGCGCATTATAATAACAGAACTTTCCAACTCATTAGGACTCTTTTTGGAAGTGTTCAAAGCATTTTGACATGAGAAGAATTTCCACCAAGTTTGTGCTTTCACAGATCTTAAAGAACAGCTACAAGATGACCCACAGTTTATTACTGGTGATGAAACATGGATTTATGGGTACGATCCAGAAACGAAGCAACAATATTGACAATGGAAGAGTCTTTCATCTCCACGGGCGAAAAAGGCCAAACAAGTTCGATCCAAAGTGAAGTCAATGATCACATATGTTTTTTGGCATTAAAGGAATTTGAGTCACGGGGTCAAACAGTGAATGAAGTATTCTACAAACAAGTGCTGCAAAAATTAAGGGCGATGCAAATGGCCGGAGAAATGGAGGAGTGGTGACTGGTTCCTGCATCATAACAATGTGCCGGCGCACAAAGCCTTTTCTGTTCACCAGTTTTTGGATAAAAATAGGTTCCCCATCCTATTCTCCAGATTTGGTACCAGCAGACTTTTTTCTTTTCCTGCAATTTAATATGTGGCTCTGAGGACATTGATGTCATCCATCGCAAATTGCAGAAGACTCTGAACATATTGAAAGAGGAGGACTTCCAGCAGTGGCACAGGTGTATCAGCTCCCCAAGGAGACTACTTCTACTGTTGTAGTCTCCTTTACATTCACTCAGTTTTTTAAATCTCTTTAATTCTTTGGTCGACAAGCTGTGGGGTGAAACCATTTTTACTTTCTCTACACATACTATGTACATAGTGTATAGAGAAGGTATTGCACTCCACCCAAAAAATCAATACCGAGATTTCACCGGAAATATATGTTTTAGGGTCCCCTATAACAAAAAAATGTATTTTCAGAAAAAGGTCTGTGTGTGTGTGTGTGTCTGTGTCTGTGAACATGATAACTCAAAAACGAAAAGTCGGTAAAATACCAAACTTGGTATTTAAGTTTAGTATCTTCCAGGGATATGACACGAAGATTTTGAGAAAAATCCTCCCTACTCTTTACATGGAACTTTTTTCGAAAATTTGGATTTTCTTAAAAATTGGTTCTAACGATTTTGATTAAAATATTGTATATTAAACTTATTTACCTGACAAATAATATGTATATCTTGAATTTTCTGGGAATAGCCTCTGAAGACTACTTTATTCTGGATCAATTTTACAAAATTTTGCATAACTGCTAAACTGTAAGAGATGGACAAAAACCTACCACAGAAAAAATGTAGAGCACATTAAAACACACAATTTATGATATATAATTTTTTTGTGGAGTCGGTCGTTTTTGAGATATTCCTTGTTTTTGGTTTTACCTTTGAAAGCTTATACTTTTCTCATACAGGAAATTTGTCAACTGCTGCCCATACAAACAAAGGAACTTCAGTCACATAGCAACCAGCTTTTGACTATCACTTTAACCTATGGTATTCCCGTATTTCCCTTCTACTTACAAGGAAGCAAGTAATAAGACTATTTCTGCTAATTTTTTCTCAATTAGCATAAAGTAAATAGAAATATGTGGTATTAATTTGTTGAGTTGGTTTTTTAACACTACATCACTTACATTTTTTATGAGGAACTAGTTTCGAAAGCCTATGCTTTCATTTTCAACCTCATGGGTCCAACTGCCGTTGCTGGCTGCTTTTGCTTGTATTCTCTTCTCTTCTTAACTAAGCTGTCTACTGGCGGGATTTCAAAGTTTATTAGGCAATCTTTGTTTTTCCATATGAGGATGTTTTCCCAAGTTGTGAGTTCTTGTGGCCTGACATGGTTTTTAGCAATTTTGGATTTGGATCTAGATTGTGGTTTTCTTTCCAAAAGTGAAATGCTACTGCCGATTTGTCTTCTTGTTTCAATTTTATTTTTCTAAAGTGCTCTTTGGATCTGATTTTTAAACTTCTTTTGGTTTGTCCTATGTAGGACTTTTCACAATTTGTGCATTTAATTTGATATATTCCTGACCTATTTTCTGGTGGAATTTCATCTTTTATTTTTGAATTTAGTAACTTTATGACAGAAAATCTGTTTATTGGAGCCAGGGTGATGTCTTGTTCTTTGAAGATCTTTTTGAATTTTCTAAATGCTTGGGGATGGTAAGTGAATGTATTGATATTGTTTTTTCCTGCTGTTAGAGTAGTTATTTCTTTTATGGTTTTTTTCTGCTTTGTTTTGTCGAGTTTTTTGTATGCAAGGTTCTTGCTGTATCCATTTTGTTCTGCTGTTTGAATTATGGTTTTTAATTTGGTTGTGCTCATAGGTACATTTACTAATCTATGTGTGAGGCTGTTTATTATTGCATGTTTGTGTGGTAATGGATTGTAGTATATAAGCTGTATATAAGTTTTTAACAATAATTTGTTGCAGAGATGTAGAGAAAGTCATGTGAATGGAATGCATCAGATTTTTCTGTGCTGGTCTTACTATTTCTGTATATTCCATATTATATTCTCTTTGTTTCAATGGAATGCTAGTTATCCTGTATGCTAGACTGTTGAGTATTGCATGTTTATGTGAAATAGGATTAAAATCCTCTGCTTTTATGTAATTGTCAGTCTGTGTGTCTTTCCTATTGATTCCAAACGTAAGTTTGTCCGAGTTTCTAATGATTTTCAAATCTAGGAAAGGTAGAGTGTTGTCAGTTTCAATTTCTAAAGTGAAGTTTATGGTAGTCTCCTGCAAATTCAAAAGCTTTAAGGCATCTGTGGTAAGTTTGTGATTTACTAAGGTAAATATGTCGTCCACGTATCAATACCAAGTTTTAAAGATGATAGGGGAATTGATTCATGTAGAGATTGCCTATAGCTAGTCCACATTGTCCTTATAAACTTTATCCTGGAATGTCAAGTCTGTTCTATACACATTTCTGTTAATTTTACACGCTAGGAACGGCTGATAAGTCACGGGCCTCTCAATGAAAGCAGCATTAAAAACATTTTTTTTTGTTTGCTTTATTTCTAAACATAATCTCCAGAAAGGCTAACACATTTGTCTAATCAGTGTTCTAATTTAATTAAACCATCTCTGTAGTGTGATTTATCTCAGGGTCCTCAAAATAGCTGTTTACCTCATCAATGACCTCCTTGTTGCTGTGGAATCTTCGTGCTTGAGGTTTGGAAACAGGTGGTAGTCACTGGGTGCTAGATCTGGTGAATAGGGTGGATGTTCAAGCAATTCCAACTTTAATTCACACATTTTCCCCATTGCAATGACTGAACAATGGGCCGGAGCATTGTTGTTCATGAAACAAGATTTTTTTTCCCCCCTCCCAAATGAGGTCTTTTTCTTTTCACCTCATCACTCAAACGTTGCAGTAAGCTTGTGCAGTAGTCACCAGTGATACTTTTACCCTTTTCCAAGTAATCAGTAAAATTAATTCCCTGTGCAGTCCAAAAAACACACGCCATAACCTTGTTAGCTGGCAAAATTGACTTTGCCTTTTTTAGAGTTGGTTCACCTGGCGCAATCCATGGTTTACTTTCTGGAGCGTAGTAATGTATCCAGTTTCATCCATGGTAATAAGCCATCTCAAAAACTCACTGCGATTTTTATGGTAGAGCTCCAGATTCTTAGCAGAAACAATTTTTCTTTGCAACTTTTGATCAGGTGTCAACAAACACAGCCTCTGTTATCTCAAACAACTTTAATCTGTGGTCTTCCAGTGAATTTTTTCAATGATCTCTGGAGTTGTCACTTCTACAGGGCGTCCAGAGCGAGGCTCATCACTAGTGCTTGTACGTCCCATTTTAAATTGTGCAAACCGACCTTTTAATCATTGAATATGAAGGGACAGAGTCTTTCAATGCACTGTCCATTTCCTCCTTGATTTCTTTAGGTGCTAAGTCTTTCAAATGGAGGTATTTAATCACTGCTCATTTTTCCAAATATTCCATTTCCGTGAAAACCCTTAAAATTGTCTTGTTTAAAATGTTGTCATTGGAAAACTAAACAAGTTATTGACCTGTAACTATGGATACAAGCTAGTCTATATGATGCTACTGTCTAACTGGCCTAGTGGCGCCATATCTGGTGAGACCCTAGTATTTTTGTATGACATTCTCTTCCAAATTGATGTCTTTAAGCCATTTTTGTAGCACCTTCAGAAGTTTCTGAGAATGCCACCATTCAGCCATGGCTGAGGAAGATGAAACAATTATCCTAAAGGAAAACAAGGTTTGTGAAGTATAAGAGTGTGTACGTCAAATCAATGTTACTTAATTATAATTACGTTGCTTCACAGTGTGATAATTTATATATTATTGTACCCTTTGCAGTATTTGACAATATGAACCCACCTTGATGGACGAGAGTTTCTTCTGAGCTCTTTCCTTTATCTTCTCGTGCCAGACGGGGTTGTTCATGATGTCATACACGACACGACCAAGTAGAGCGTTGACCCACATCACAGAGTCGGAGATGGGCTTCTCCAGCTCCCTCTCAATTTCAGCGTCCAGCTTCTCCTGTCTCCTGGCCTGCGTCTCAGGCCGGGCAGCCTGAAACATCACACTCTACTTGCACAACTGCCTTTTCTATACAAGCTTTGTTTTCATGGCTTAAACCTTTTGGTGCCAATCATGACCCAATCGTGATGCTGTTTTCATGTTTTAACTCTCTCCAGTGGGAAAGTCTGTGTATTTTCTATGTCATAGAGAAAGGTTTTCTGTCCACACATGTACCTTTTTCTAAAACTACATTTTTTTTTTTTTGACTTAAGGGACCCCAAAACATATATCTTGACAACTTTTGGATGGAACACAATACATTGTACATGCAGGCTAGAGAAAGTAATAAATATTAAGAGCTTCACTACTTTCAGTGTGGCACTATATTTGTCATTTGTTTGTATACTTCTCATTTAAAATTTATAGCCCTCCTATGAAATGGGCTTTTCTTTGTAACTGTATGGTTTCCCTTTTTATTTATTTTCATTGGAAAACTCCCTGCTAATTCTTTTTTGTGTTATTTTAACGGTGAGTGAAGTAATAACAAGAATTACGCTGCTAGATATACATCGGAACAGATATCACTGTGTAAATCTTAAGACAAATTTAACACTATTCAATTCTTTGCTTATTTTAAAGAGTGACTAACCCATGAAAGTAATCATTTAAAATTACTTAAATAATATTACTGTTGGTGAGAAATTTGCTTGTGTTCTCAGGTTGCTGACCAATTATACTGTAAGAATAGAGACATCAGGTAATCAGTGTTGCAACATCTATATGTTCAGTGGAAATTGACGCTAGCATTCTCATGTATGACTGATCTGATTGCTTGATTTCATTGTTTGAAAAGTTTGGTTGTGTGTTACTACCTTTTATACATCATCACGGACATTGCTCTTGTTCTCATCCTAGAACATTTGAAAATGTCTTACAGTTGAGGTTATGTTAGTGAAGTACAGGACCCAATGTTGAAATGAGCTAACTAGTGAGAAATGGGGAAAAATAGTGAGAAGTGCAATAGAAAGAAGGCATTTGGAACATGTGGTGCTGCAGATGGACAGCAAGACAGCCACGTGTCAGCAAGATTGTCAATCACAAGGTAATTTCTCACCAATTATAGAAGTACGTATCATTAAGCACATACGCAACAGGGTCATTATTAAATATGTTTATTATCAAAGATTCTTAACCCTTTTAGCGGCAGCCCAAATAGCAAAATGCTGACTGAAAAATGCCAAGCAATTTTAGGGTTTTAAATTATTAGTAATAAAATGAGTACCAAATAACACAGAGAACTGATTCTTTTTGTCATTTTTATTTATTATTATTTATTATAATATGCATTATATTTAAAGGAAGTCTCTTCAATATTTTTAAAAAATTTAAAACAAAAGAAAAATTTCAAAATAAAATTAAAAATCCCAAAATAATCAATCATTAGTCATACAAAATCTCACTACACAGAAAGTTCAGGCTTATTAAATGAAAGTATGGATACTTCTTTGCTAAAACAGCATCCTACTTTGATCGCCCTCCATGGTGTAATGGTTACCATGCTAACTTCATATACCCAAGGTCGCGGGTTCAAACGCGGCGGAGGACGATGGATTTTTCTGGGTGTAAAAATCCTAAGCATGGCTTCCTACGGAAGGGAAGTAAAGCTGTTGGTCCTGTGTAGATTTACAGCATGTAAAAGAACCTCAAGCCTGATAGAGAGGCCTCTGAGCAAAATTAAATGGCCTTTCACACCCAATTTAGAAAACGACGCTGAGAACCACAGTAGTTAAAGAGAATCCATAAATAACATGCCATTTCATTTCAGCATCCTACTTTGATCTGTTGTTTTATTTTTAAAATACAACAAATGAATTCACCTAACCTGAAACTGAAAAAAAAAGTCAACAAAACACACCCACACATAAGCACGATACCGCTATTAATGAAAACAGCATTTAGCAATAGGATACAAATGTAACATAGATTACTGTACAATTTAGCACTTGTGTTGTTGCATTGCAGAATGGTTGATTCACATTGTATTCGTCCGTATATCCATTCTGATAAGTACACTGATTATTTGCATCTACACAAGGTCTATTGTTATCGGAAGCATTTTTATCACTGAAGCTAGAATATATATCTTCCTCTCTTCCACTTTCCCACTGGAAGGAGTTAAAATGTATGAAAAGGGCATCACTGTGATAGTCACTAAAAGGGCAAATGAAATATCACAGGATGGCTTTAGAAATACATATGTGATTTTGAATAACTAAAACTTGCATTGTAATTTAAAATAAAATTGTTCAAATGTCTTCTGTGTACCTTTAACAGTAGCTGAGAGAAAGATTGACTAACTGGCGAAGAAACAGTCAGGGAAACATGCATTACCACTTGAAACCCTTTACCACAGTTATCCTAATACAAGAAAATCCTGTTTTTCCACAACTTAATTTTGGAATTTAGCAAATCATCTACATAAAAGTCTGATGTGTTACATTCACATGACTTTCTCTTCGTCTCTGTAACAAATCATTATTTTTTTGTCTACATCATGCTAATCAAGATAAATATTAGCAGAGACAGTCTCATTACTCACTTCCTTGTAAGTAGAAGCAAAATAGTGGAATACATTAGGCTAAAGTGATAGTCAAATCTTTTAAAAACTATTGCCATGTGGTTGAATTTCCAAGAGTTGACAAATTCCCATATGAAAAAAGTTGAATCCAATAACAAAGCATATCTAAAAAATAGTCAACTCCACGTAAATGTGTGTGCATTTTAACGAGATCCAAGTTTTTGTCTCTCTCTCTCACAGTTTACCAGTTCAGCAAAAGCCATCCAGAATGAAAAGCTCTTCAGAAGCTATTCCAAGAAAATTCATGTAAGAGGTAGTTTGAGGTGGGGAATTTTTCTCAAAATCTTTGTATCACACACCCTTGGAAGATTTTAAAATTAAGTTTGTTATTTTACCAATTTTTTTATTTTGAGTTAACATGTTCACAGACATCCACCCACATAAATCTTTTATAGAAATGGATACAGGGCACCCTAAAAGGTGCATTTCTGCTAAAATTTTGGTACCAAATTTTTGGGCAGAATGCAATACCTTCTCTACCTATGAACCATGTACTATGCAAAAGTAAAAAATGAAAAGAAACTAAATCAGTTCAAAGTACATGGCAAAGCGTTAAATTTCATTTAAGAAATAAGTTATCATGTCTTCTTTTTAAAGAGATGATATATGGTAAATTCCAAAATTAGGTTCTGTTTTGTATTCAGATGAATATGTATAAGTTGCACTCGACACAATAAAACACTGGTTATGCTACGAGGACCATCCACAAACTGACTCACCATTTGTCATAATAATCAAACTTATCAACACAAAACTTTATTTACAACGTAATCGTCATTGCTATTGTCACGTGGTAACGCTTTTTCAATGAACATGTTATACTTTTCTACCGCCAAACAACTTATCCGTTTTTTTTAATGTACAAAATGCTCAGCCAATCAAATTTTATAAGCAAATAATGCAATGAACGAGTCTTCAGTGAGGAAATGACACATAATTTATGAGTAATCAAGGAACAACATAATACGATAAAGGCCGGAGTGGAAGTCCATCACTCGTTATGGAGCAGTTGAAAGGAAATGTTTCACTTTGGACACCGCACATGACTTTTTGGATGGAAAACATTTGCCAGCCATGAAGACCTCAGATGTTTAGTGGTGGAAGAGTATAACATCTGTACCACGTGACAATAAATACCTCGATAGCAATGTTGCGAAATAGAGTAAGGTAGTGTAACTTTGTAAATAAAGCTTTGTGTTGGCAAGTTTCGTTATTATTTAGTTATAACAAATTGTTTGTTACTTTCTGGATAGCCCTTGTAATAAAGTATTATTTAGTAATGAAATAACTTAATATTACTTGAGGTTTTAACCTTCCTCATAAACTCAAACTCTTGTGGAACAAATCCATTAACACAGAAAATGGAAACCATAAACAGAACACTCAACATTATCAAGAAGAAAGAAATGTTAGAGGAGGAAATGAAATATTCTAGGTTTTGATGAGAAAATGGAAAAAACTTAGTGGCAATTCATATAATATTTGGATAAGCTAATAACAATGATGAAATTTAAACTTAAGAGAAGGTTTGAGGAAAAAAAAAACCTTTCATCAGTTACAATGTTTTGTTGTGTGACCAGTTGCTGGCAGTTCACCCCAGCAGAGAAGCTAATGTGACCACAACTAAATTATAAAACTGAACATCATCATCTCAAATTTCACTCAATCGATACACTTAAATTGGTGTATTTTTCCTACTTTAACTCCATCATCGAGTATGGAATAATATTCTGGGGTAGTTCAGTGGAGAGTAAATGCATATTCCGGATACAGAAGAAAGCTATACGAATAATCTGTAATGCTTATAGCAGACAATCATTCAAAGAACTATTTCAAAAATTGGGCATACGCACCTTACCTTGTGTTTATATATTATCCATTTTAAAATTCTATGCAGGTCATCAAGATGGCGGCGGCGGCGGCAGGTATGGTTACTCGAGCCATGCGTTTAAACAGTTCAAATAATAATAACCTTAATAATATAGTCAAATGAAGTGTTGTGCACATCAAAAAACACAAAAGGGTCACGAGGAAATAAGGACAACGCAGCCGATAAGGTAAATTGCGAATTATATCATCATCAAGAAAATCTGTCTACGGCAACCAATTCACCACGTGATGCCGAAACAATAGCGTCTCTATATTTAGTAATAAATATCTTAAATAGAGACTTGCTGAAATCTCAAAAAGAAGCGAATGATTTCAAGGAACAAGTTCGCATACTTCAGAAGGAAAATGAAGATTTAAGAAAAAAGATAACTGACCAGGACAGTTATGCTACAGTTGTTAGAAATAAAGCTTCACGCCGAATGTCTATGCTACCTCGAGGCGCTAATTTCATCAGCTCCAACAGATACGAAATACTGGATCAACAGAAAAATACAGACATGGTAGCGAAAAGGAAGGATCCTGTAAACAATAATATGCCAACCACGCAATTTAAGGATAAAAAAGTGCTTGTGGCCGGTGACTCTATATTAAAATTCTCTGGTGAAGTGTGCATGAAAAAAGGTTATAAGGTGCATTTTTTCCCGGGCATTAAGGTACGTGAACTACAAGAAAAAATGGAATGCATGAACCTTAAAGAAAACAAACCTGAGGTGGTGCTGCTGCTGCATGCTGGCACAAATAATAACATTGGTTATAGGGTAAGTGCGGAAGAAATCATGGGTGATACTATGGACTTAGTCAATGCTATCAGATCCCAAGTACCAGATGTGAAAATTATAGTAAGTGGTGTCCTGCGTAGACGCAATGTCGGGATTAGAAGAACAATGAGAATTAATCGGGAGCTCAACTGGTTATGTGATGTAAAAAACTGTGTAATGCTAGACGGTAATTTTTGGTTGTGTGACGATGATTTTGGTAAAGATGGTATCCACCTGAATCGAAGAGGTTCTTTCAAGATTGGCAACCTACTCACTGATGTAATAACTTCAGTTTTGCAGGAAAACTAGAAACTAAAGTGGTGGATGAAATACTAAATATAAATTCAGTGCAGTCAGCAAGTTATGAGATACCTCTCTCCTGTTCAAATGACATTAATCAGATTATGCTGCAAAATATACAATGCATGAAAAATAAATTGAGAGATCTCGACCTAATGTTAAACCGGGAATATACAAATGTAGATATGGTATGTATGACGGAACACTGGCTCAAAGATGATGAATGTGCATTGTATACAATTCCTAACTATTGCATGGCAAACGCATACTGTAGGTTAGATCGTAAAAATGGGGGTGTAGGTATTATTCTAAGATCTGATCTGCAATACAAAAATATTAATCATACATCATATTTAAATGAAGAAATTAATTTTGAACATGTTGTATGTGAAATCACATACCCTAATTTTAAATTCCTGGTCATCTGTATATATAGATCCCCTGATGGTAATATTGATACATTCTTAGATAAACTTGATATGATGTTGGGTATCTTACAAAATATAAAGCTTCCTATAATATTGTGTGGAGATTTTAATATAGATTTTTTACTTGAGTACCCTCTAAGAATGAAAATACTCATGGTTACTGACTCCTATAACCTCAAGCTACTAATACAAAATGCAACGCGTATCACCAGCTCTTCAAAAACATGCTTAGATCAGGTCTTTGCCAGCTGCAATTTTTCTTATTGTACAATCAATAACATTAATACAGGAATCTCTGATCATAACTCAATATTTGTAAGCCCAGAACTACCGAAGAAGAGTAATAAAATTTCATCTAAGGAAAACAAAACCATTTACAAGCAGGTATTTAATGAGCAAAATATAGACTATTTTAAGCATCTTTTAAGTATAGAGTCTTGGGATACTTTAGATAATAATTGTGTTAACAAAAAACCGCAGAAGATTTTTTTAACATAATCTCCCATTATCGGGACGTAGCATTTCCATTAAAGAAAGTGAGACCCTACTCTAATTTCTCGTCTAATTGTAAAAGTTGGCTAACAAAAGGAATTATTTTATCATGTAAAAGAAAGAGGATGCTTAGGGAAGTTAATAAAATGACAGAGGATCCCAAATTTTAAGAATATTTTAAAAAGTACTGTAACACTTTATATAAAGCTGTAATTGCAGCAATATAATGACAATTATATTAATAGTCACCAGAATAAGGGCAAGGCTATTTGGAACATAGTAAAAAAAGAAACTAATAGTAAACAAAAAAATGATAAAATAACATTAACTGTGAATAACAACACAATAGTAAATAAAAAAACAATCACTGACACATTTAATAATTACTTTGCAGTAGTGGCTAAGAATTTAACTAAAACCATGCCTCCACTATCTGATAATATAACCTCTCCACAGATTATAAATAATTATGCCTCACTTTATTTATTTCCAACTACAGAAAAAGAAATAGAACAAACTATTAATAGTCTAAAAAATAAAAAATGTAGTGGATATGACGATATACCTGATGCTCTCGTAAAGGAATGTGGAACTTATTTACTCAAACCATTATCAGATATCTGCAATATATCCCTTACTACCGGCTGCTTTCCGGATGTTTTCAAAATTGCTAAAATTGTGCCCATTTATAAGAAAGGTAATAAAACCTGTGTTGAAAATTATAGACCCATTTCTTTACTCTGTGTGTTTGCTAAAATACTCGAAAAAATAATGTACAATAGATTAGTACCCTTTTTATTAAAGTACAATATAATATCTGAATCACAGTTTGGGTTTCAAAAGGGTAAGTCAATAAATATGGCTATTTTCTCCTTTTTAGAAGAAATATTTAGTGCAAAAGACAAGAATGAACATGCCTTAGGGTTGTTTGTCGATCTATCTAAGGCATTTGACACAGTAGACCACAACATTTTATTAAATAAGCTTGAAAATTATGGCATCAGAGGAGTTGCTAACGACTGGTTTAGATCATACCTTACAAATAGAGCCCATTTAGTCAAAATTGATGGTATGCGGTCAAATTTACAAATAGCTGAGTGTGGCGTACCACAAGGCTCCATATTAGGGCCAGTTCTCTTCCTTATTTATATAAATGACTTACCATTACACATTTTGCAGATGATGCAAACTTTGTGTTCAAAAGTCATTGCCAAAATTCGCTACAACGGACTATACATGACTCAATGTCAAAATTGTGTAACTGGTTAAATTATAATAAATTATTGTTAAATGTTAATAAATCAAGCTACTTAAATTTTGAAAAGTATCCAAACCTCACAAATCAATTCCAAATACTTGTAGAAAATAGCCCAATAAGTCACCAACATTCTACTAAATTCCTTGGTATTACAATTGACAACACATTAACATGGAAAGATCACATTCTCATTCTTAGTAATAAATTGAATCGTTTAACTTACGCAATAAGAGTGTTAAGCAAAGTTTGTAGTAAAGAGGTAATGAGAGTGGTATACTTTGGATATATATATTCAATAATTTCATTTGGAATACTCTTTTGGGGGAACTCTACCCAATCAAATATAGTATTTAAAATACAAAAGAAAATATTAAGAATAATGAATCAGGAACCACCCCATGCTCCAAGTAAACCTATCTTTGAAGAGCTTAACATACTCCCTCTACCATGTATATATATCCTAGAAACAGTCTCCTTCATTCATAATAATATGCAATGTTTTAAGAGAAACAAGGATTATCATGCCCATAATACCCGAACAGCTGAAGCAATACATCTACAGTGTCATCGACTTAATAAAACTCTCAATAGTGTATCCCACAAAGGAATAATTTTATATAATAAGATACCCAAATCTTTAAAAGCTGTGCCAGGAAAATTCTTTAAATCTAAAATGTATAAATGACTATTAAAACACAAATTGTATAGCATAAATGCATTTCTTAACTTAGATATTTAACTACTTAACTGTATTCTGTCACACCTGTATATTGTATATTTATATTTCTTGTAATAATTAGTTTGTAAGTCTTGACGAAGCCATATGTACAAATTGTATATCCTCGGTGAATAAAAAATTGAATTGAATTGACATAGTTTTATAACAAACATGGAAATTCATAACATTAATACTAGACAAAAGGGATTGATTCATCGTCCCAATGCCAATCTTCGTTGCTTTCAGAAAGGTGTATATTATGAAACAATCAAGATATTTAATGCTCTCCCCAGTAATCTCAAAGAAAATGTTGGCTTTTAAGGCCTGTCTTAAACCTTTGCAATAAATCATTTTACTCTGTAGATGGATATTTAAGTGACAAATCTGTCTGACAATACTGTCAACAATCATTGTAAAATATAAGTATTATAATGTATTGCATTTTGTGTATATTAATGTGAGTGTGTTTTATATTCAAATTAAACTGATGTATACTTTGACTGCACGAATGTGTCAAATGAGTTTTTAGTATTTAGTAATGACACAAGGTCTGTAAAGTCTGATGCTTTGATATTTTACACTCTAGTGCATAATTGTAAATTTTTGCATTGGAAATTCTATAACATATTTGTAAATATGTATTGTAATTTGTTGACATTTATGAAGAGTACATGATACAATAATCATGTTTTAGTTTTATATAATTACTAGCAGTAACTATTATGTCGATAATTAGAAAACTATCATCTGATATTACATCAGTGTTACATAAAAAAAAAAAAGAAGGAAGTTCATGTGTTTTTATAGAGCACATTAAGTATAGTAGAGGTCTCAAATACAAATGGAATGATTATATGTCTATTCCGCTGTTTTTGTGAACCAAGCTTTAAGCACGAGCTTTATACATTGTTTTTTTTTTCCATAGTATATAAACATATCTATATGTGTTGACAACTTCCAAGTTCAGTGGCTCTCTGGCCTAAACGAACCTACAGAATAGTTTCTAATCTTATCTCTAATCTAATCTTTGTGACATATGTAAACACAACTTAGTTATTACTAAGAAATATCTCTCTTGTAGTGTCTAATTTCAAGCAGTGTATTACCTTTCACAACACAGCAATACTTCAGAGCTTACAAAACCTACTATATCATATAAATAAGTTTGAAAAAGTTGTATTATTATCTGACTCTAAAGCAGCTATAACATCTGATGTAACACCTAATAACCTAATTATTGCAGAACGCTGCAAAATCATAAAACAACTAATGAATTTAAATAAAAGATTAATATTTATAAATGTAAAAAGAAGCTAGTAACAGTGAAGAATAACACAAATATTAATATAAAAATAATAGTCGCAACAAATCTTCACTTATCTTTTGGAATCCTTGCTTTGGACTAGTTTAGCAATAATTTTATTGCATTATCAACATAATTTCCTTTTGGTTTAAAACTTTTAAATTTACAAGATAAGGCTAAAAAATTCACATTAGAAACTGAAAGTGATGGCTATCTCCCTTTTCTGGAGTTAAAAATAATAAAAAAAGACAATAGATTGAATTTTGGAATATACAGAAAGCAAACCCACACTGATAATTATATAAAAATAATGGCTTTAACCCTTTTTCAGATAAATTTGCTGTTTTTAATAGTTTAATTTTAGGTTAATTAATTACCCCTTAATACAGCTGAATTCTATAAAGAATATAAACACATTATTAACGCTGCTTTAATTAATGGTTTTAATACTGATTTTATAAATAAAAAAATTGAGAAGTTTAAATATCAAAAAGCTATTAAAGATATTTCTACGCTTAAGAAAATAAAAGATAATTACATTTTTAAAAAATGTACTTATCACCCTTGGGCAAATAAAAAATTCACAAATATTTTCAAAGAGCATGGCATAATATTGGTTCCTCAAAATAAATACAGTATAAAAAATTTGTTAGGCTTTTCTAAAAAGGATGAAATTTCAAAAAATAAAAAATCTAGCATTTATCAATTAAACTGTTTAAATTGTGACCTTGTTTATATTGGTAAGACTAAACGTCATTTGGAAACCAGAGTAGAAGAACACTTTAGGAATATTAAATACAAACAAATTGATAAATCAGTTGTAGCAGAACATTTTTGGAAATTTAATCATGAAATAAATCCAGATGTTAAATTATTAAAACACTTAAATGGGCCCATAGATTTCATGGTTTGGGAGAAAAAATTTATATCAAAGTATAGAAATCATGCAATGGATTTTGATATACCTCCAATTGACACTCTTATCAAATTTGTTTTGATTCCAGTAGTTAGCAATGCATTAGTACACAATCCACCTAGTAGCAGTAACCATAACAGTGTAAATAAACAACATCAAAAAAGAGACCAAAAGGATATGTTGATAATGCAATGAAATCGTTGCGAAACTAGTCCAGGCAAGGATTCCAAAAGATAAGTGAAGATTTGTTGCGACTATTATTTTTATATTAAAAGATTAATACTTCAGTGGACCAGCACATTGCTGAAAACAGCTGACTTTCTAGCCAAGAAAGGTACATCAAATTCATCTGATATCACTTATCAAAAGAATCATTATATCAACATATAATAAAGAAGATAATGTATTACAAACAAAAGGACCAGAATCACTACATTACCAAGAAAATGCTGTGTAGCAACTTTTAGACTCCTAACAGCCATGACTGGTATAGTACGCTTAAACAAGATATGGATGCGCTGCCCAACATCAAACTACTAGAGTGACCAACTGCTCAACATTGTTACATTTAGGTTAAGTGTAGATAATGGTAAGCCCCAGGTATCTGTTCCCCAAATTCTGTACTACCCATGCCTGGTCGCAAACTCCCACCCTAACACTGGACAGGTTGTGTGCCTTAAATGTGCGAGCATAGTGATGTGCTAAACGAACGTGTACGATGTCCCTTAGAGCAGTGCTGAGATTACAATAACAGCAACTTTAATGAAAGGTGTTTTGGAACAGTGATACGTATGAATAGAATATTTAAACTGAGTTGGCTTTGTAACACTTAAGTAGCACTTATCTATAATTTTGCCAGACTGGTTTCAAAGCCATGTGGGCATCATTGTCAATGGTTTCCAACTGAATATCCACAGGGTGGTCTATGTTGAGGTGTGACGGTCCCTGGTGGCTGAGTGACTATCCCCCACAATATATTTTGTGGCAGCAATTCAAAGTTGAATACGTGGCATTGGTTTTTAATGATGTGGTTTTCTCCCAGACGTCAAGTTCTGCCGCATATCTGGTGGGGTTTATAAGGTAGCTTCAACCACAAATTAATAGATAAAAAAATAAAAAATTCAAACAATGGAAATTAATCACACAAACTACAAAATTGAGGCCACCAATAGATAAACCTTGCTTCAAAAAGTTTACTTATCACCCAAAACTACACCACAAGTTTAAAAAAATATTAAGAAAACTTAAAATCACACTTGCCCCCCAGAAAAAGTTCAGCCTACAAAAAATGCTCTGCAACAACCAAACAGACCAAATCCCAGAACACAAAAAATCAGGAATCTACATAAACTGCACAGATTGCAACAAATTGGTAAAACAAAAAGACACCTTGAAACAAGACTTGAGAGCAGTAAAATACAAACAAAGCGACAAGTCAGCTGACCACTTTTGGTCTACTAACCATGACATAACATACACCTTATAAAACCTGCAGCAGAGCTTGACGTCTGGGAGAAAATCCACATCATTAAAAACCAATGCCACGTATTTAACTTTGAATTGCTGTCACAAAATATATTGTGAGGGTTAGTCACTCAGCCACCAGGGACCGTCACACCTCAACATAGAACACCCTGTGGATATTCAGTTGGATCGACAATGATGTCCACTGGCTTCGAAACGAGTCTGGAAAAACTATACGTAAGTGATACTTAAGTGTTACAAACCCAACTTTGAAATGTTCTATTCATACACATCACTGTTCCAAATATTCTTTCATTAAAATTGTTGTTATGTTATTAATAGTTGATAAAGATCTATGTGGCAATGTCGATAACAATTTACACTGTATAATTCAGTGCAAGGAAACTAAAATGTAGAATAAAAACTGGGAAAAGTTACTGCCAGTTACTTTTTGGAAACAATAAGAAAGAATTTCTGAAACAAAAAGGTAATTGATATTTGCCCTCAAGGTAATACGTAACCTATAAATGCTGTTGCTATAACCAAAAATAAAATTACTACACAGGGAAACTAAGAGAAAAATGGGGAAGGAAAGTCGCCAAAGAAAGAAAGGATCTTAATAATAAAACTGATGAGGTTGTAACTTATAGAAGAGGTAAATAGATTAAGTTGGTAGTCTATAAAAATGTAAGCAGACTGATACAGCAACTCCAGGAAAATAACTATATACGTATGACAGTTGCACCTCTTTAAGAAAAAGGGGACCACAAGATGTGTAGCAAAGCTGTATAAAGAAACAAAAGCAAATCATAAAACAAACAAAATGCCTACAGCACGGACGTGGTGGTGATGGAAGACTCTACACATTTCCCTCTCTTGTTGTTTATCACTTCTGTAGTGAGGCACCTGTTGTGTTTTGTTCATGAACCTCAGGTACTCGTACTGGCTGTGCTCGAAGTGGGACAGCGTCATGAAGTCGTTGATAGGCAGCGAGAGAACGGCATCCTCCTTCTGCGGCGCCTGCTGTGTGTCTACGGTAGTGATGAAGGTGTCTGTCGATGAATCAGCATCTTGTGACGTTCCTTCCGAGTCCAGACTGCTGAACTTTACGGTAGAGTCCAGCAAGCTATGGAAGGTCATCTTCTGTAGCATAATGTTGCTTGTGTCGCTTTCATGCCGTGCCTGTCTCATTGCCGCCGCTAACTTCTGATACCTGCAACAATAGCGTTAGTGTGAGTTTATATAGCCCTCTTTAACATGTTAGATCTTTAAATTCTTCTCACCCACCCTTACGCTCACCCACCTACTTGCTCGCTCACCCACCCACCCTCTCACTCACCCACCCACTCATCCACCCACCCACTCATCCACCCACCCTCTCGCTCACCCACCCACTCATCCACCCACCCTCTTGCTCACCCATCCACCCACCCTCTCGCTCACCCATCCACTCACTTGCTCACCCACCCACTCGCTCGTTCACCCACCCACTCGCTCGTTCACCCACCCTCTTGCTCACCCATCCACCCACCCTCTCGCTCACCCACCCACTCCTTGCTCACCCATCCACTCACTTGCTCACCCACCCACTCGCTCGTTCACCCACCCACTTCCTCATCCACTCACTTGCTCACCCACCCACTCACTCGTTCACCCACTCACTTCCTCATCCACTCACTTGCTCACCCACCCACTCACTTGCTCACCCACCCACTCACTCGTTCACCCACCCACTCACTCGTCCACCCACCCACTCACTCGTTCACCCACCCACTCACTCGTCCACCCACCCACTCACTCGTTCACCCACCCACTCACTCGTCCACCCACTCACTCGTTCACCCACCCACTCACTCGTTCACCCACCCACTCACTCGTTCACCCACCCACTCACTCGTTCACCCACCCACTCACTCGTCCACCCACTCACTTCCTCATCCACTCACTTGCTCACCCACCCACTCACTCGTTCACCCACCCACTCACTCGTCCACCCACTCACTCGTTCACCCACTCTCTCGTCCACCCACCCACTCACTCGTTCACCCACCCACTCACTCGTTCACCCACCCACTCGCTCGTTCACCCACCCACTCACTTGCTCACCCACTCGCTCGTTCACCCATCCACTCACTCGCTCATTCACCCACTCACTCGTTCACCCACCCACTCACTCGTTCACCCACCCACTCACTCGTTCATTCACCCACCCACTCGCTCATTCACCCACCCACTCACTCGTTCACCCACCCACTCACTCGTTCACCCACCCACTCACTTGCTCACCCACTCGCTCGTTCACCCATCCACTCACTCGCTCACCCACCCACTCGCTCATTCACCCACCCACTCACTTGCTCACCCACTCGCTCGTTCACCCACCCACTCACTCGTTCACCCACCCACTCGCTCATTCACCCACCCACTCGCTCATTCACCCACCCACTCACTTGCTCACCCACTCGCTCGTTCACCCATCCACTCACTCGCTCATTCACCCACCCACTCACTTGCTCACCCACTCGCTCGTTCACCCACCCACTCACTCGTTCACCCACCCACTCGCTCATTCACCCACCCACTCACTTGCTCACCCACTCGCTCGTTCACCCATCCACTCACTCGCTCACCCACCCACTCCTCGCTCACCCACCCACTCGCTCATTCACCCACCCACTCACTTGCTCACCCACTCGCTCGTTCACCCATCCACTCACTCGCTCACCCACTCACTCCTCGCTCACCCACTCACTTGCTCACCCACCCACTCGCTCATTCACCCACCCACTCACTCGCTCACCCACCCACTCCTCGCTCATCCACCAACTCCTCGCTCACCCACCCACTAGCTCATTCACCCAACTCCTCGCTCACCCACTCACTTGCTCACCCACCCACTCCTCGCTCACCCACCCACTCCTCGCTCATCCACCAACTCCTCGCTCACCCACCCACTAGCTCATTCACCCAACTCCTCGCTCACCCACTCACTTGCTCACCCACCCACTCCTCGCTCACCCACCCACTCCTCGCTCATCCACCAACTCCTCGCTCACCCACCCACTAGCTCATTCACCCAACTCCTCGCTCACCCACTCACTTGCTCAACCACCCACCCACTACTCGCTCACCCACCCACTCACTCTCCTACTCTCTCACTCACTAGTTGCCCTCTGTGGTGTGATGCTTACCATGCTAACTTCATATACTTAAGGTCATGGGTTCAATCCTGGTAGAGGACAATGGATTTTTTCGGATGTAAAAATCCATAGCATGGATTCCTTCGGTAGGGAAGTAAAGCCGTTGGCCCCGTGTTGTAGATTTGCATCACATAAAACAATCTCAAGCCTGATAGAGAGGCCTCTGAGCAAAATTAAGTGGTCTTTTACACCCAGTATAGAATGGGTCACTGAGAACCACAGCAGTTAAAGAGCATTCATATATACGACTACATTTTTTTCCACTCTCTCACATATTCGTTGGGGAATAGGGAGTAATTCTGGTTAAAGAAAAATTCCCCACCGCAGCTGGGAACTCAACTCAACTATGAGTTAATTGTGCTGGAAACAAAACCATATTCAGGAGGTAATGGTTTAAGTGCCACAGACTGAACCAGTTAGTACCAGGTGGTGCATGGCCAAGTGGAGGCCTGAGTTTGATCCCAGGAGACTATGTGTGCAAAGCTACTCAGGGGCAGCTTTTCTCTGATTTCCCCCGCCATGTATCATTGTCTGCAGTGCCCTAAGTAGTAACAGCAGGCGTTAAACACTATATAACAAAAAGTCTCATGTGTTACACTCACATCTCTTTCTCTAGCTGCACTACAAACCTTTTACAAAAGATTATTCTTCTTTCAACACAATGCTAATCGAGATAAACATTAGCAGAATGTTCTTATTACTTGGTTCCTTATAATTAGAAGGCAACTAAAGGAATGTGCTACGTTAAAGTGATAGTCAAATGTTTTAAAAGCTGTCGTTGCAAATCACTTCTTTGCTTGGCCAGATGCTTCCTCTCTGAGAAAAGTATTAAGTACTTCACAGTTGAAACCAATTACAAGGAATATCTTGGAAACAGTTACCTCCACAACAAAACCTGACGGACATAAATTATGTGTTTTGACAAGATCTACAGGTTTTGTGTAGTAAGTTTTTAGCTATTTTTTCGGTTTAGCAGTTAAGTAAAATTCATCCAGAATAAAGAGGTCTTCACAGGTTAATCTCAGAAAATTCAAGATATGCATTTTATTTGGGATGTAAATATCTTTTATATTCGGGATTTCAATCAAAATCATAAGATCCATTTTTAAAAAATAAAAAATTTTGAAAATGTATCCATGTAAAGGATAGTTTGTGGTGGGGGGATTTTCTTGAAAATCTTTGTGTCGCATCCTTGGAAGATAATAAACCTAAATACCAAGTTTGGTATTTAACGGTCTTTTCGTTTTTGAGCTATGCTGTCCACACACATACACTCACTCAGACCTTTTTCTGAAAATGCTTTTTTTCGGACTCAGGGGACCCCAAAACATATATTTCCAGTGAAATATCGACATCAAATTTTTGGATGAAATACAATACCTTCTCTATTTCCTATGTACATTGCACATACAGGCTAGAGAAAGTAAAAATGTATATGACATAATTGTGTGTTTTAATGAGATCAAATTTTTGGTGTAGTAAGTTTTTGTCCATCTCTTACGGTTTACCAGCTAAGCAAAATTCATCCAGAATGAAGAGGTCTTCAGAGGTAATTCCCAGAAAATTCAAATATATATTTTGTTTGGGATGTAAATATCTTTAATATATAGTATATTAATCAAAATCATTACAGCTAGTTTTGAGAAAATGAAAAATTTTCCATATAAAGGGTAATTGGGGATGGGGAAATTTTATTGAAATTTTTCATTTTACAATCTTGGAGAGCACTAAACCTAAATACCAAATTTAGTATTTAACAGTCTGTTTGTTTGAGTTATGCTGTCCACAGATAGACCTTTTTCTAAAAATGCTTTTTTTGAACTCAGGGGGTCTCAAAACATATATTTCTAGTGAAATTTTGATATTGAATTTCTCCTAAGTACATTGTAAATAAGTGATTTTTGCCTTGTTTGTGGCAGAACTAACCATATTTCCTTTTCTCGATCTGTGCGCGTGAATAAGTACAGATTGTTGGTCTCCACCTCTTTTCTGTCGACATGACAGAACGTCTCATCTTCGCTGTCCTGCGGCTCAGCAAACTCCGGGTCTTCCGTAGACGGCTGCTTTCCTGCAAGTCACATCACTTTCTCTTCATCTCTCCAACAAATTATTGTTAAAAAGCTTATTCTTCTACCTACTTCATGCTAATCAATATAAACATTAACAGAAATTGTCTTGTTACTTGCTTCCTTTATAAGTAGAAGGGAATACACCAGGTTAAAGTGATAGTCACATGTTTTAAAATGTGGTTGCTATGGGATTGAAATCTGATTCTTTGCATTGACAAGTTCCCTCATGAGAAAAGTTTAAGTATTTTAAAACTGAAATCAATAACAAGGAATATCTGGAAAATGGCCAACTCTTCAAACAAATGTATAGGACATTAATTGTGTTTTATCAAGATCTACATTTTTGGTATGGTAAGTTTTTGTCTATCTCTTACAGTTTACCAGTTATGCTAAATTCAATAATGATCATTCAGAATAAAGAGAAAATTGAAGATATACATTTTATTTGTCATGTAAATATCTTAAATATAAGAGATTTTAATCAAAATCATTATGGCCATTTTTGAGAAAAACAACATTTTCAAATTTTTTTCACGTAAAGTGTAGTTTGGGGTGGGGGGATTTTTCTTGAAAATCGTGTTGCATCCTTGGAAGATACTAAACTTAAGTATCAAGTTTGCTATTTAACAGACTTTTTTTTGAGTTAAGCTGCCCATAGACACATGGACATTTTTCTAAAAATTCTTTTTTTTTTGTATTCAGGAAGTCACAGAACAGGTATTTCTGTAACAAATTTTTGGGTGCAATACAATATCTTCTCTATATACCATCTACATATTACGTGTAGAGAAAGTAAAAATTGATGTGTTCCATTCACTTTCTGCAAACAAACTATTCTTATACCCCTGCCGCTGAATCCTTGCACTTGACAGTTGGGAGTTAAGTTTGTACATCCACAGAAAGCAGATGAAAAGCTTTACCCATTTGACTTTCTGAACCAATCACAAAGAAGCATTCCGGTCCGTCGAGCAGACAATGGAAATGTATCTAGATGCTGCACTGTTGCAATATCTGGCTATTTCCAACCATGTGCTCAGTTTGTGAACTCCTAACACATGCGTTGAGATGTTCTGTACAAGATACGTATTATTTGTTGTTGTTGTTGTTGGTGGTGGTGTTTGTGAGGGAACATAACAAGACTTTCACAATTACAGAGGTGGATACACTTTTGAGGGAAGCTGTAGCGAAAGTGGACATGGCTACACCAGAGAAGAAAATGAATCATGTCCACAAAATATCACGAAGAGCACAGGAGTTAGACAGAATCATCAGTGAATGTGAACCACTAATGATATTGATATTTGGAGGAATTTAGTAACAGTGACGCTCAAATTGCATGTGGTATTAGTTTGTTGAGTTGGTATTTTTAACACTATGTCACATTCTTATTACGAGGGACTAGTTTCGGAAGCCTATGCTTCCATTTTCAACCCACCAGTAGACAGCTTAGTTAAGAAGTTGATCATTTCGCCACCAGAGAAGAGAACATAACCGGCAACGACAGTTGGACCCGTGAGGTTGAAAATGGAAGTATAGGCTTCTGAAACTAGTCCCTCGTAATAAAAATGGAAGTGATGTAGTGTTAAAAATACCAACTCAACAAATTAATATCACACTAATCATATGTCTTGCTGATGACAATGACGATGTCCATTCCGGAAATGATGACAACGGAGACTTGGATGGAATTGAGCCATTAAAGTTCTAAACCGGTGAAAATCACTTTGTTATACCTTTCTCTCATTGTAACAAGCTATTCTGCATTAATCTGCTCAATATTGTTGTAAATATGTAATGTATGCTACATACGCTAGAGTATCATTGTTATTTTCGGTTAACATCAATAATAATGAATTAGTTTCATTATTCATTGGCATTCATTTACTATGTACACTGTTTATATTTGTAATCAGCTGTTGTTGTTTACTGGTTGCTCTGGCAAAGGCAGCATAGCCAACCTTACACAAACTGTCAAGTGCAAGGATTAAGTGGCAGGGGTATACAAAAGCTTATTCTTCTATCTACTTTATGCTAATCAAGATAAACATTAACAGAAATTGTCTTATTACTTGCTTCCTTGTAAGTAGAAGGGAATACACTAGGCTAAAGTGATACTCAAATGTTTTAAAATGTGGTTGCTATGTGAAATGAAAGAAACAATGTGAGAAGTGTACTATACCTATACTAGAGAGGTCGCTAGTGCTGAGACTTGTGTCCAGGTTTTCTGTTGTTGACAAATACTCATCTTCCTCATCAGCGTCCACTGTCTTTGAGTTAAACAGAGGCACACTTTTCATATCTTCGTGTTTCCTGAACGTCAGGCAAATTGGATACTTTTTACTCCATAATCTGTACACACCAACAACCAAAATGGAAATTAAAAATCTCCACCTGCTCTACAAACAAACTTCCTACAAAAGATTGCTCTTCTTTCTACACAATGTTAATCGAGATAAACATTAGCAGAATGTTCTTTTTACTTAGTTCCTTAAAACTCCAAGGCAACTAAAGGAATGTGCTATGCTAAAGTGATAGTCAAATGTTTTAAAAACTGTTGTTATGCGATTGTCATTGCAAATGGTTTCTTTGCTTGGTCAGGAGTAGAACAAAACAAAAATGAACTCTTTCTGTCTGAGAAAACTACAAATACTTTACAACTGAAACGAAATGGTAAACTGTACGAAAAAAAGTATATGACATAAATTGTGTATTTTAACAAAATCTACATTTTTTGTGCAGTAAGTTTTATCCTATCTCTTACAGTTTACTAGCTATGCAAAATTCAGCAAAATTTATCCAGAATAAACAGGTCTTCAGAAGCTTTTCCCAGAAAATTCAAGATATATATTTTATTGGTGATGGAAATGGCTTTAATATGTGGTATTTTAATCAAAATCGTTAGAGCCATTTTTAAGAAACACAAAATTTTGGATCATTTTTCCATGTAAAGGGTAGTTGAAAATCTTTGTTTTGCATTCTTGAAAGATACCAAACTTAAATACCAAATTTGGTGTTTAATAGTCTTTTCGTTTTTGAGCTATGCTGTCCACAGACAGACACAGAAAGACCTTTTTCCGAAAATGCTTTTTTTGGATTCAGGGGGTCCTAAAACATGTATTTCTGATGAAATCTCGGCATTGAATTTTTGGGTGGAATAAAATACTTCATCTATACACTATGTATGTATAGAGAAAGTAAAAAAGTCACTGGGGGTCAAATCTGGCGAATAAGGTGGATGTAATAGTACTTTAATTCTACAATTTTTGCAATTGAAACTGTGTGCACACTTGTATTGTTTTGATGGAAGAGAATCTTTTTCTTCGCCAGACGAGGGTATTTTTTCTTCATTTCTCTGATCAACTGGTGCAATAACAATGCACATTACTCTCCATGTATCGTTCTTCCTTTCTGCAAGTAATCAATGTAGATGATCCCATCACCTTGTCTGCAGATTTCACCATTGTCTCTTCGGAGCCAGTTTGCCTTTAAAAACCATAGTAGCCAAGACCTACTATTTTGGTGCACAATTGAGAACCCTGTACCTTGTGATATGCCTGTGGCCTCTACAATTTCGTGAATTTTGATTCGTCGATCACTCAAAACCATATCCTGGATTTTGTCAATCATTTCGGAGGAAGTCACTACTACTGGACGTCCGGAACGATGTTCATCACTTATGGACGTACGGCCATGTTTAAATTCATTTATTTAATTGTAAATTGTTACAAACGCAGGAGCAGATGTGCCATGAACTTGATCCAACTTGGCTTTTATCTCTTTCGGTGTTAAGTCTTTTAAATGGAAGTGTTTAATCACCAGCTTTCTAAAGAAACACAAGATTGTTGATTCAATTGCCTATGGCAACGAAAACACTTGATGGATATTGCTAGTAAGAGATGACGGTTACTAAATATAAACCTTTTTTGATGCTACGAAGTACTTATTGAATCCCCTACTGTGTGTTGAATTACAATAACAGTTATAAAGTAGTGGAGCAATAAAATATCATACTTGGATCTGGCGAGACCTTCTGGCAGCAGCTGCAACTCACAGGAGGTAATGTTATATATTCTCTGATGATAGAACTTCATCTTGTGTTCTCGCTCGTTCCACATGGCTCTTTTGGGGATGCGTTGTTTTGTGTGGTAGATCCTGAGCACTGTGCCCACCAGACGAACAAACACAGACTGCGTCTGACTCACTTTATACGTTTCTGGGTTATATACAGCTGGGTACTCGTTCAGCCAACCCTGCAAACAGTTCCAACATTATCTTACATTCACATCACTTTCTCTACATCTCTATAACAATAATAATAATAATAATAATAATGCATTTATTGTCAATAGACTGCAGAGCAGTTTCTGACATTGTCAGTTCAATTTACATTGATTTATATATATATACAGCTTACATTTACATCATTCAATATCTATAAATTACACATACAATAATACCTTATTAACTAAAATTATAGTTCATCAATGTTATACAAACTCTTGTTTATTAAATGATTTTTAAGTTGCTTGTTGAAAGCATTTTTTGACTTAGTTTGCTTAATGGAATTTGGTAGCTTGTTGTACAGTATTACAATTGGATCCTTAATGCTACTATTTATCCTAAAACCTTGTCTGAAGAAATCACTGTTGTGTCATGTATATATCTTAAATTATCCTTCCCCATCACATAAATTATTATATGTAGTGAAGACACTGTAAAGATTTGCTTTTCGCTAAAATATTGCCTACATCCTACAGTTCAGATGATATATTATTCTCATTGCTTTCTTTTGCAATTTTAATACTGTCTCCATATTTGATTTTGCACTGCAGCCCCAAATGTCAATCCCATACATCAAATAAGGATATATGACACCATAGCAATTGTTTCTCTTCAACAAGATTGGAGAAATGCCTAAGTAAGTACAGGGATGTACTGATTCTCCCACTGTATACTGACCATGTAAGCTTTTGATACCCAGAAATGTATAGTGTATGTTGTAATCTGATAATTGTAAAGAGTCTGAATCATTACTTCAATTCCCTAAATTATACTGTATTACCTTTTTTTTACACATGTTACATTTTAAATTGTTCTCCCTAAAGTATTCAAAGAGTGTTTCAATAGTTTGCATCATTGTGCTATTCAAGTCTGCAATTCAAGTACTCCAGCATGTAGTTGTTGTATCATCTACATACGAGGTTGCCTTACTATTCCTATTGTTGGGTACATACAGTATAAATAAGAGAGGACCCATCACAGAACCCCATAGTTTACCGTTTTGAAGCTGGATGTTGTTAGATTCCCTTGTTTGTGTTGCTTGTTTCCTGCCAATAAGCTATGAACTAATTAAATCTTTTGCTAAACCCCTAATTCCATTTGCTTCTAACTTACTTAGAACAATAATGTGATCAACAAAGTTGAGTGCTTTTGTAAGGTCGAAGAATAATGTTGCAGTTTTTTCTTTGTTTTCCTAGTGCTTTGCTATATTATTTGTGCATTGCAAAATTGCTGAGATTGTTGAGTAATGTTTCCTAAAAGCATGTTGTGAATTTGTGATAGTGTTGTTATTTTTATCAGTCTCTGTAATATAAGCCTTTCAAAAATGTTAGCTAATTCTGATGTTATACGTCTAACAATTGTTTGACGAGATGCTCAAGAAGACCAGCAAGGACATTGCTGCTTAGTGTACTCCCACCCACAAGTGCTCGTAACAGGATCGATACATTTCCCTTAAGTAGAATGTCGATGGGTTTATTTGATTGGGCTGCAACTTCTAGAAACAATTGCTTTACAAGGTCATCCAGTACTACACCGTTTACGTCCAGTTCAACATTTTTTGAGGTGGCTTCGTTTTTCTTAGCCTTATTAATTATACCCCAAATTGTTTTACAAACATTCCTCGAATTGTTTATTTTTTCTTTATACATTTTAGCTTTAAGATTATTGAGAGCTGCCAAATATTGTTTGTTAACCTGTTTATATTTATTTTTATAGTATTCAGATCCTCTAACTCATAGACATCTTTCAACTTTATTGTGTCTGAATCAAGTTTTACTCTAACAAATTTATTTCTACATAGAACTTTTGTTTTAATTGAACAGCATGCATTAAAATGCATTCTAAAAATTTGATAAAATTCCTCCCATTTTCCATTCCCGCTATTGGCTGAATAAACAGCACCCCATGTCTCCATCCCTAGTTGCTTGTATTTAAGTCTCAAAACTTAATGGGAATGCACAGTGAAGTAACTAATCAAACATAGACTACACTCAAACTTCACTTACTTTGCATATGTTTCAGTGGCTGTTGTCACCATTTTCAATGGAGATTCACTGCTCAACTCGTGGTAGTGGTCTCTCTTCTGGATAGATGAATTTTCAGATGAGTCCATTTGTTTGTCGTATGTCAAAATTTATGACTTTGTTTTTGTTTTTTAAAATTAATTCAATTGGATTCTGCAATAATTTTAATAACCTGGGCTCACTGTCAAAATTATGGTTTTAAGTGCTACAGCTGAATTATCTGTCTGTTTATATTTTAAACTTCTCGTGGAATACAGGGTGATGAAACAGCTGACTTTCTAGCCAAGAAAGGTAGTAAAATTACATCAAATTCATCTGATATCACTCTATCAAAAGAATCATTATATCAACATATCATAAAGAAGATAATGCATTACAAACAAAAGGACCAGAATCACTACATTACCAAGAAAATGCTGTGTAGCAACTTTTAGACTCCTAACAGGCCATGACTGGTATAGTGAGATCTCCTCTGTACACTTAAACAAGATATGGATGCACTGCCCAACCTTTAGTCAACATCAAAATACTGGAATGCAAGAGAGCGAATGGCTTCACTGCCAACTGCTCAACATTAGATACCAACCAACCATTTTAAATATCTCAGGTGTTCTTTAAAACATTGTTTTCCCTATATTCACCTTTTCACATTACTTGCAGCTGATTTCATATATCTCTGATTGTTTCAATGGGGGGATTTTATCTTTTGTGCTGGTATGGAGGAGGTTTTTTAAACTGGGGCTAACTTGATGTTCAATTTTTTGAAAATCTTTTGAAATTTTTGGTGTGCAAAAGGGTAGTAAGTGAATCTCCGTTGAAAATGGTGGCAACAGACCAAAGTAAGTTACTTTATTTCAAGAGTGAAGTTGAAGTGTTTTTACTCCTAATTAAACAAATTATTCTTCTATCTATTAGCAGAAATACTTCCTTGTAAGTACAAGGGAATACACCAATAGTTAAATCTTTTAAAAGCTGCTTGCCAAATGGATCAAATCTGTTTCTTTATATTGCCAATAATAAACTTTCAACTTAGTTAACAAGTTAATCATTTCACCACCAGCAATGACAGTTGGACCAAAATGGAAGTATAGGCTTCCGAAACTAGTCCCTCGTAATAAGAGTGTTAAAATACCAACTCAACAAACTAACACCACATATAATCTTTTCCACAATTTTTCTATGTAAAGGTTGGTTTGGATTGGGGAGATTTGCCTCAAAATTTTTGTGTCACATCCTAGGAAGATACTAAAGTTTGGCTTTTAACAGTCTTTTCATTTTTGAGCTATGCTGAGCACAGACACACATGGACCTTTTTCTAAAAATTCTTTTTTCAGACTCAGGGGATCTCAACACACATTTCTGGTGAAACCTTGACATCAAATTTTTGGGAGGAATACAATACCTTCTCTATCCACTAAGTACATTGTACATATGGGCTACAGTATTTAAGTTTTGTTCAACCTTCATTTTAAAATATACTTAATTCTAAGCAATGGTTGCTATTTTCTAAAAAACTGATATATTCATAATTTTTACTTTCTCTACCTGTACTATGTATATAGGGAAGGTATTGTATTCTACCCAAAAATTCAATACCAAGATTTCTCTGCAAATATATGTTTTGAGACCCCCTGAATCCAAAAAAAGCAATTTTAGAAAAATATATTTTTTGTGTGCGTGTGTTTGTGTGTACTGCATAGCATTAAACACCGAAATTGGTATTTAAGTTTGGTATCTTCCAAGGATACTACATGAAGATTTTCAAGAAAATACCCCCCAATGCCAACTACCTTTTACTTTGAAAATTTTTCAAAAAATTTGTTTTTCTCAAAAACGGGTCTAACAATTTTGATTAAAATCTCTTATATTTAAGATATTTACATGCCACATAAAATGTACATCTTGAACTTTCTGGGAATAGCCTCTAAAGACCTTTCTATTCTGGATGATTTTTATTGACTTTTGCATAAATCGTAAGAGATAGATAAAAACTTACCTCATAAAAATGCAGATCATGATTTTTTGTTTTATTTATGGACGCTCTTTAACTGCTGTGGTTCTCAGTGTCCCATTCTATACTGGGCGTGAAAGACCATTTAATTTTACTCAGAGGCCTCTCTTATCAGGCTTGAGGTTCTTTTACGTGCCGTAAATACATGACACGGGACCAACGGCTTTACTTCGCTTCCGAAGGTGGCCATGCTAAGGATTTTTACACCCGAAAAAATCCATTGTCCTCTGCCGGGTTAGAATCCGCGACCTTGGGTATATGAAGTTAGCATGGTAACCATTACACCACGGAGGGCGACTCAGATCATAAAACACATAATTTTTGTCACATAAATTTTGTTGTGGGGTTCGCAATTTTCAAGATATTCCATGTTATTGATTTCAGTTTTAAAATACTTGAACTTTTCTCACGCAGGAACTTGCCAATGCTTGGCCACGCAAAGAAAAGGATTTCAACCCCAAAGCAACCACACTTTAAAACATTTGACTGTCGATTTAGCCTAGGTTTTTCTTACTTTCCTTCTACTTATAAAGGAACTGAGTAATGAGACCGTTTATGCTAATGTTTTAGCATTAAATAGATAGCAGAATAAGCTGTAGAGATGTAGAGAAATTTATGTGAATGAAACACATCACATTTTTTTTTGTACTGTTAATATACTTTAATCTGGTTGGTCATATAAGACAAATGAAATCAGTGAAATGACGCTCAAATTAACTTGGGGAGCTCAAAGTTACTTGACATAAGGGAAAACACTTATCCGGGTGACATGCCCTAATTTGTATCCTCATGAATGTGAGGCAGATGTGCTACCTCAGCAGTACTGAGGTGCTTTAACATTTTTGTAAATTGTTCACTTAGTAACTGGAGCTGTTAAAACTACCCCAGTACTTGCTCTACAAATTTACAATATGAAAAATTAATCAGACTACCTTTTAATGACTGGGAAAAAAGAAAACAACAAGTAAACCTAAAAACTCAACAAAGTTTCCTTAATAAAGTCAAAGAAGTCAAACATACATTAAAACTTCCTTACTTAAAAGAAAACATACAAACAAATACTAACCCGTTAGAACTATTTGATATTGAACACTATCTACACTTAGCTGAAGAATTTACAAAATCTGAAACCTCTTTGTGCGTTCTGAAACAAATGACACTAGAAATAATAAATTTAAGATACCCTACCAATGAATGACTACATGTTTATACTGACGGTTCTAGCTTACCAAATAACAGTGGTACTGACGCAGGTGCAATATGCCCTCTCTTCTCTTTCTACAAAAGATTAAGTTTAAATACCTCACATTTTGATGGAGAGATTTCGGCAATACTTCAGAGCTTACAAAACCTTCTATATCATATAAATAAATTTGAAAAAGTTGTACTATTATCTGACTCTAAAGCAGCTATAACATCTGATGTAACACCTAATAACCTAAATATTGCAGAATGCCGCAAAATCATAAAACAACTAATGAATTTAAATAAAAGATTAATACTTCAATGGATACCAGCACATTGCGGAATACAGCTGACTTTCTAGCCAAGAAAGGTAGTAAAATTACATCAAATTCATCTGATATCACTCTATCAAAAGAATCATTATATCAACATATAATAAAGAAGATAATGTATTACAAACACAAGGAAAATTTATGTAATAACACGACCAGAATCACTACATTACCAAGAAAATGCTGTGTAGCAACTTTTAAGACTCCTAACAGGCCATGACTGGTATAGTGAGATCTCCTCTGTAGACTTAAACAAGATATGGATGCGGTGCCCAACCTTTAGTCAATATCAAACTACTGGAATGCAAGAGAGTGACTAACTGCTCAACATTAGATACCAAGCAACCACATTTTTGTTGTATTCAACTTTGCAAGCTGTATGTCAGACTATCTTACCTCGTACTTCTGTATCTGGTGATATTCCTTTGCTGTAGGCACTTTTACCACCAGTCCCTCGACAACAGGTGCCACTACCGCTGACGGGGTTGTTGCCGATGGCGTAGATGACGGTTGTAACACAGAGACAGAACTTTGCCTACCTTCCATCACGTTGAACTGTAAGAGCCACAAGGAAATCTTCCTGTGTATAATGTACACCATCACAGAAAATATTATGCCATTAGTAAACCCTGTAACGTACGTTGGTAGGGGAACTACTATATAGAGTAACAACAGAAACACCACCAGGAGGGTTTTTCGTCTACGCCACAGTCTATGTAAAAATGATTTCCTGTGCCGAGTCCGATGAGGTCTGGAAGACCGTAACACAGGTGCACCACTACGATAGTCAGTTGTGGGTATGTTTTTGTCCCACTCCTCAATGGCGTCATACAACTCGTCCTCTCTAGCCTCTACGCCAGACTCCACCTCATACTCCACTATTCCCTGCAGAGCGCCACTTTCCAGCTTACGTTTTCTTACCCCTGCCTTGCCAACATCCTCTACGTCAAGCTCAGGGGATGGTGACGAAATTGTTACCTTCTTTGCTGGGGAGTTCTTTGGTTTTGAAGGAGATCCATGCGTTGACTTCGCAGGTTCCCGTGGTTTACTCTCACTAACGTCTTCGTCATCGTTTTTTCTGGAGCTCTCCGAGACATCTTCAGAGTCGCTGTTCATGCTGGAGTCATCCTTGCTGCTGCTGCCTCCGCCAGCTACAAGTCGACCTCTCCTTAAAACGGATGATCCAGATTTACGATCACTTTTGATTTCACTGAATTTCTCCTCAACAGTTTTTGTGAACTTTCCTTTCAGTTCGTGGAATATTCTCCAGGTGTCACTACTTGAGCCAGCCGCTCCAGCTTTTATCATGCCTGCATCCACGCTGGTCGACCTCTTGCCAAAGCCCTTCAGGTATTCCTTCATGGGGGAGGGGTCCCTAGAATGGATGGTGCTCGTCGTGGCTGAAGCACTGATAGAAGGTGTCTTCTGGGGCGTCGACGATGACACACTTTCATCTTCTGCAACACACAAACATCAACTGTTACATGGAGCTACGAGGATCATCCAGAAAGTGTCAGACGATTTGTCATAACTAAACAATAACGAAGTTATCAATACAAAGTTACACTACCTTAATCTATTTCTCAGCATTGCTATCAAGGTATTTATTGTCACGTGGTTCAGATGTTATACTCTTCCACCGCTAAACATCTGAGGTCTTCATGGCTGGCAAATCTTTTCCATCCAAAAACTCACGTACGGTGAAACAAAGTGAAACACTGGTTTTTCTGAATTCTTTTATCAACATTTGCTGTCAACTGCTCCATAACGATTGATGAACTTCCACTCCGGTCTTTATCGTACACACTGTTATGTTCTTCTTTGACTACTCGTAAATTATGTGCCATTTTCTCACTGAAGACTCCTTCATTGCATTATCGCTATACACTTGTGTTATTTGCCTATAAGATTTGATTGGCCAAACATTTTGTGCATTCAAATTAGAAAAAGAAAAACAAAGTAGTTTTATTTATGGAAGCTCTTTAAACTGCAGTGGTTCTCAGCATCCCATTCTAAATTGGGTTGAAGGCAGCTTATTTTGCTCAGAGGCCTCTCTATCAGGATTGAGGTTCTTTTATTGATGTAAATCTGTGACATGGCTTTACTTCCCTTCCGAAGGAAGCCATTCTAAGGATTTTTACGCCCCAAAAAATCTATTATTCTCTGCCAGGTTTGAACCTGCAATCTTGGTGTATGAAACCATTACACCACGAAGGGCAACATTAAAAAAAGTGAATAAATTCTTTGTGAGTAGAAAAGCATAACATCTGCATTGACAACCTGGTGACAATAAATACCTTGATAGTAATGACAATTACATTGAGAAATAGAGTAAAGTACTGTAACTTTGTGAATAAAGTTCTGTCAAATCATCTCTCACTTTCTGGATGGTGCGAAGTTTCTTAAACCATCACATATAGTTAACATTTATTTATACATTATAGAAAATTTTGACATATTACCAAAACACCCTGCGATAAATGCAAATTTGCGATATTTTGGATACTGTAGGACATAAAAATACATACTTATAAAATGTAGATTCTGGGGTTGTAGACTATGGTCCCACAGTTCCTGAAGTGTCGGGTGAACTTTTATCTGTTGGACCACGGCCTATGAGCCCACAATCTACGTTTTATGGTATGAGTGTGGGCTGTGAAAGCCTTAGTAGTTTTATAAAAATACAGTTACATTATATTGTACTGCACTTCAGTAAAGAGCAGATGTCAAATGACTTTTCACAAACATTCACATGTTTACAATATTCTCTTCACATAGCACTTTCATAAAATAATTCCAAGTCAGTTGCTTGTGAGTGAAACACAGCAACAATTATAGAGGCAAAGAGGGGAATAGGAGAAAGATGATGGAAGGCAGGGCATAGTAAGAGAGGAATGAGAGAGGTAGAGGGGGCCTGTAGAAAGAGGACAAGAATGAATGAAATGACAAATTGATGAAAATGAAAAATGGAAGAAAGAGAAAGAAGTGAAAGAGTGGAGAATGGGGGAGAAGAAATGGGAAAGACAGTGAGAGAGAATGTCACACCTGTCGCAGGTTTATCTGGCTCCTCGTCGGTGTCCTGCGCCGTCGCTGGATATATCTCCTCCAGCTCTTCATCCTCAGTATGAAACCGAATGGCAAACGATGGTACAGAAGTTGTGATAGATTTGCCTGCATATAAAACACACTCTTTAATGTCATATTTTTAAATAGCAATTGATGGACTAAAATAGGAAATCGGCATTCAGAGAAAACTCAAGCATTAAACTGATCATGCCAAGAAAGCATTTCCAGAAACTCTCTCTTAGTGGCTGTTAGTGCAAGTGTTGGGCACCTGCAGATGGAACTGTTACATGAGATACGTATGTGGTGGACAGTAGCCTTCAAGGTCTCATCCCTTTCAACTAAATAGATGGCATTAGGGTGCTCTCCAGTCTAGCTGCTTCCACTATTTGTGGATAAACGGCAATGCAATCAAATTACCGTCTTTTCTAAAGATGGAACTTTGGGCTGTGGTATTAATTATCCACTCTGGGGGGAGGGGGATAAAAGCACAGGTGTTACCACCTGATCCAACTAACTCGGTACCAACCTAAATTAAATAAGTTTTATTCATGAACAGTCTTTAACAGCCTACCATGTTATATTGGGTGAAAAAGGCTGCTTAGTTTTGCTCAGAGGCCTCTTTATCACACTTGACGTTCTATTACGTGCCGTAAATCTACGATAGAGCACCAGAGTCTTTGTTTCCATTAAAAGAAATTATCTTATTACTTATTTCCTAGTAAATAGAAGGGAAATAAGGGAATATACTAGGTTAAAGTGATAGTCAAATCTTTTAAAAGCAGTAGCTATGCAAACGAATTGAAAATTTAGTTTTCTCTGCATAATCAGGGTGAAACAAAACAGATTTAAAATGAATGACTACCCATTTCAGAAATGTATGAAGTATTTTAAAATTGAAACCAATAACAAGGATAATCTCAGAAATGGTTAATTCTACAAAAAATATATATACAGTTGAAACTCACTTATACGTTATTCACTTCAACATTTTTTGCACATATACGCTAAAATTTTAGGAACCAGTCGTTCTTCATTAAAAGTTTTCTCTATTGTACATTTTGTCAGTAATGCGTCTCTTTTTCTGATCCCCATATACATGTTTTTAAAAAAAAAATAGGGTGGTATGCTTGCTGTGTATAGCCTTGGGATTGCCTGGTTTGCGGTTTTCATTGAAGCTTATCATCTCATTGTCATCAAATCGTTCCAACAGGCACTTGTCTGCTTTATGTATTGTCATATCGTTCCAACAGTCACTTATCTATTTTGTGTGGAGTTACAAACAGCAGAAGAAACATGTGTGAATATCAACCAGCAAGCAAGAAAACAAGAAACTCTTGGTGAAAAATTAAAATTTCTGGCTGAGGTCCATACCAGAAATGAGTTACACGTTTTCTCATTTATACAATATTTTAGTAGTCTCCCTTGAAAAAAGTATAAGTGGGATTCCACTGTATATGACATATTGTACGTTTTAACAAGATCTATATTTTTTGTGCACTAACATTTTGTCTATCTGCTATGGCTTACTACTTACATAAAATTACTCCAGAATGAAGAGAAATTAAAAACAAAATTAACACATACATTTTATAATTATGAAAATATTTTTAATATTTAGTATTTTAAATAAAATTATTTCTGCAATTTTGAGACAGTAAAAATAACAGAAAGGTTTCATTGTAAAGGATAGTTTCTTCAAAATGTTAGTGTTATATGCTTGCAAGTTGCTATTTGGTATTTCCAGACCACAAAACTTTTTCTGAATCATAGCATCTCAAAACATGTATTTGCAGCCTGACAAA
The DNA here is from genome assembly GCA_030762935.1 of Hymenopus coronatus. Classification (NCBI taxonomy): domain Eukaryota; kingdom Metazoa; phylum Arthropoda; class Insecta; order Mantodea; family Hymenopodidae; genus Hymenopus; species Hymenopus coronatus. The sequence continues at coordinate 1,623,081 of CM060892.1, forward strand.
GTTAAGGCTGGAAAACTTATTAGTACATACTGGATATCTCTGCCAGTCAGATGATTAAACAAAAATCTGATGTGTTCCATTCACATGACTTTCTCTACATCTCTGCAACAAATTATTGTTAAAAAGCTTATTCTTCTATTTATTTCATGCTAATCGAGAAAAAAATTAGCAGAAATAGTCTTATTACTTGCTTCCTTGTAAGTAGAAGGGAAATAAGGGAGTACCATAGGTTAAAGTGATAGTTGCTATGTGACTGAAGTTCCTTTCTTTGTATGGACAGGAGTTGACAAATTCCTGTATAGAAAAGTGTAAGTTTTTTAAAGGTGAAATAAAAAACAAGGAATAGCAAACAAACGATCAACTCCATGAAAAAAATGTATATAACATAAATCATATGTTTTAATGTGCTCTACGTTTTTTGTGTGACAAGTTTTTGTCCATCTCTTACAATTTAGCAGTTATGCAAAATTCTGTAAAATCCGTCCTCCAGAATAAAGTAGTCTTCAGAGGCTATTCCCAGAAAATTTAAGATATGCATTATATTTGTGAGGTAAATATCTTTGATATAAAAAATTTTAATCAAAATCGTTAAGAGCCATTTTTGAGAAAATCAACATTTTGGAAAAAGTTCCATGTAAAGGGTAGTTCGGGTGGGAGGATTTATTCAAAATCTTTCTGTCGCATCCCTGGAAGATACTAAACCAACTTTGGTATTTTACCGACTTTTCGTTTTTGAGTTATCCTGTTCACCCACACACACACACACATGGACCTTTTTCTGGATACAGGGGACCCCAAAACATATATTTCCAATGCAATCTGTGTATTGAATTTTTGTGTACAATACAATACCTTCTCTATGCAGTATGGACATAGTACATATAGAGAAAGTAAAAATGTTGCTAAGGCACTTCCAAGCTTGAAGCCATTAAAACAAACATCTCTGGTGCAAGTAGTGTATTATTTGTGAAGTGAATATAAACTGTCATTTCATGCCATCCTACTTTGCCAAGGTTTCATTCACAATCTCATGTGTGACATTCACATGATTTTCTATATATAAATGTAAGATACCCTACCAATGATTTATACTGTCAGTTGCAGCTTACCAAATAACAGTGGTACTGGCGCAGGTGCAATATGCCCTCTCTTCTCTTTCTACAAAAGATTAAGTTTAAATACCACAAATTTTGATGGAGAGATTTTGGCAATACTTTAGAGCTTACAAAACCTTCTATATCATATAAATAAATTTGAAAAAGTTGCATTATTATCTGACTCTAAAGCAGCTATAACATCTGATGTAACACCTTTTTGCTATGCCACACACACACACACACACACGTGGACATTTTTCTAAAAAAATTTTTTTTGGATTCAGGAGGTCCCAAAACATATATTTCCAGTGAAATCTTGGTATTGACTTTTGTGTACAACACAATACCTTCTCTATACATAATGTACATAGTATGTGTAGAGAAAGTAATAAATTTGAATCTATTTTTTTTTGTGGTATCTGTCTTATAAGATGACATTGGATTTTAAGTTTCAACTACCAAAATATTGAGTGTTGTGAATGAAGCCTTGTTACAAAGCACCTCTGTTGCCTGTTGCTCTTTTTTTAAAAGTTGATTACACTTGCACCTGGAACTCAGTCTGGGTGATCAGCTGAGTTTAGTACATGTTGGTGATATCAGTCACATTTCTTGTGACATGTCAAACCTTAAGTGTTTAACTCCCCAAACATGCAACAGTGTGTTATTTTAAAACATGTGATACACTCACGTGTCTACCAGTATGTATTCTTACGTACATCTTCAATAGCCTCTCAGTCATTCTCCATCAATTTTGTATAATGCTACATTCACAATGAAATGCAAGCGTAGACGCAATGTAAGTGCAAGAGTTTGCAAACTCCAAACTTTATCCTTGCTTTGCGTGCAAACAGAAAAAATTCTGCTTCTTTTCTCTATGCATTGTCTATGAATTCAATAACAAACGATCATACTGCAAGATTTTACAGGGTCTGCTGTACATGTATGGCCATGCCGTGTCATCTCTAATTTCCCTCAAGAGTTAAACATTCCGGATTATTGCTTTCAATTTTAGCCACTTGAACTCTTCTCATACGACTAGACATTCTTCTTCTTGTTTACTCCAGCAAGCAAAGAGATTGAAATTTTAATTGTTATGCGTAGCAACCACTTTTAAAGGAAGAGACTATCACTTTATCCTAGTGTACTCCCTTCTACTTACAAGGAAGTAAGTAATAAGACCATTTATGTTGATGTTTATCTTGATTAGCAGCAAGTAGATAGAAGCATACGGCTTCTAACAGAGAACGCCATGTGAATGGAACACATCATATTTTTTTTTCTATCCTCTTCATTTTAATCAAAGTAATTCTTTAAAGAAATAGCTAGGGGCTCAGACTTTTAGGTTTTAAGGGCAGCTGAAATGGGATTTTCATCATTTCTTTCCATTTTCACGTTTTAATTGCATTTAAACATTTTGAATCTCCCGCTGATTTTGGTATTACGTACATACACGTACTCTTAGAATATTCATGTTTATTATATTTACAGCAGTGTTTTTTGATTGAATGAAATCCTCCTCTGTATAGTAATAAGGTATCTTTTTAATTCTGATCTAAACCTGTTTTATAGAAGAGGGAAACAAAACTTTTCCTTGTAGTAAATCCCTTTTTGTTGGTCTATGTCTCTTTGTTATCAATATCTGACAATATATTCACAGGATAATGGTAAAATCACAAACATTTTGAAGAGTGGTTTGCAGTGAGTTTATCGTCTTGCCCCTGTCATTATTCTTATTACCTTTTTGTGCATAATGATGCACATACCCTAAAATATTATTCTATAGGTCATCATCAATGAATGAAAATAAGCATAATACATTGTTTTTAGTATGCTCTTATTTATAAGCTGAATTAAAGATTGGATTGCAAAACATGCAGTTTGAGTAAGATACACCGTATTTATTCAATTACAAGATGATGCTTTTTCCAAAACATTAATGTTCACAACAGGGAGGTTGTCTTACATTTGTGATATGTTTTCTGAATACAGGAAAAAAGTATGTTTCAAATTTCATGGGTACAGCAGTGGCAAGGCCTGGGGGAAATGGTATAGATTACTGCCAATGCAGCACATTTTGAGCGTTTTATTTCGCACTGAAAAATAGCTGTTAAGGAGCCTATCAGCATTATTGAAAAAAAAAAAAAATGACAGGACTTGCTTTCGCATCGCTGGTTGCATTAATGTTGCATTGGAAGTCAACGGTCAAACAGAAAGATAGAGGTTAGCCGCACATTTACTGCAATGTGAATTTTCATGCAAATTCGAACTAGGTAAAACGCTTTATGATATAACAACAATTTTAAAGAAAGGTTGTTTTGTAACACTTAAGTATCACTTTCGTATAGTTTTTCCAGACTGGTTTGAAAGCCATGTGGGCTTCATTGTCGATGGTTTCCAACTGAATTTCCACAGGGAGTTCTATGTTGAGGTGTGACAGTCCCTGGTGGCTGAGTGACCAACCTCCACAATATATTTTGTGAATGGATTTTGGTTTTTAATGATGTGGATTTTCTCCCAGACGTCAAGCTCTGCTACAGGTTTTATAAGGTGTATGTTATTTCTTGGTTAGCAGACCAAAAGTGGTGTGCAAAGGCTGATTTGTCACTTTGTTTCTATTTTACTGCTCTCAAGTCTTGTTTCACCAATTTGTTGCAATCTGCACAATTTATTCAGATTTTTTTGTGTTCTGGGATTTGGTCTTTTTGGTTATTACACAGCATTTTTGTAGGCTGAACTTAAAGAACACTTGAGAGCAGTAAAATACAGAGTGACAAGTCAGCTGTTGCACACCACTTTTGGTCTACTAACCATGAAATAACATACACCTTATAAAACCTGCGTCTGGGAGAAAATCCACATCAACCAACTTTGAATTGCTGCCACAAAATATATTGTGGAGGTTGGTCACTCAGCCACCAGGGACCGTCACACCTCAACATAGAACACCTGTGGAAATTCAGTTGGAAACCATCGACAATGAAGCCCACTGGCGTCAAAACTGGTCTGGATGTTAGTGATATTAGGTGTTACAAACCCAACACAAAAATGTTTTATGAAGTATGTTATCTTAACAGAAAATAATTGTTGGTATAGTGACACTACTGCCACTGTCATGTACCATACATTTCTTTTTCCGTCTTTCCCACTCGCAATGTGAAATTCAAGTTAGGTAAACACATTTATAATGTGTTATATTAAGTATGTCTAAATACAAAATTATCGTTATGCTATTGCCCCCATCACACCCATATTGTACATTTCCATACTCCAATCTCCAGCACAAAACGTGAATTTCCACGCATATTCAAATTAAGTTTGTTCAAAATATATGGCAACCTTTAAATTTAATTTAAAAATTCTTCTTTTTATGTACATATGTCTTTTAAACATGTCTTATATAGATAAAAAGCTCAATTCCACAATTAAGTTCTGAAAAATCGGATGTGTTCCATTCACATGATCTTCTCTACATCTCTGTAACACATTATTGTTAAAAAGCATATTCTTTTATATGCGAAAGTGATTCAAATATAAATGGTAATTGTTGCATATCACGGAGGAAGCAGTTCAGGTCGGGGGAACTAGCTTTGTTAGGTTCTGGCATCAGTACATCCATGAGTGAACAACAAGTTATTAACAAGTTTTAGACGTCTTGGTACAACGGGATGAAACGAGCAAGACTGTACACTGCTCAGTCTTCAGAAAACCCACTCACACCAACAGATATTTAGATGCGTCTTCTCACCATCCACCCGCCATCAAACAAGGAACGATAAACACACTATTCCTCTGCGCCATTCGCATATGCGACCCTGAGCTCGTCGGAGAGGAAATGAGACACCTGAACAGTATTCTCAAGGCTAATGGTTACGCACACAAAGAAATACAGGGAATACAAAGGAACACTAACCGAAGAAACCCCCAAAAGGACGACGATCAGGATTCTAGAAAAAACAACAAAGTGGATCAGTCTACCATATATCCGAGGCGTCACAGACAGGATTTCCAAAGTCCTTAAAAGCTACGACATCAGAACACACTACGAGTCAACAAGAAAGCTCAGATCGTTCCTACGACCAGCCAAAGATACCAGCAACCCGCTTCTAAACCCGGGCATATATAGAATTAGATGCGACTGTGGAAGTGCCTATATTGGCCAAACAGGACAGTCCATAATAACCCGCAGAAAAGAACACATACGCAGTCTAAAACTCAACCAACCCGAAAAATCTGCAATAGCTGAATACGTAATAACAACCGGCCACCACATCGACTTTGACAATACACAGCTTATAGCCACCTGCAGCAACTTTCATCACAGAATGACTCGTGAAAGCATACCAGATTTTCAAAGAAAAGAACAAGATCAACAGGGACGGTGGAAAACATCTCCATAACATCTGGAAAACTCTGCTTACAAGGAGAGCCATAGGCTGGCCTCCAGCCAAAGAGAGGCAAGGGGCAGAGACATGCGGCACTCTAGAAACTGACTGCAAACTACGGCAGCATTTACTAAAAGAAGATCCAAACCACAATCTAGAACAAGAAATAAGACAAAAAGGAAAAAAAAAAAAAAACCTGGAAAAAGAAAGCGTAAAGCAACTCCAACACCACCAGGAAAGAGCAGCGCCAGCACCCACGCCAATTGGCAGGCAACTAGCCAACCAGAAGCGAGAGGGCGGGGCAACCTCCACCGCACTGCCACTATATAAGCGAGAGCAAATAAGTAGCAACCACCGCACAAGAGCCCAGAAGAAGCTCACAGCAAGATGAGCGAAACGTTGGCATTCCCATGCAAGATAACGCGACCTTCTCCGGAAGCTAAGAAGACACATCAAAATTACCATTTATATTTGAATCACCCTCTTACTTTATGATAATCGAGATAAACATTAGCAGAAATTGTCTTAATTACTTGCTTCCTATTAAGCAGAAGCAAAATAAGGGAAAACTCCAGGCTAAAGTGATAGTCAAATTTTTTAAAGCTGTTTGCCATGTGTTTGAAATCAGTTTCTATGCAGGGCCAGGAATTTACAACTTTCCTTATGAGAAAAATTTAAGTATTTCAAATCTGAAACATATAACAAGGATATCTCAGAAAAGGTCAGTTCTAAGAAGAAAAACCACATACAACATAAATTGTGTGTTTTAACGTGATCTACGTTTTTTATGTAATAAGTTTTTGTCTATCTTATGATTTACCAGTTACGCAAAATTCACTCAGAATAAAGAGGTCTTTAGAATATTCAAAATATACATTTTATTTGGAATACAGTATTTTAATCAAAATCAAGAGGCATTTTTGATAAAATCAAAATTTTAAAAATTTTTCCCATGTGAGGGGATTTTTCTCAAAATATTTGAGTTGAATCCCTGGAAGATACTAAACTTAAATACCAAGTTTGGTACTTTACCAACAATTCGTTTTTGAGTTATTGTGTTCACAGACACCCGCACCTTTTTCTGAAAATCTTGGTATTGAATTTTTGGATGGAATGCAACACTATGTACATGTAGAGAAAATACAGGCTTGACAGAGAGTTTCTGGACCATGAGATGAGACAGGTAGAGAGAGATACGTACCCTTGAGCATCCCCAGGGTGACTTTGCCACCACCGGCGGCAGCACCAGTCTTTTTCTCTGTCATAGTGATAATTGCTAACAAACGTATGACTACAAACAAAATGCAAGAAGAGGTGAAGAAGAAGAGGAAGAAGCTACTAGTGACAGACACTCTGAAATGGAAACAACCCGCAGTCAGTAATCATGTAACATGCACTCTACAAGCACTTCAATTAAAACTCTCTACAAGTTAATTCTTCAGTGTTAAAGAGGAAACAGACTGAGTCAAACCTTGCTCATTTTTCCAGTGCTCCATTCTTGCTAGTCCTCACTCATACCCTGAAACAAAACACACAACATACCATTTATTTTACACACACACATATATGTATATATATATATATAACTGACACACCAAATTAAGCAGAATGTTCTGGAGTTTCGATTCCTTGTTACTAGAAGCGCAGATGTTTATGTTTTATTCCTAATTACAATGTTGGCAGCTGTTTCGACATTTTGTTCTTGTAGTCAATGTGAAAATGCAGTACGATGTAGAGCTGAGTCAAGGATATTTTCAGCAAGATGGCGCTACATGCCAGTTCACAGACACACGGACACTCACACGTGCGTGGACCGTTTTGTGAAAATGCTTTTTTTTTGATACAGGGGACCAAAAAACATATTTTTCCAGTGAAATCTCGGTAAATCTCAGTAAAAATCTGATGTGTACCATTCACATGACTTTCTCTACATCTCTGCAACAAATTATTCTTAAAAAACTTCTATTTACTTCATGCTAATCAGAAAAAGTTTTTCAAAGCAGAAACCAAAAACAAGGAATGTCTCAAAAACGATGAACTCCATGAAAAAAATATGTATAACATAAATTGTGTGCTTTAACGTGCTCTACATTTTTTGTATGATACATTTTTGTCTAACTCTTATGGTTTAGCAGTTTTGCAAAATTCCATAAAATTCCTCCAGACCAAAGTAGCCTTCAGAGGCTATTCCCAGAAAATTCAAGATATAAATTTTATTTTTCAGGTAAATATCTTTAATATACAATATTTTAATGAAATTCGTTAGAGCCATTTTTTATAAACTCAAACTTTTCGAAAAAAGTTCCATGTAAAGGGTAGTTTAGGATGGGGGGATTTTCTTGACAAATCTTTGTGTCGCATCTTTGGAAGATACCAAACCTAAATAACAAGTTTGGTTTTTAACAGACTTTTCGTTTTTGAGCTATGCTGCCCACAGAGACACACACACACACATGGACATTTTTCTAAAAATGCTGTTTTTGGATTTAGGGGAACCCAAAACATGTAATTCTGGTGAAATCTCAGTATTGAATTTTTAGGTACAATACAATACCTTCTCTGTACACTGTGTATACAGAGATACATGTAGAGAAAGTAACTAGATGCAGGTAATTAGTTTAATTTATAGGTCTAGTAAAGAGGTAGTTACTATTTTTATATATTTCTTCATCATCATCATCATCATCATCATCATCATCAGCTGTGTATATTAAATTTCATTAATTTACATTGTTAATGATAACTTCAATTTCATCCTGAACAAAAAACATCTGATGTGTTCCATTCACATGATTTTCTTTACATCTCTGCACTCAATTACTGTTGAAAAGTTTATTCTTTTATTTATTTAATGCCAATCAAGAAAAAATTGACAGAAATTGTCTTATTACCTGCTTTCTTATAAGTATAAGGGAATACTCTAGGCTAAAGTGATAGTCAAATATTTTAAAAGCTGGTTGCCATGTGACTGATGTTCCTTTGTTTGTATGGATAGGAGTTGACAAATACCTGCATGAGAAAAGTATAAGTACTTTAAAGGTGAAACTGATAGCAAGCAATATCTCAAAAACTATCAACTCCATGAAAAAAAGTATAAACATAAATTGTGTTTTATCTGACTCAACATTTGGTGTGTTGTACATTTTTGTCTATCTCTTACGGTTTACCAGTTATTCAAAATTCCGCAAAATTCATCCAGAATAAACATGTCTTCAGAGGCTATTCCTAGAAAACTGAAGATATACATTTTATTTGCCACATAAATATCTTAAATATGAGATCTTAATCAAAATTTTTGAAAAATGTTCCATGTAAAGGCCTTTGTGTCACATCCTTGGAAGACACCAAACTTAAATACCAAGTTTGGTATTTAATGGTCTCTTCGTTTTAAGCTATGCTGCCCAAAGACACACAAACTGATAATTTTTCTAAAAATACTTTTTTTTGATTCAAGAGGTCTCAAAACATACTTTTCCAGTGAAATATGGAATTTTTGGGTACAGTACAATACAATACTGTCTCGATACACCATATACATAGTACATATCTATAGAGAAAGTAATACAAACATGATTTGTCAAATGAAACAAAAAGAACTAACCCAGAGCTTGCTTACAGCATACATCTAGGAAGAAAAGTATTCAATGTAGTTCCAAACCATTTGTAATGTCACTGCTCCTTGATCATGTACAACTATATTAAATATATTCAATTATGAAAGCCAATATTGCTCAAATATAGAAATACAATAATAATAAAAGCCATAAAATTATAATGTATTAGTGATATGAATATCACCAACACATCAGTGTTTTAGAGTTAAATTAGTGTCAAGTTTCTTAGCTACAGCAATAATTGCCTAGCAATCAAATCAACAATGAAAAATTTTTCCTTTGAATGCAATAATGCAGATTGCTCTTAATGTCATACATAATGTATTTATCTCTTTAAAACATATATACATATAGTCTAATTAAACATTACAGCAAGCACATTATTATGGAAACATTTGCAATGCTTTCATATTTTAATCAATAGAGTTTATTTTTTCTTGTGACTATTATCCCCACTCTAACCAAGTATATTTTATCTAAAAATATTAATTTAAGTATTTTCATTGCAGTTCACACACTCACAAGATTCAAATTGCACCACATTCACAATAACTTATTGTCAAGTAATAGCAGCTAAATCATTAATAACAAAATACCTGAAAGAAATATTACATACATGTTGTGCTAACCTCTGTCAATGCATTTAACGTTACAATGACGAAAGACTGCTTTTTTCCTTTCTTAATCAGTTGTGCAATTTCGATGGATCTCACGTTTATCCTCAATATATGCCGGGTAAAAACATAAGAAAAGCCTGCACAGTTAAAATGATATATCATTAATCTAAACACAAGAGGGAATAGAGAACAGCAGTCCACGTCAACGTCTATTTGCTTTATACTACAATCTCTTTTGTTACCTTATCGTGGCATCGACAGATAAAATTGTTTAAACGACCTGTGAACGAACAAATATCATTGCTTGCCTTTTACACCCCCAGAGCACAGAAAATAGTCATAGTTTCGGCGATCAAAGCTAATCAATTTCATCAGGGACGAAAATTTGTTTTGATGTATGAAACGTCAATTTCGTGAGCACGCATCTACAGGTTAATTTGACTTCAAGGTTATGTTTATGATTCTGACGTTTCCTGCTTTGTCACACCGAATTTCGCCGATTTTTTGCGTACTTAACCTTGAATGCTATAATTACCTTTACTATTTTTTTTATCTGCACATTTTGCATAAATCGACTTTTCTGTAGCTTTCCCAACGGCGCCAACTTTGTAATTAAAATATTATCAATTCATTCATTTCCAATAATAATAAAATTCACGCCTTCCGTTCCCTGTGTCGTAACCCTAATCAATATTACAGGAGCCATGCAAGATAAGTTTCTCGTTTATTTTGTCATCTGGCCACGTGTCTCAATTTGGAAGGTTATAAACAAAAGAGGGCGGAAAGTGAAGGGAAATGTGGCACAGGAAAGTGTTTTCTATTTTGTTTACAAGAAGAAGTGCATGTTTTTTAAGATGTTTTGCTAGTTGACAACCGGAATATTACACGACTTGGACCGCCCACAATTTATAGCAATGAGCGTACATTCATATTTGTTAAATGTGCATTGTGCCTCAATGAATATAGCTTCGTTGTTTGAAACACACCACCATTTCGTTTGGAAGAGGAATATCATCGAGATATTACATCACATATTTCAAAGTTCAACTGAAAAATCAATCGATACTTAAGTTCATAAACAATGTTTACAAAGGGAAGGAGTTTAATAGTATTTATTATACTTTTAAATATCGCACTCACTCATGGAAGTAAGGTTAGTTTACCACAAAATTACTTTATTAAGGCAAAATTAAAGTTATGGTATTCAAACCTACATAACTGGTGCTTCAATGCAAACGTGATGTAAGAAAAGATGAAAAATTCTAAACTAGACAATTTCAAGAATAACTTCTCCACATGCTTTAAATTAGGACAAATGATGCTAAATTCAAGGATAAATAGGAAAGCACATATTAATTTATATATCTCTGAATTAAAAAGGCATAAAATGTTAAATATAGGGTAATATAACCGCAGAGGTTGACATGTGATGATGTGTATCGCGAAACGTCAGGTAGGTGACTTGGGAGAAGTAAAACTCGCCAAAAATCCGCTGGTTTAAATCATTATGCTTTGGAAAGGTGCTAAAGTTGTTACGTCGCTTCCGGTGATGTATTCCGGCGCAATGTATTCAATTCCGGATATTTATTGTTGTGAGAACTTCTCAGCATTAAAGAATAAACATGTACAACTAATGCACCATATTTGGCTAATCACACAATTTGAGTGAAAATTGGGACTTTGAGAGACCTGCAGAACTTCTAGCAATGCGATGGCTAGTATGTCTCTGTATCATTAAGAATCAGATGAGGTGTGTAAATTGCAATGTGATAGTTTCTTCAATCTTGTCTTCCCAGAACTCATTTATCTTCCTTTCTTGTATGCAAAACAGTCTTTGGTAAAGCTGTAGCACACACACACACACACACACACACACACATAAAACGGTCTTAAGAAGTAGTTAAAGTAACTTTTACTGGCGATCCAGATTTGAAAGTGTTGAAAACATTAAGTTGTTCACATGTGAAAGTTTTGTCTACTTCTTGGGATCATTGGGGTTTTCGCCTCACAGATTCCTTGGCTACGCCCTGTTGCTCCTCTACTTATAAAAAATATCCCTTGGCTATGCTTTGCGGCTTAAGGACCTAAACGTTTATAATATACCAGTGGCTCTAATGACGAAATAATAAAAGTACCTATGTATTGAAGTAATGTCAAATGGTGGAGCCATCGTATACTAATAATGAGCCTTGATCAAGGTCAACAACTGCAGTGTGTCCTGGGGCATAAGTATGTTGTCACCATCATCAGTATGTCTCTGATTACAATTAAAATCTTAAATAACTTGTTGTTTTTTTAAGTAAAATTTGTTGTGGGCTTGTAGGCCGTGGTCAGAAAGTAGGATTTACTCCTGATGTGTGTTGTTGTGTACCTGCCCTCGTCTGTCTGTGGTGTAATGGTTACCATGCTAAGGTCACTGCTTCAAACCTGACAATGGATTTTTTTCGGGCGTAAAAATCCTTAGCATGGCTTCCTTCAGAAGGGAAGTAAAGCTGTTGGTCTCATGTCGTAGAAGCCTCTGAGCAAAATTAAGTGATCTGTCGTGCTCAGTATAGAATGGGGTGCTGAGAACCACAACGGTAAAGAATGCTATTTTATTTAATTTCTGGTAAGGGCTTAACCACAGGAATGATGGATGGTTGAGGTTTGGTGTTAAGGAGGTAGCTGCTCCACGGTTGCTGTTTTCAGGAGCAGCATCCTTTTCTCTGGTGTTTGGGAAGGGGGAGTACTTGGACCAGCTGGTGTGCCTTTAACTGATCTGACAAGGGCACTCTCATGTTGGCCTAATATGGCATAAAATTTTTGAGCCTGGCACCTAATTACATTCTCCTCATGTAGTAGCCTCGGTGCAGACCGGAGTCCTGCTGCCATGCCCCATACTTCACAGGCATATGAGTGCCTTGAACTGGCATTTGAGAGACCTGGCTGGCCCTGCCCCTGCACATGTTCACGTATTGGGTAGAATTTCCCCACTCTATCCTTTGGCCCTGATAGGAAATGTTGGGTATTTGGGCTGCAGGAGGGTGTTTTCTGGTAAACAGAACTGCGTGACTTTTGCCCAGATTGACGGACTTGCCATCACCGTGTTCCAGCTACACTATCTTTCCTTCCCTAACACTTGTTCTGGTAGGTGTTCTAATGATATGTAACCTGCTTGTTCAGCTACTGCAACATTGTGTATTTAGTTGTGCCTATGTAGACTAACCACAGCGACTGTGAGGCTGCTTTACAAGAGGGCACCTCGACACTCTAGTTGCAGTCCCGAACCTCACATCCCAGGCCAACAGTTGCTGTTGCATAACGACCCTTACTTTGTCAAATTAAAATTATGTTGATCTCAGGGTAAGGAATGAAATAGCATTTCCCAACGTTGTGGGTTCAAACCCGGCTCAGAATGATGGCTTCCTTTGGAAGGGAAGTAAAGCCGTTGGTCCCGTGACATAGATTTAAGGCATGTAAAAGAACCTCAAGCCTGATAAAGAGGCTTCTGAGCAAAATTAAGCAGTGTGTCACACCCAGTTTAGAACCACAGCAGTTCCATTAATTGAGGAGTTGTAAAATAAAATAAATGCTGAACCTTTGACTTTGGTGGATTCTTGTTTACTATTACTCTGATCTTAGCGTGGTTGTGCTACGTAAAAGCTCACTTGCTCACTAATGGTTATTTACCACACTCCCATAATAATAATATCAAGAGTTACACTGGTTCCTAATCCCCATTTCACTCGTTCTTACTCAGACAGCCAATTCTTCTTCAACCCTATCTCCTCCAGACTGAAAGTAACTCCCACTACCTAAGTCAACTTTCATGACGTATCAATACCTCATTAGTTGACTAATATCTGCCATAACACTATGGGCAACCCCCCCCCCCCCCCCCCCGGTGTCACTTATGCTAAATCTAAAATAGTATTGCTTCGGTTTTGGTTTCAGCCACGTGAATGTTTTACTAGGCACAAGCATCCTTCCTCTTTTCCAATGGTCAACCATGTGGTTTCAATACACTTGATAATGAAACAAAATATTCTCCTCAACAATTAAAATCACCAATATTACCCTTTTCCAAATCAACTGAAGCTTAAGAATATACAAACATGAACATAATATTGAATTACAATGAATAATATATATGTATACAATAGAAAGTAAAAAGATAATAAATATTATAAAGAATGGAATTTCAGCGTGAGGTGTTGAGGCACAACATCACTGCAAACAAACCTAATCTTCCACACAAATAACTCATGTTTTGTAGCTCGCTATTCTAATTGCTACAGTAAATGATAAACGAGTGGTAACATAATTGCAATCAAACATTTGAGCAATTTAATTTTTTACTTTCTCTATATGTACTGTTTACATAGTGTAGATATAGAGAAGGTGTTGTAATGCACCCAAAAATTTAATACCAAGATTTCACCAGAAATACATGTTTTGAGATGCCCTGAATCCAAAAAAGCATTTTTAAGAAAAATGTCTGTCTGTGTGTGTGGGTAGCATAGCTCAAAAAAGAAAAGTCCTTTAAAAACCATACTTGGTATTTAGGTTCCAAGGTTAGCTGATACTGGTTTTATACTGTAAATAAAGAAAAGATACCTAGTATATGATTTATTATTTGCAATGTATTGTGTGTTGAGGAGGGGAGCAGCAACCCAGTACAAGAGTGGGATAAGAGACTGTTGTTACTCTCGACTCTGGATGGCTCACTGTACGGAGTTGAACACAAGTCAGGACACGTGCGCTGGACACTGAAGGAGGGTGAGTTCCAACACAAATCTCTTAACATTAAACAATACAATTGCGGAGTAAACAAAAAGAATAGGTTGTTTTGCTTCATAAGGCCAAACATAGAGGTCCTGCAATTGTTTTTGAACACTGAAACATTTAAATAAAAACTTGGATGCAACTCAGTTACCTGCGATTAGTAGCAATGGTCTGTGTTGTCATGAAGTCGCTTACTGAATTTTTCTATGTATAGAGTTTGTATATCACTATCAAATTAAATACCATACTTCCAGTAGCAATATAAACTTCTTACAACATTTTACAACAAATAAAACAGACAGGTAGAGTCAGAGGCATTATCAAATCTGGCTATGACATTGAATTTTTCAGTCTGACTCTACTTATCCAACTCCTGTCCTACACACAGCTAGAGACCGAGAGATCCATGGTTCAAATCCCGGCTATGATATTGAATTTTTCAGTCTGACTCTACTTATCCAACTCCTGTCCTACACATGGCTAGAGACCAGGAGATCAATGGTTCAAATCCCGGCTATGATATTGAATTTTTCAGTCTGACTCTACTTATCCAACTCCTGTCCTACACACGGCTAGAGACCAGGAGATCCATGGTTCAAATCCTGGCTATGACATTGAATTTTTCAGTCTGACTCTGCTTATCCAACTCCTGTCCTACACACGGCTAGAGACCGAGAGATCCATGGTTCAAATCCCGGCTATGATATTGAATTTTTCAGTCTGACTCTACTTATCCAACTCCTGTCCTACACATGGCTAGAGACCAGGAGATCAATGGTTCAAATCCCGGCTATGATATTGAATTTTTCAGTCTGACTCTACTTATCCAACTCCTGTCCTACACACGGCTAGAGACCAGGAGATCCATGGTTCAAATCCTGGCTATGACATTGAATTTTTCAGTCTGACTCTACTTATCCAACTCCTGTCCTACACACGGCTAGAGACCGAGAGATCCATGGTTCAAATCCCGGCTATGACATTGAATTTTTCAGTCTGACTCTACCTATCCAACTCCTATCCTACACACAATTGGTTTGGAAGTAATAATCAATTGAATAAAACATAGTTTAATCTTTTATCATATTCAGTTATAACATCTCCGATTTTTTTTCTCACTAATTACATGAAAATTATGAAACTTGTGTCACTTCTCAACGTAATCTCCCTGCAGCAGTGCACATTTTTCGCAACATCAACGCCATGATTCCTTGGCCGCTGCGAATACTTCTATAGCAGTCTGTTTTGACACTGGAAAATTGCTGATGAAATAGCAGCAACTAGAGCAGTGTTTCCCAACCTTTTGAAGTTCACGGCACCCTTGGGAATAACATTAAACACCAGAGGCACCCTTCCTTGAATTAAAAGAAAATTAAGCTTAATATGTCAATTTATTGAAATATTATATAATAATAACGTACACCATAACATAATACAAGTTTACTACAATCACTGAGTAAAAATACATCAATAAATTTTGTTTGATTAATGATTAATGTGAAACTTGTGATTGATGCTTAGAGCACAGATATGTGATGTCTGGTCTTACAGTTGACAGTGAAACACGCAAATCATCCTCAAGGTTATTCAGTCTATTTCTTGCTTTGCATTTTATTGTCACCATAGCAGAGAAGGCTTGCTCGCATAGATAGGGTGTTGAAAAGGGGCAAAAATGCGTTAATTGCTTTCTTCATTAGGTTAGGGTACTCCTCTCTCCGTTGAAGCCAAAAACTAGCCACCTACGCCTCACTCTTGGTGAACTTGCCTTTGAGTGTGGAATAAGCGCAAAGAGCAATAAATTCATCTCGTTCGCAAGCAGTGAAATCTATTTCCTCTGCACTATCTACGAAATCAAATGGTGAGACAACCCAGTCGAGATTCGTAGTGGAAATAGTTGGAAAGTTCGCATCTATTGCATCTTGCAATCTTGATAAGTGATCACAAATGCGGTCTTTCAGTTTACCCAGATCTTTATCTCCTGCCACATTAAGAAGAGATGGAAAGTTCGACAAATCTCCTTTTTGAACTGCAGACTTCCAAGAACTAAGTTTTCTTTTAAAACCTTTCATTTTATTGGTTGAGGAGATCATTGTTTCATGTCGACCCTGCATCTAAACATTCAGTTCATTCAGCTTATGAAAAATATCTGCCAGATACGACAGTTCAAAACACCAAGAATCACTTAGTAAGAGCTCATGAAATGTGTCTTGATTTTCATCCTTAAAAAAAGTTTTTAGCTGTTCTTTAAGTTCAAGAAACCGGTTCAATACACAACCCCGCGACAACCACCTTACTTCTGTGTGAAGTAACAAAGAGGTATGAGCTGCATCCGTTGTGCGACATAACTGTTAAAAAATTCTGCACTTTAAAGGTCGAGACTTCATATAGTTCACCATTTTCACAACTTGGTTAAACACTTCAGCAAAATCTTCATTACACGCTTTCACGACTAATGCCTCTCTATGCAGAAAACAGTGAGTTATAATAATGGATGGATTTTCATTGAGAGCTCTGGCAGTAAAACCTTTAATTTTCCCAGACATAGATGGTGCACCATCTGTACATATACCACAACAGTGTTTCCATGAAAGATCATGGTCATTGAGATAGGAATTAGTTGAAACGAAAATATCATGGCCTGTGTGGTTGTAGTCTCCAGCGGTCTACAGAACAGAAACTGTTCACTAATATCTTTTTCATCAATATATCTGATAAAACCAAGGAGTTGCGGTTTGTCACCAATATTGAGACTCACGTCTACTTGCAAAGCAATTGTTCTATAAGTTTTTTATTTTCTCCGTGATTTGTTCGTTGATATTGCATGACATTTCAGATATCCTGCGGCTGATTGTGTTTTTGGACAGAGGAACTTTCGAAATTTGATTAGCTGCTCCTTCGCCAAGTATTGTTGAAACTATAACTTGATATGCAGGGCCAATGATTTCCTCTCCAAGAGTATGAGGTTTCTTTTTTTTAGCTATCAGTTCTGCTACTTTAAATGAGGCTTCAAGAGCAGTATTACCTATGGTCATTCTCTTTACCATTCGCACAGCTGTTTTCTTCTCCCCTTCTAATATATGTGAAAAATACATTACACTTTTCTGTGACACACTAGGATGCTTTGTTGTAAGATGCCGCTTCAGTTTGCTAGGTACCATGGCCTCGTTGCTAAGTGTTTCGCCACAAGCTAAACACACAGGGATAGGGTTTCCTCGTTGTTATTCCACTTAAATCCATATGCTAAGTAACTGTCTTGGTATGTTCTTTTCTTTCGTTTGTCTTCTTTTTGTGGTGAATTCGACGGTCCAGGAGAAACTGTAAGATTTGGCTTCTTAAAGCAAGCAGTAGGAGCCGACTGTTCACTTTCACTGTCCTGGCGTTTACGTTTAACAATGAACTTATCCATAGCTAAACACTGTGAATCAACGCGAGGAAGACAACTGAAAGCGCCAAGTGGCGTACACTTTTATATTATTCATCTTTATATGTATATTATTCATCTGTCGAAGTCTCGGGAATGTTCGTGAGGAAGCGAGTAGTCTCGGGAATGTTCGGCAGGGTATAGCTGTAATGCCATCTGTGGGATACTAGTATAACTGAATTATTGAAATGAATCGACCACTATCACCTTCTGCCGTGCATGAGAGTAATTGATTTGACTTATTTTATTTCAAGACCTTACAAGACTTACGGCTTCAGTAGAAGGTATTTTTGTTTTTTGTTTATCTCATTATCTCGCGGCACCCCTTAGCCAATCACACGGCACCCTAGTGTGCCGGGGCACACCGGTTGGGAACCGTTGATCTAGAGTGTCTTTTGTCGGAAACAGCTCAGGGGAGGTGAGTAGGGAGCATGAGGAATGATGTCAAAGTTGTTTGCACAAGAAACTGCTGACATTCATCAGCATTCGAGGCACTACCTGGAGGACACTTTTAGCAGGATTGTGTGCACAGATATTCAGCGATCCTCTCAACTCGCTTGATCCTGTCCAAGGCTTAGCTTCTCTTGGTTTTTACTTTCTCTATACATACCATATACATAGTGAATAGAGAAGGTATTGTATTGTACCCAAAAATTTCAATACCAGAAATATATGTTTTAGGGTCGCCTGTATCCAAAAAATCTGATGTGGTCCATTCACATGACTTTCTCTACATCTCTGCAACAAATTGTTAAAATCTTATACCTCCTATTTGCTTCAAGCTAATCGAGAAAAATTAGTAGAAATAGTCTTATCACTTGCTTCCTTGTAAGTAGAAGCGAAATAAGAGAGTACCATAGATTAAAGTGATAGTCAAAAGCTGGTTGCTATGTGACTGAAGTTCCTTTGTTTGTATGGACACGAGTTGACAAATTCCTGTTTGAAAAAAGCTAAGTTTTTCAAAGCTTTAACCAAAAACAAGGAATATCTAAAAAATGATCAGCTCTATGAAAAAAATGTATACAAGATAAACTGTGTATTTTAATGTGCTCTGCATTTTTTGTGTAGTAAGTTTTTGTCCATTTCTTACGGTTTAGCAGTTATGCAAAATTCCGTAAAATTCACTCAGAATAAAGTAGTCTTCAGAGGCTATTCCCAGAAAATTTAAAATATGCATTTTATTTGTCAGGTAAATATCTTTAATATATGATATTTTTATCAAAATTGTTAGAGCCATTTTTTATAAAATAAAAATTTTCAAAAAAAGTTCCTTGTAAAGGGTAGCTTGGGGGGGGGGGATTTTTCTCAAAATCTTTGCGTTACATCCCTGGAAGATAGTAAACTTAAATAACAAGTTTGGAATTTTAGCGACTTCATTTTTGAGTAATCGTGTTCACACACACACACACAGAGCTTTTTCTGAAAATAGTTTTTTTTGATATAGGGGACCTTAAAACATATTTCTGGTGAAATCTTGGTATCGAATTTTTTAGTGGAGTGCAATACCTTCTCTATACAGTATGTACATAGTACGTGTAGAGAAAGTAAAAAGCATTTTCACAAAAAGTTCTGTGTGTGTGTGAACATGATAACTGAAAAACAATAACTTGGCATTTAAGTTTAGTATCTTCCAGGGACGTGACACAAAGATTTTGAGAAAAATCCCCCCACCCCAAACTACCCTTTACATGGAACCTTTTTTCGAAAATTTTGATTTTCTCAAAAAGGGCTCTAACAATGATGATTAAAATACCATATATTAAAGATATTTACCTGACAAATAAAATGTATATCTAGAATTTTCTGGGTATAGCCTCTGAAGAGTACTTTATTCTGAATAAGTGTTATGGAATTTTGAATAACTACTAAACCAGAAGAGATGGACAACAATAACCTACTACAGCAGTCGCTGTGGAGACCTCCACCAGGACACTTCAATTGCACTGCCACTGAAGATGTCTGCCGCAGATGAAACGTCTGGGAAGATGAAGAAGGAGGAGCCCAGTAGACCATGGCCTTTAAGCCCGGATAATAATTTTTCTTATACTGACACCGGCCGTGAAAGCCTACAAATTTCAATAAATTAAAGTTTAAAGAAAGGGGCTTAGTAAAGGCAATTGCGATAACAGTATTTTATATAGTCCATGATTGGAACTTTGACCATTATATATGGGACTATCACTGATACTATTGTCAGGAGACAAACATCAGTTCACAGAGAAAGCAAATGCACGTGGGTGTGATAAATTCACAATTCATAAAAAAAAAAAAGAATAAAATGCGGAGATAATGAATTGCGATTGGTTGGAATTTTATACACCAATGTTCTATGAGCGCGTGTCATGAACCAAATAGACAACTCTGTTTCTTCCTCTATGTTATGATTTTGAGACCAAAATTGATGTGCTACCGTAGACTTGCACCTGATGCTTCTTTGATACTAGTTTCCAAATTTTATTTTGTTTTCGTGATATAAATGTTATTGCAGTCTTGGCAGCTATTTTATAAATCCTTGATTTTTTAGTGTTTGGTGTGGTATCTTTCAAAGGGTGGTTCAATAAGTTCTGGATATTGTATTTATTTTGAGAAACAGTTTTATGTTAAAATCTTTAAAAACCTTTCCAGAGTTGTGATTTCATGTAGTGTTTTATTTGTTTTGTTCTGTAAATCAGTCTGTTTATGTTGTTTGTATTATAATTCAGTTTGGCAACCCGATGAATGTGTGTATATTGTTTCACTCAATGGGACATTGATCAGGTTGTGAAAATCATAACATAAAGGAAGAAATAGAATTGACAAAGAAACATTTGGGAAAATATATTTATCACCAAAGAAGAAGATTCCCTTATGAATTTTGAGTTCCGTGCTATTGAGGTTGCAGAATAGAGGGCAGCACACAACCACCTGTTGATGTAGCATCAGTCAACCTCGGAACTGAAGATAGGGTTAAGGTGTTCCTAAACAAAGGCGAAGTGTATAAATTCAGACACTGTCTTAAATACTTGTTATTATTTGATATATAGTGACAACATGTTGTGTGTGTTGCAGAGCCTGTGGTGAAGGTGCCTGTTGATCTAGACAAGTCTGTCATGTGAGTATTCACTACATCTTGTCCAGTCTTATATAAGGGGTGTTCAAAAAGAAAAGAGCCGGAGTCTGGAATGCACAAATATCGTGGCATGTGTAGTGAAGTGTGGTTCGTCGCTAGAGCATGCTAGAGGGGGCATGTCACGTGACAATACACAGCTAGCAGCAGCATGCATCAATGGAGGCATCAAAAGAAGAGCAAAGAGGTGTACGTTTTCTGACAGCGGAAGGAGTAGTGCGAACGGACATTCATCGATGACGGGTGTTAGCCGATGATGCTCGGTCTGGAGCACCACACTGCAGTACTGATGACATCTTCCAGCTGGTTGATGCAGAACCACCGAGTGACAGTGAAAGCCATAGCCACTGAGATTATCTGCAGCACTATGCTAGGGCCGAGATGAGTCATGGTGTCATCACTTCAAAGTCACAAGGTCACCACCACCAAGATGATCCATACGAGTGCAGGAAAGATTATGCTGACGTTCTTCTTTGACCAAGATGACTCCCTTCGTGCAGCACGGGACAACAGTGAGTGCCCAGCGTTACTTGCAAACCTTCGCCAAGCGATCAAATCAAAATGACCAGGCAATTTCACCTATGAGGTCATTGTGCTCCACGACAGTACAGCTAACTCAGTCGCGGCACTCCTGAGGTTCTCTGCCAACCTCCATACAGTCCAGACCTCTCTCCCTGTGATTACGCCATATTTGGTCCCCTTAAAAGGCTCTGAGTGGCAAACGATTCAGCTTGGACGATGCTGTCCAGCTGCTTCACATCGCAGCCCCGGGAATTTTATGAGACAGCCATTCACTGCCTTTGTCACAGTGGGACAAGTGTCTCAACAGCCAGGGCCAATACTTCTAATATTCAGATAGTGGTTTCGGTACTTATACCTCTGGCTCCTTTCTTTTTGAACGCACCTTATACAACCAGATCATGACTCCTTCTGATTATTATTATCACTTTACAGTCCACTGTTTCTGCCAGATCCAGTAGATGGCTCTCTCTACATGCTACGTGCATCAAACATGGAGCCCCTCAGCAAACTGCCGTTCACAATACCACAACTTGTGGCCTCTTCCCCTTGCAAGAGTAGTGATGGTATACTGTATACAGGTGAGACGTTTATATACTAATAATAATACACAAATGTTTGTTGCATGATCTGAGATGAGAAACCAAAGACATTTCAGAATCATGTACACACTGCAATTTGTGTACTTCTACACCGAGTGATAAACATAACCTTCCAGTATCTGTATAAAGTCTTCAAACAGAACCATCCGAGATATCAACAAAGCTTTCAGGAAACTCCACCTCAATCCAAACGACAATGGCTTAGCTACAGCTGTTGTTTCGTACGTGGGTGCAGTGTCCCACAAAAATACTAAGAACACTGTCTAAATGCAGTCCTCTGCCAAAATCAACAACATCTGGGCTTGATAAAAAAAAATGGTGTGTTATTTATGGACGCTCTTTAACTACTGTGGTTCTCAGCATCCCATTCCAAATTGGGCATGAAAGACCGCTTAATTTTGCTCAGAGGCTTCTCACTCAGGCTTGAGGGTCTTTTGCGTGCTGTAAATCTACGACACGGGACCGACGTCTTTACTTCCCTTCCAAAGGAAGCCATGCTAAGGATTTTTACGTCCGAAAAAAATCCATCGTCCTCTGCCAGGTTTGAACCCGCGGCCTTGGGTATATGAAGTCAGCATGGTAACCATTACACCACGGAGGGCAACAGCTTGATCAAAGACAACCTGCTGGTATTTACAAAATCCCATGTGAATGTGGAAGAATTTACCTCGGCCAGACGGGATCACTGCGCATCAGGTTGGGCTACCCAGTGATGGCACAGCATACTTATGACATTGAACATAAAATTCTTTTTTCATCCACCAAAATAACAGAAAAATTTACTGGACATCACGATAGATTGATAAAAGAAGCAATATACAAGAAAACAAACAAGAATAATTTTAACAAAGATGAAGGTTTGTAAATAAGCAAAACATGGCTACCTATAATTCATAACTGCTTGTTCAAGCCCCATTGGCTTGTGCCGACCACCAGAGCAACTAACCTCCAGTTCCATGAAGATAGCAACAGAGTACGTTATTGAAAGCTTGGAAAATGATCCAATGTTTAATAAGTTGTTGGAATCGCCAATAATGGTCATCACTAGTGCAACACAGTTGTGATGCAATGCTTGATGTTCTGGGCAAACAGTTGTGTTATAGACCACTGCGTAAGATTCGAGCAGTGCTAAAGTACTGTGTAAAGAAAGACATGAAATTCAGGCAGACTTGATGAACACATAGCTGTAGTTGAAAAGACAGTGAGAAGATTGGATATATATAAAAATGAATCGCTGAAATGTATGTACTTGCATCACTTCCAAACGACTGCACCACATTGAATAATTCTTTTTTTTTTTTGTGTTTGTTATTGTCACAACAAGGTTTGTGGAAAAGAAAATGTTTAAAAATAGTACAGGAAAAGTTTTAAAGTCTCATAATATGAATAATACCAGTGCTAAGGGAACGCATTTTGGTTAATTGCTGCCGGATGGCAGTGGTACCACGGTTATTTGTTGCTAAATGGCCGTTAGTGTTACCTTAACATTGAATGGGGAGGGAAAATATCACAGTATCGTTTAAATAAAGAAATAAGTATCTTTTTGTTGTAATTCTTTAAAATGAACAAGTTTTAAACTATGCACATAACCAAATAACTCTTCTTGGAATCTGAAAATGGTGAAGAAATGCCGGGACCCTGATAATAAACCATTTTAGGTTAACTTCCTATTGCAGAAGTTTGTTATTTGAGGTTATTTGGTACATGAGGTAGCTAAAGGTGATTTCATCAGAACATAAAGATACCCCCATCACTGTCACACTGCAATTGTAGTGCATTTAATACATTTGATCAAGTAATATTTTGGGTTAGATGCATAAATTTAATACACAAAGCTATTATCAAATAAAAACTTATCACTTGCTCAACCAGATCTACTTGCTCTTTGGTTATGTCATTTTTAGAAATTCCTGTTTTGACATAGAAGAAAATAAAGAAAGAGGTGGAAAACATTAGGAGTAAAGGAAAGAAAGAAATTCAGAAGCATGAATGTTACTTTGTGACTTTCTCGTTAATGTAATTCATTACCTACACCAGCGTTTACCCGCCACACTATGGATGCGCTGCCATTACTGTTATTATGCCAACATGAATGTTACTTTCTCCTTAGCGTAATTCATTACCTGTGCCAGCGTTTACCCGCCACACTATGGAAGCACTGCCATTACTGTTATTATGCCAACATGAATGTTACTTTCTCCTTAGCGTAATTCATTACCTGTGCCAGCGTTTACCCGCCACACTATGGATGCGCTGCCATTACTGTTATTATGCCAACATGAATGTTACTTTCTCCTTAATGTAATTCATTACCTGTGCCAGCGTTTACCCGCCACACTATGGATGCGCTGCCATTACTGTTATTATGTCAACATGAATGTGACTTTCTCCTTAGCGTAATTCATTACCTATGCCAGCGTTTACCCGCCACACTATGGATGCGCTGCCATTACTGTTATTATGCCAACAACATCCTTGCTTACCAACGCTGTTAACTGTATATGTCATCCTTTCCACACTACCTTATGGGTGCGCTGACTTCATCCTTTTCGCAACACCATCTATATATGCTACATTGCATAGATCATTGCGCTTTGCAGATGCAAAGGCATTATTAGACATTCGCAATGGGAAAATTCCTGTTGACACTTCTACTGGCCTCATTTTGTTTCCATCAAATTTTTGTCACTTCACAACGTCAAAGGAAGAATTAACATCGAAAGTGTTCCCAAATATTGGTGTAAATTACAAAAAGTATGCTAGGTTGAGTGAACGAGTTATTTTAGCAGCAACTAATAAGAATGTAGATGATTTGAATGTAAAAATTCAGGTAAAATTGAAGGACAAATGCATTCATTTAAGTTGATGGATTCCATTACCAATCCAAATGAAGTTGTCAACTATCTAACTGAATTCCTAAATTAATTGGATTTGCCAGGATTCCCGCCACACAATTTACAGCTCAAGGTTGACTCGGTGATAATTATGCTACGCAAAATGAATCAGCCAAAATTGTGCAATGGAACAAGACTTGATGTTATAAAAATTATGAAAAATTTGATTTAAGGTACTATAATGATAGGAAAGTTGAAAGGCAAGGTGTGCTTATTCTAAGAATACCACTAATGTGAAGCAAGGTCAGTCCTTAGAATATTCCTTGAATTGCATGGGCTGTATGTTTGAGAGTCGGCAGACCATCGACACTCTTTGTTTTCTCTCCAGAAGGAAAATTGTACATTATCTAATTATTTAATTCTAATTTTATTTCATTGCATGGTCGTACTGTAAACGGAACATTTGGTCTCAGTTTTTATTTCGTTAGGTACACCACCTGTACGAAGCCAGGGCGGGCAGCTAGTTCGTATATAAAGTGAAAAACAAATGGGTATGGACAGTAAAGAGTCAAAAATGTTATAATGAACTAGAAGTAAGATATTATTGTAAACTATGAGTGTGACCAGCGAAGAGTGAGGGCTGTAGATAACTTAGCATAAATAAATAAAATGTATATAAAATTACACCTTCTACTTAAAAGGAACTAAGTAATATGTTAATAAATATAAAAAGAAGCTAGTAACAGTGAAGTATCACAAATATTAATATGATAATTGCAACAATTCTTCACTTCTCTTTTGGAATCCAAGGACTAGTTTCGCAATAAATTGGTCTATTGCATCCTTAGCTTTGTTTCTTTTTGGTCGCAGTTGTTTATTTAAATTGTTATGGTTACTCCTGCTAGGTGGCATTGCTAACTTCTGGAACCAAAACAAATTTGGTGAGAGAGTCAAAATTCATTGCATGATTTTTATACTTTAATGTAAATATTTGCTCCCAAACCATTAAATCTGTGGGTCTATTTAAGTGTTTTAATAATTTAACATCTGGATTTATTTCATTATTAAATTTCCAAAAATGTTCTGCCACAGCTGATTTATCAATTTGTTTGTATTTAATATTCCTAAAGTGTTCTTTTGCTCTGGTTTCTAAGTGACGTTTAGTTTTACCAGTATAAACAAGGTCACAATTTAATTGATAAATGCCAGATTTTTTATTTTTTGAAATGTTATCCTTTTTAGAAAAACCTAACAAATTTTTTTATACTGTATTTATCTTGATTACCACGATGTACATAAAGAATAATGTTTTGTAAGAATAGATTGTATGTGAAGCAGGTAGAGAAAGTCATGTGAATGGAAAACATCAGATTTTTGTCCATGTATACTTAATTGTATAATCAAGTTGCAGATAACACAAAGTAAAGAATGTTTGTTTGTTTATTTCAGGAAAGAAAGTGGATACATGGCTGGCTATAGACTCGAGGTCCGGCAGAAAGCAGGAGGTGATGAGTTCTGGGAACATGGACGCCTGCCCCCCACTCTCCTTGTCGCCAGACACCATCTTCATCGGAAGAACTGGTAATGTGGCTATCTCAGATATCTGGGCTTAGGTGCTTGGCTCCCTAGTCTTCATAGGGTAGGTTTCGTGCAATTTCAGAAGAAGAGCAGAGCAACAACATTGAGACATGAAGTATGCTATACACACTAACATAAAGAGGTTTCATTCTGTGTGTAGATCTCAGAGTTCACACACATACGTGTGCTGTGTTTTGTTTAATAATAATAATATTGTTTATTGTCAATAAAGTTTACAGTTTCTGACATTGTTAAATACAAGTATAAAATAAAAATTAAGTTACAAAATTTAAACAGATTGAAAAACGTTCATAGCTACATATACACAGGTAAGTACTGCAACTTCAATTTATATGGACATTATTATAATTCATTGATGCTTTATTAAACGGATAGTGAAATATTGGAACAGGATTCAAGTATTAGAACAAAGTTTTAGGATATAAGTATCAGGAAAATGGGAAACTGGATATGTCTGTTAAAGGAAATTGTAGAGAAGTTAGAGAAATGGAATAAAATGAAAGTGAGGATAGACAATATAGACAAACAAGAAATAATAATAGGTAGCAACTTAAAAGTACTTTAATGTTGTACAGGAGTGATGAGAAGGAATGGGGAAGACAAAACTACACTGTGAGGGTTTGGCATGTCGAAGGCAGGAACAATATTATTAAAAGGTCTCAAATTTGATAAAGTGGCAATGTCGATATAATTTACACGATATAATTGAATTATACTTAAAACTTCTGAAGCAATAAGGTAATTATACAGGGAAAGTAAGAAAGAAATGGGGGGGTGGGGTAATTACCAAAGAAAGAGATGATCTGAATAATAAAATTGATGGACATATAAACAGATTAAGTTGGTAATGTATAAAAATGTACAAATAGAGGGAAAGTTACATATACATAAATAACTGTATTTTATACAGCAACTCCAGCAAACTATCCCAAAAGTAAGGTCTCCAATTTTTTTTTAAAATACAAAGAAACGTTTATTGACAACGAATGGTACATAGTTTTGAAGCTTGAAATATTTTCTATTTTTCCATATAGTCGCCATTTTGATCGATGCATTTTTGTAGACGCTGTGACAGTTTTTGTATACCCATGTGATACCAGCTTGTTGCAAAGCTCTTGAAGAAGTGATGGAACTCATTGTTCACTTCGTTGGGAAACAAGTGGTAGTCCGGACTATAGGGTGTCCCATTGAAACTGTTGCAGGAGATTCGTGGTTTGATGGCTCAAGAATATCCCAAAACACTTTACTGGCAGACGTGTTCTCTTGAACTTTCGCCGCCATTCACGTGATTGTTGTTTGGTCTCAGGTGTCATCACCCGTGACTGTTGAATCCAAAAGGTTGTCCTTTTCCTCTGCATAGCATTGAAGAAATTCAGCGCGTTGTCTTTGTGATCTTCTGTCAGCATTCTTGCACACACCTTCTTCAATCAAAGTACCTGGAGAAATCTCAGGAACAACAATGCAGAGCTCATCGAGAAGGATCCGCCGATCACGATTTGTTCAACCTTTATGATTGTTTCATCAGAAATGGACGGTCATGAGTTTCCATACGACCATACACCACATACGGACATCCATCAACTGTCGATGAATTTTGATTGGTTTAACCCCTTTTGCACTCAAAAAACGAATAACTGCAAATTTCGCACCTGGTTGTAGTAGCTAACAGGACCTACATTATAACTGGCTGCCAAGCCAACACTGAGGGCGCTAGTGGATGTAGAGAGGAGGAGGTATGGCCAACATCCACATAAACAACCCCAGCGCTTTGGAGACCTTACTTTTGTGATTACCTTCGTATATATGAGAGACACTCAATAAGTAATGGAACACATTTTTTTCTTAAAGCAGGTTGGTGTTATTTAGGATTCAAATACATTAATGTTTAGCTACAATCCATATTTTTACTTTCTCTACACACACTATGTGTATAGTGTATAGAGAAGGTATTGCACTCCACCCAAAAACTTGATACGGAGATTTCACCGGAAGTATATGTTTTAGGGCTCCTTATATCCAAAAAAAGCATTTTCACAAAAAGGTCTGTGTGTGTTCGTGTGTCAGTGTGTCTGCGAACACGATAACTCAAAAATGAAAAGTTGGTAAAATAGCAAACTTGGTATTTAAGTTTAGTATCTTCCAGGGATGCGACATGAAGATTTTGAGAAAAATCCCACCACCCCAAACTACCCTTTACATTGAAAAAATTTCGAAAATTTTGATTTTCTTAAAAATGGCTCTAGCAATTTTGATTAAAATTTTGCATAACTGCTAAACCCTAGGAGATGGACAAAAATTTGGCACAAAAAATGTAGAGCACGTTAAAACACACAATTTATGTTATATACATTTTTTTTTGTGGAGTTGATTGTTTTTGAGATATTGCATGTTATTGTTTCAGCTTTAAAAATGTATACTTTTCTCATCCAGGAATGTGTCAACTGCTGTCCATACAAACAAAGGAACTTCAGTCACATAGCAACCAGCTTTTGGCTATCACTTTAACCTATGATACTCCCTTATTTCGCTTCTACTTACAAGGAAGCAAGTAATAAGACTATTTCTGCTATTTTTTTCTTGATTAGCATGAAGTAAATAGAAGCCTAAGTTTTTTAACAATAATTTGTTGCAGAGATGTAGAGAAAATCATGTGAATGGAACACATAAGATTTTTGAATGCTATCGCTTTATGTGTGCATGGCGCCCTCTACTGGACTATGTCAGAGCCAGCGTCTTGCTGTATCAACAACTGGCATATCATCCACGTAGTGCTTCATTCTTTGGACGTCAGAAGGTGTGAGATCCAGGCTGTAGGATGAGTGAGAGCAGTTGATTGAGGCTTTGTGAGCTCCTGTCGGGTGCGCAGAACACACTGAAGTCGTTTCTTCAATTAGAGTTGATCGTTTCGTTATGAGGCAGGACATCTCCTTACTTTACCAGCAGAAAAGTTGTTGGAAGTGATGACGCCTGTGACAAGAGGTCAAACTTGGACCAGTGTGTCAGACAGGTTTGCTCCACTTTATTTTGAGCATGACAGACTTTTGTCACATGACTTTCTCTAGCCATTCTACAAACAAACTCTTACAAAAGATTATTCTTTTTTCTACACAATGCTAATCGAGATAAACATTAGCAGAATGTTCCTATTACTTAGTTCCGTATAAGTAGAAGGCAACTAAAGGAATGTCCTATGATAAAATGATAGTCAAATGTTTTAAAAGCTATCGTTATGCAATTGTTATTGCAAATCACTTCCTTGCTTGGCCAGGAGTAGAACAAAAGAAAAATGGACACTTCCTGTCTGAGAAATGTATAAGTATTCTCAATTGAAACTAATAACAAGCAATATATCGGAAACAGCAAACTGTACGAAAAAATGTATAAGTTGTGTATTTTAACAAGTTCTATATTTTTAGTGTAGTAAGTTTTTTTGTCTATCTCTTATGGTTTAGCAGTTATCCAGAATAAAGTAGTGCTCAGAGGCTAATCCAGAAAATTCAAGATATACATGTTATTTGTGATGGAAATGGTTTTAATATGTGGTACTGTAATCAAAATCATTAGAGCCATTTTCAAGAAAACAAAATTTCCTAAAGTTTTTCCATGTAAAGTGTAGTTTTCGGTGGGGGGATTTTCTTCAAAATCTTTGTGTTCCATCCTTGGAAGATACTGAATTTAAATACCAAACATGGTATTTAATGAACTTTTCGTTTTTGAGTTATGCTGCCCACACACATATTTGGATATTTTTCTAAACTTTTTTTTTTGGGATTTAGGTAGTCTCAAAACGTAAAATTTCAGTATCAAATTTTTGGGTACATTACAATACCTGCTCTGTACATTGTATGTGTAGGGAAAGTAAAAATTGTGTTGCATTACTTGTTGAACATCCCTTGTATGTATATATTTGTAAATTGTAAAGATGTAATAAATTGTTTGTATTATGATGTAGGATGTTTGTTTTAGAATACAACATCATGATGTTTGACAGGAAGCAGAAGGAGAAGAAGTGGAACATCACATTCTATGACTACTCCTCTACCATCATGGACACAAAGACTCTCAGCGAGTATGGTACAGTATCTTGCTTCCATATAAACCAGTTGCAATGTCAACATATATAAAAATCTTATGCATTACACTTACATCACTTGATCTTAAAAACATTTTACTTACATCGTGGGTACAGAAAATATTGCATTCCACCAAAAAATTAGATAACAAGATTTCCCCAGAAATACATGTTTTAAGGACCTCTTACCTACAAATCTTATCCATTCATAAGACTTTCTCTAGCTGCTACATAAACAACTTTCCTTACAAAAGCTTATTCTTTTATCTACTTAATGCTAATCGAGATAAACATTAACAAAAATTGCCCTCTTACTTGCATCCTTGTAAGTAGAAGTGAAATAAGGGAATACCATAGGTTAAAGTGATAGTCAAAAGCTGGTTGCTATGTGACTGAAGTTCCTTTGTTTGTATAGACAGCAGTTGACAAATTCCTGTATGAGAAAAGTATAAGTTTTTCACAGCTGAAACCAAAAACAAGGAATATCTCAAGAACGTTCAATTCCTCGAAAAAAATGTATATGACATAAACTGTGTGTTTTAATTTGCTCTACATTTTTTGTGTGGGCAGATTTTGTCCATTTCTTACGGTTAAGCATTTATGCAAAATTTCGTAAAATTCATCCAGAATAAAGTAGTCTTCAGAGGCTATTCTCAGAAAATTCAGGATATACATATTATTTGCGAGGTAAATATATTTAATTTACGATATTTTAATCAAAATCGTTAGAGCCATTTTTGAGAAAATCAAAATTTTCGAAAAAAGTTCCATGTAAAGAGTATTTAGTGATTTTCTTGAAAATCTTCGTGTTGCATCCTTGGAAGATACCAAACTTAAATACCAAGTTTGGTATTTAACGGTCTTTTCGTTTTTGAGCTATGTTGTCCACACACACACATACCTTTTTTCCAAAAATGTTTTTTTTTGGATTCAGGGGCACCCAAAACATGTATTTCTGGTGAAATCTGGGTATTGCATTTTTGGGTACAGTACAGTACCTTCTCTATACACTACATACACAGTACATGTAGAGAAAGTAATTACTATTATTTCTTGGCTTTCAATATCTTCCATTCTTAACCTTACTTCCTTCCAGAAGCCATCTTGTAATAATTCTCCAAACCCAATTTTTAACATCATTTCCTTTATCATATTTAGCAAAGATTCTTTTTGGTTTAACGTTTCCTGTAATACCAAACATTGATGTATAACATTTTGTTCCTCTAGTTTTTTAGTTCTCGCCCAATATTTTAACTCTCTTTCCACAATTTTCCCTCTAGTTCCCAATCTTCGTAGTTCTGCTTGTGCCACTCCATTTTGGTGAAGCTCTTGGCAGGCCCAGAATTTGCTTATGAAAGTTTCTATGGATCATATCCATATTTGTGCCATTCTTGCCTCCACTACAGCCGTGTAAACTCTCAACCACATAGCAACCATGTTTTAAAACATTTGACTATCACTAGCTTAGTGTATTCCCTTATTTTCTTTCTACTTCCTCCAAAGAAATATGTATTAAAATTGTCTATTTGTGTTGCAAGTATACCAAGTTTGAGCAGGGAGAATATAATGACTGTTTTTACAGAATACATACACTTCACGGTGAGCTCTAAGGGACGCATGGTGACTATGGACCGCAGATTTGGAAGTCTCATGTGGGAACATGACTATGGCTCTCCTGTCATTGCTGTCTACCTGTTTGACAATGATAACCTCATATCCGTCCCTTTCCGTACTGTTGGGGAAGAGACACTGGGTCAGCTGGTGTCACATTTTGTCTCCTCGACAGAACAGGACAGGAACAATCTCAAGCTATAGTGAGTATCATTGAATTTGCATTTATTATCAAGTAGTTCAATTTGTTCACATATACGAGGTACGTCAAGAAAGTAAGTTCCGTTTGGTAATAAAATTAAATTGTGTACAGATGCAGAATAATTATTTATTGCACAAAATTCTACAACTCTTAAACTACTTTTCCACATAACTGCCGAAATTTTGCAGGCATTTGTCATAGCGTGGCACAAGTTTTTGTATACTTTCTTCATAGAAGTTTGCCGCCTGTGTCTTCAAAAAGTTGGAAACATTTTCTTTAAGCTCTTCGTCATTGTTGAAGTGTTGACCGCCAAGGAAAGACTTGAGATGTACGTAAGAACAGATGAAAGTCGCTAGGAGCGAGGTCAGGGCTGTACGGAGGATGGTCAAACACGTCCCAGCCAAATCCCTGTAGGAGGTTTTTCGTCACATTTGCAGTGCATGGCTATGTGTTGCCGTGAAGAAAAACAACACCTTTTGACAGCAATCCTCAGCGCTTATTCTGTATTGCGCGGCGCAATTTCCTAAGTGTCTCGCAATAAACATTTGCTTTGATTGTTTGACCACGCGGTAAGAAATCAATGAGTAAGATGCCTTTCCAGTCCCAGAACACTGTGCACATTATTTTTCGAGGTGTCAAGATTTGTTTCGCCTTAACCTTTGCTGGGGATGAAGTGTGCCTCCATTCCATTGATTGCCGCTTACTTTCAGGGGTGTCGTAAGAAACCCAAGTCTCATCACCTGTGACTATCTGTGTCAGAAATTCTTCGCTGTCTTCATCATAACGGGTTAAAAACTGAAGTGCACTACCCATCCGTTTTGTTTTGTGTTGCTCAGTAAGAATCTTTGGTATCCAACATGAGCAAAGTTTACAAAATTTCAGTTTTTCGGTAACAATTTCATGAATTAGTGATCGTGAGCTTTGGGGAAATTCCATAACGAGAACACTAATTGTAAACTTGCGATTTTCCTGGATCTTGTCATCAATCGCGTGAACCAGTTCTTCTGTAGCCAAAGATGGATGCCCACTTTGTTCTTCTTTCTGCACTTCACTACGTCCTTCATTGAACTGTCGGACCCATCTTCTCACCATGGAATCACTCATCGCATTTTGTCCGTAAACTTTGCAAATTTGCTGATAAATTTCAATTGGTTTCACTTTCCTAGCATTCAGAAAACGAATCACAGATCTGATTTTACAAGCAGTGGGATTTTCAATCAACACCTATATTGTAAAGAAGCACAACAAAGTGTATGTGGCTGACAGCGATCTCAAAATGGCACACGTTTCTTCTCCTTGATACAGAGCATCTACCACGCATGTGCAGAACTGCGATCGCAGCGCTGCAGCAGAGATAAATTGAAACGGAACTTACTTTCTGGACGTACCTCGTAAATTTAACCCTACATTTGGCAACAAAGATGATTAATAAAAGCTTTCAGTATTTTTAGTGGAGTTCTTTCTTAATTTCATATTACACTAACTTCAATAATAAAACTAGGCTATCTATGGTCGTTAATATTTTTGGAATAAAATTGTAGTGTTTTTTTTTTTTTTTTTAAGTAATAAAAATCAAAATGCTTGCTACTGCAGTCAAATGGAACGCTGTGAGCAATCTTTAACTCCTGTGTTTCCCATTCTATACTGGGACGGGAAGACTGCTTAATTTTGCTCGGAGGCCTCTGTATCAGGCTTGAGGTTCTTAAATGTACGACACGGGACCAAATGAAGCCATGCTAAGGATTTTAGTAGTCGTAGTATTGCAATGGCATTGGGCATTGATTGGTGTTGAACATTTTCCCCCTAGCTTGTCACTGTTACAGACTGCAAGATGCCTTCTATTCATTATACTATCATCACTAGGGATAGCAACTTGGGGACGATAGCAGGACAGAATCAAAGTTAACAAAGTTGTGATGTGTAGCATTAGAAGTCTGTGATGTTTTCACTAGCAGTGAAAGGTAAATATAACAATTTTAATGTTTACATACATTCAATCGCTGTTGTGTAACAAGGCATCAGCATCATAATCCGTTAGATAGATGGATATGTATTTATTGCACTTCGATAATTACATGGTTTAATCAAATACACTATAGGTTAATACTGGACACTTCCATTTTCCTCTGTGTTAAGCTGAGAGACAGGTATACAGGCCTTAAGGAACAAGCAATTAGATTTGAATGTTAGGAAAGGGAAACCCAATAATGATATTATAATAAGCATTGTTATGTTTTATTTATTCAAACAATATTTTGTCAATACAATACAAAACAATGTAAAGGTATTGATTGCATCTATAGGAATTATTTTTAGTTGCATGGCATTTTTTGCTTTAATGTTTCTACCTGGTTTTTTCCATTTTCATCATTCAAATAACATTTTATTAACACACTAAAAGCTTTGCCAATAAACACATATTTACAACTTTGACATATGCAAGTGAATAATGCATCATCTACACGCAGTCTACTGTCAGAAAGATAATGAAGAAAATCTCATTAAATTAGGTATTGCTGCTGATGTACATTGTATAAGCAGATTCGTTGTGAAATATGAATCTAGCTTCAGAGCAAAATGCACATTTTAATTTGCTACTTCTGCTCTCATCAATGTCTACCTATTTATTTATACATTTCTCATGAGGAAATTTAGCACATATCCACGTGCAAACACATGAATCTGCACGCTGCTGAACATTAACTGGAAAATCATCACTTTTGCTGTTCTGGTATAATTAGTGTAGAAGCCTGAATTACAAATGATTTACATTTTTCAGGTAAATCAGACTTTAGAACTAAAAACTTGCTTACATCCATAGGCACAATTACTGTCTTCAGACGATTGCAATAACTGATTTGTAGTTGCAAGTCTAAGACATTGTCTGAATTTTGAGGAATCTGGGGTTACATTGTTCCCACCCTTGTCCCTAATAACAGAAAACTAAATTTCCAAACAGTCTTGTGCGAGTCGTCTTGTAAGTAAATATGAGAAACCATATTGACATTTTAGTTCCTGCCACAATAATTTTAATGCCAATATGTGCATTAAAACAAGCAGGTTTCTTACGCTGACCATTCATTACAGTGGCTTTCTAAGCATTTTCATAATTCATTCAAATACAGTAAATGATTACGTTTGTCATTTATTGCATAGCGCAACTATTTAGCACAATGATTTTGAGACGAGTTGAAAATGTCAAATAGACAGTCCATTTTTACTTTCTCTAGACGTAATATGAACATCGTGTATAGAGAACATATTGTATTGCATCCAAAAATTCGCTACCAAGGTTTCACTGCAAATATATGTTTTGAGACCCCCTGATTCCAAAATATGCATTTTTAGAAAAATGACGTGTGCGTGCGCGCGCATGTGTGTGCATGTACATAGCGTAGCTCAAAAATGAAAAGTTCGTTAAATACCAAACTTGGCATTTAAGTACAGTATCTTCCAAGGATGTGACACAAAGATTTTCAAGAAAATCCCCCACCCCCAACTATCTTTACATGGGAAAATTTGCTAAAATTTTGATTTTTTCAAAATGGCTCTAATGATTTTGGCTAAAATGTCGTATATTAAAGATATTTACGTGATAAATAAAATGTATATTTTGAATTTCCTGGGAATAGCCTCTGAAGACATCTTTATTTTGGATGAATTTTGCGGAGTTTTGCATAACTGGTAAACCGTAAGAGATATGTAGAGCTCTTTAAAACACACAATTTGTGTTATACACATTTTTTCGTGGAGTTGATTGTTTTATAGATATTCCTTGTTATTGGTTTCAGCTTTGAAAAACATACTTTTCTCATACATGAATTTGTCAGCTCCTATCCATACAAACAAAGGAACTTAAGTCACATAGCAACCAGCTTTTGACTATCACTTTAACCTATGGTACTGCCTTATATCGCTTCTACTAAAAGGAAGCAAGTAATAAGACGATTTCTGCTAATTTTTTCTTGATTAGCATGAGGCAATTAGAAGATTCAGATTTTTAACAATGCTTTGCTGTAGAGATGTAGAGAAAGTCATGTGAATGGAACACATCAGATTTTTTTCAATGAGATTAGCGATAGCTAGTGTTTCATCAGACGTAGAATTAAACACAACATGCGGCCAAACATACCCTTATTGGACTAAATGGTGGTAGTTCAATACATTGGCTGGTCAACCTTGAAGCTAACCGAGGTTTCATGGCTCTTGTCTTTTTTTATAAAATTCTACAATATGGTTCCAAGAAACCTATCTTCACAAATTATAGAATGCCGTTTCAAATTATTCTTCACTGATTTCAACAGGTGTGGAGCATCATTGAAGAAATACACTCTACAGTTATAAATTTCAATAAATGGATTTTCCTCAGAGATGTTCAGCAATGATCTCATTTTCATATTATTGCTTCCCTGGAGTGGTTATGTACATTAACGTTTCACAATAATATAATCTTCTTATATTGCTTTATCTCGTGGAAAGCGGAAACAGGACTTGGAAAGCTTCAGAAGTTCAAAGTTACTGCATGTACATATGTATGATCTACAGGATGAATAAAATATCTATCTATCTGCTCTCTCTGAACCATCAATGACAAAAGTTTTTGTTTATATTAAATCTGTCCTCATATTTTCCACAAACCTTACCAGATATGGTTCAGTATTTCTCTGTCTGATAATCCTTATAACACTGCGTAGACTGATACACAGCTAAATTACATTTTGATTAATCATTATTGCTATTTCGTAGGCTATACTGAAGCTACAGCAACACCAGCTCATCGCCGCTCAAGGCCGATCCGTTAGAATGCGCTGGTAGCGCGTGTCGCGCGAAATGTCACAGAGTGTCCTGTATTAAGCTATAGTGTATCTGGTTTAATTCACACCTACAATACTTAAATTCTATCCCTACATTTTACATCTAATTTTCTCACTTCACTGAGTTGCTGGTTACTTATCGTGTTCTATTTACTTCTTCCTTTCACCAATCCACATTTCTTCCTATTCCTTATTTCTAATTTCCTTCATCCATCTACCTCCCACTATCTTAAATACTTTCCTATTTCTGTTAAACTTTCTTTTGATTTAGCTCTTAACATCCTTTTACCTATAATTTCATTTTCTCTCAACAAACATAGATTACAATGCACAACAACATACAATCATAATGTCTCAAATGTGAATCGTCTCCGATTGGCACGTAAATGGCTTTATCTTGTGAAAAACTTTGCTCCACATCATAAGAACGGAAATAGCATACAACATCGACTATTGGGTAAGACACTCCATCAGCAATTATTTCCGTAGCAACACCGCGCAGTATATTTTGTATTTCATGCATTATTGAAAATCCGATATTTTTTTTTCCAAACACTGTCTTCACTTTCTTTTTCACACGGTCTAAAACAGGTATCACGGGTCTGTGATTAATTGCTTGCACAAGTTCAGGGCTCGAGACATATTTCCAAATATGTAGATATATAATTTTGAATACTGGAAGTGGTACACTGTGAAGCTAGCAATTAGTTTTTAATTGGTAGTTGAATATACACACATGTGCTTCACAAAAACTTACTTTTACGCAGAACTAGTTTTGCATGCGTGTTACATGCATTGTCTACTGCTTTCGACTATCGGATACAACACGAGGATCCTTGTAGATATATGTGCAAAGTGCTTCTGTATAAATTGCTAATCTTCATTTGAAGCAAGCTTGATTGAAGACATTAAAACAGTGTTATAACGTACTGCAGGTTTGGTGCCCAAGTTGTTATTCTTAGTCATCACCACATTTAGCAGAAGGGAGTCACAGCTTGGTTTATTGAGCAAGTCTGCTCTATCCATGAGGTTTTCCAATATTTTGTCTTTATCTAATTTGGGACATTGTAATCTGCCTCCACGTGTAATGCAATCCATCATCCCACCCCCTGATGTGAACGTGCAAGCTTGGTGTGTGGAGAGAGAGAGACACATTATGCTACATGTTTCAGTGAGACGTTGTATATAGGAGAGCACCTCCATGGACTGTATGCGCTGTCATCGCTCGTAGATCACAAGACAGTAACTATTGGAGCGGGAATGTTGCTGCTAGAAGGTCCGCAACAGTCGCAGCTGGGAGTATACAACGGCAGACATGTGCCTCTACCTGGTGAGAACATCAGAGTCAACCCCAACAATGTGGACCTGCCTGCCATCTTCCAGAGTCTGCCCAAGGAGAAGGATGGCACCCTGGCTCCGTATATTATACTGGGTTAGTGCACAGTTTACATGCAACAATAAGCCTGCCTATACTTATTCACCAAATAACTGTCCGATCTACAATCACACATCTTCCTGTAGGATAGTTTGTAGAACATTAAGTTTGCCATTCTGAATTTGATGAAAGTGCTACAGGTGGGGAATTCCTAAACCAGACAGGCCACAAGGCAAGATTGCAGATTCTACTTCAGTTTTAGAAAATGGCTCTTTCCTATTGGTTACGGAGACAAAATGGCTACGTGACAGGTTTTGAGATTTTGTCGTGGTTAGGAAATGGGTTCTGGCAGAGTCAAGTCTAAAACTGAACTAGAATCTGCAATGTCGTGTAACAACAAACAAAATAAAAGAGACTTTTGCCATGTTTTAGAATAAAATGGAAGAGCTGACAACTGCAAAAGTGTGTTAAACCTTGTAAAATGGATGGGAACATAAAGTCAGGTTCACATAACCTTACTTTTCTGTTACTGTTTGCTTATGTACTTCTCGCTTCCTGATGCCAAAATTACTGCATACTGGAGAGAGAGAGAGAGAGAGAGAGAGGGAGGGAGGGAGGGAGAGAGAGAGAGAGAGAGAGAGAGAGAGAGAGAGAGAGAGAGAGAGAGAGAGAGAGAGAGAGAGAGAGAGAGAGAGAGAGAGAGAGAGAGAGAGAGAGAGAGAGAGAGAGAGAGAGAGAATATATGTGTATGTATGCGAGTGAATGTTAAAAACCGTATATTTTGACAATTCTTTTAATATTGAAAAATGTGAGATTTTTTAACCGGAATGGGATATAAAATGCCTTGAATTCACAAAGTACTAATAAAGGTTTGCAAAGCTGGTGTTTTACAATACGAACACACGGTATCTATAAAAGAACACGCTGCAAGGACTGTCGGGGTAGAGCTCAAGAAGTCAGACGTTTCACTTACGTTAATTTTGGCTTTTTTCATTTATTATTACTAGAAATCCCTGGACTTTTTGAAATAGAAATTATAAGGGATAAAGGGGGAGGATTGCACAGTGATTTGATAAATGTGAGCGGGAGGTATATAACAAGTAATTAAACCATTGCACACTCCTATACTTGTCATGCTTTTTCACATTTGGAAAGTGTTGTTTTATGTTGAGAGTCCTAATTGGCAGCCCCAATCATCCGCTTAATAGGAGCAATTCCAAAACACCTTTCAAGTTTTTATAGCTACCTGTGAGAAGTATAAAATCCAGTATTACTTTCTCGCTGTTGCCCAATAAATGCAATTTTTACTTTCTTTATGAGTACTATTACATAGTTTATAGAGAAGTATTGCATTCCACCCAGAATTTCGATATCAAGATTCACCGGAAGTACACATTTTAGATTTTTAGAAAAAGACGCGTGTGTCTGTAACGAAAAGTTAGTAAAATACCAAACTTGGTATTTAAGTTAAGTATCTTCCAAAGATGCTACACAAAGATTTTGAGGAAAATACCCTCATCCCAAACTACCCTTTATATGGAAAAAATTAGAAACATTTTAATTTTCTAAAAAAAGGGCTTAATGATTTTGATTGAGATACTGTATATTAAAAATATTTATATGTCAAATAAAACATTTATCTTGAATTATCTTGGAATAGCCTCTGAAGACCTCTTTATTCTACACAAATTTTGCTGGATGTTGCATAACTAATAAACCGTAAGAGAAAGGCAAAAACTTACTACACAAAAAAAATTAGATCTCGCAAAACACACAGTTTAGGTCATATAATTTTTTTTCATGAAGTTGACCATTTTTTAGATGTTGCTTGTTATTGGTTTTAGTTTTAATATATGTGAAACTTTTCACAATCAACTACTGCAATGCAAAGAAACGGATTTCATCCACATGATTATCATTTTAGCCTAGTAATTTGTTACAAAGACATGTGCATGGAGCACTTCAGATTACTGCTGCTAGTGATATTGTGAGAATGTGGGTGTGGCCGTGCAAGTCTGCAGATATATTGTCTAGCTAGAAATTGGGTACATAGCTGTATCGGCCCAAACTACAATTTTAAGAGCTAAAGGGGAGAATTAACCATAACACCCTCCACATCTTTTCCATTACAAACTTCATACATAATTTCTGTCCTGGAGTTGCTATATCATATACTGGTCATTTATGTACACATAAATAATAAATGCCTCTATTTGTGCATTTTTATACACTACCAACTTAATCTATTTATCTGTTCACCAGTTTTATTATTAAGATCCTCTCTTTGTTTGGCCATTTCTCTCTTACTTTCCCTGTATATTTATCTAGTTGTTTCAGAAATTCTTTATTACTGTTTCCAAGAGTACAATATCTATGGTAGTAACTTCTCCATGTTTTAGTTTCGTCGCACACAATTATGTAGTGTAAATTGTTATCATCGACATAGACCTTTATTAACCTGTTCTTGCCCATGCCACACACTTTATCAGTGTATTTTTCTCTTCCCCATTCTTTCTTAACACTCCTATATAATATTATAGTACAGTTAAGCTATCTATTATTTCTTGTTTCTCTGTACCATCTATCCCCGCTTGATTGTCTCCAACTTCTCTACAATTCCCTTTAATTAACTTGCTCCCCATTTTGCTGCTACAGACTGAGAATATTTAATCCAACAACTTAGCATTGTAAACATATTTTCTCTGTTATAATTTGGATTA
Organism: Hymenopus coronatus; assembly: GCA_030762935.1. Classification (NCBI taxonomy): domain Eukaryota; kingdom Metazoa; phylum Arthropoda; class Insecta; order Mantodea; family Hymenopodidae; genus Hymenopus; species Hymenopus coronatus. Next base: position 1,664,430 of record CM060892.1, read on the forward strand.
CTATTAAACATCTGAAGCAATACACCCATGTTTTTAGTTTAGCGAGTGTTCACCATCCTCACGCAAGCAGCTCTCCCACATTATTGTATAATAACCCTAGATTCAAAAACTCCCCGAAATCATTTAATTTTTCTTTAATGTGTATAAACGTGCTAAAGTGTGTCATTGCGGAAGGGAACTATTTTGAAGGAAATGTGTAAATTGCCTTTCTCTGTTACTTACATATTCCGGGAACTTTTTGAATGTACTGTTTCCTAAAGAACAGTGGGAAGAATATGAAATTAATTAAAACCTCATTTGAGTTAAGCTGTCCATCAAACGTGGACTAGTACTTTAGAAAAGCAAGCTTGTAAATGTTCAGTTGATTAATTACACTAAACAATGCTTACTTGGGATTTTTGCCGGAACATGTTTTGAGGGACTAGTTTCCTTCATTTTCAACTGGACATTGACTAATTCCTTGTGTGAAGCTGGCGATGTTGTCTCCTCTAGTGGTGGTTCAATGAACTTACTAAACACATCCTTCTGTGGAACGCTGAAGTTGAAAACCCTGTTCCTATTCTTTACAATGAAGATGTTCCCATGTGGCCAGCTCAATTTATATTGTGGTGTTTTGTTCAAAAGTGGGTGGTGGCAACTGCTCATTTTTACAATTGTTTGTGATTTATGTTTCTGAAGTGGTCTTGTTTCTAGATTTCTTTTTGTTTTTCCAATATAAATCTGATTACAATAATTCCATTCCATTTTGTATATGCCTGATTTTTTCTTTGCTGGGATGATGTCCTTGAGATTTGAGTCTAATTCATTTTTTCTGCTGTGACTGTTTACTGCTGCTACCTGAATGTTGTATCAAAAGCCCTTGAGTGGTATGTGAATTTCTTGAAGCTCATCTTTTGTTCTATTGCTGAGAGAGTGGTTGTTTCTTTTTAGCTAGTTTTATTTTTTTATCTACGAGGGATCTTGTGAAAGCATTTTTATTTGCAATATTCTGCCGTGTATTCATTTGTTACAAGTGGCATGTTAACCAGTCCCATGGATTTATGTGATGTATGAGCACTGGCGTTATCTTGTTGAAAAAATGCACTGTTCACTTCATCTTCATTTAGCTGTGAAATAAATGGAAAAAGGAATATCCGATCAGTAAAGATCTGAATTAATTGAGTTATGGAAAAAAATTGGCCCAATAATTCGAGAGATCGCACACCATACACCAATTTTCTCTGAATGTAAAGGAATTTCCTGAATTACATTAGGATTTTCAGTAGACCTTACTCATGTATTTTGTGAATTTAAGCATCCTGATAAGTGGAACCAAGCTTCATCAGTAAAAAATATCCTATCTAACATGTCAATTCCATGGTGCAAAATAAACCTCTGAAACCATTCACAATACTGAACTTTTTTCCCCGTGATCTGCGGATTTTAATTCCTGGACGACTGACACCTTATGTGGATACAAACCAAGTTCTTTTTTCACTGCTTTGTATGCAGAACCATAAGAAATATATTGTTGGGCCAATTTGTTTATTGATTTCTGTGGCCTTGTAAGCATTCTATCCGATAGTTTTTCTTCTGTTAGCACACTGGGTCTTCCACTTCTAACAGCATCATGCACGGAACCTGACTCCCGAAATGTATTAATGAAATCACGCACAGTATCTCGGTGGGGTAGTTTTGAGTTAGGGAACCTGACAACAAAATTTTGTTTCACTTTCTCAGTATAATTTCCACATTAATTAAAAACATTTTCCACTAGAAACACGCATTCCTCTGTAGAATACATTGATTTTGTTTCAGAACTCACAGCATAGTAGACCATACTAACAGTACAATAAACAGCTCATGCGCTCGCAGCTGCTAATAATCATAACATCCCTTTGGAATCGAATGCGATAAACCTAGGGATGCCAGCAGCAAGGTGTGGAGGAAGTTCTTGATGTCATGTTACTATGCGCCACATGAAAGTGAAAGTATGACAGTATTTCTGGCGCAAATGATGGAAGGCTTATAATGGTGCACTGGTCACGTGGGTTTTGTTTTGGTGAGGATCAGCTTAAGGCTGATGCCTTGAATTGCAATAGACATACGCTTGTAGTAATTTCACAGCTGCAAGCCAAGTTAGTCAGTGTGGAATTAAGACAATTGTTTAATGTTTTGTGTACACAGGACACTACAAGCCACCTCCGGAGAGGAGCAACACCATCCTACAGATCACAGGGAGGTCAGATTCCGTTATTGCTCCAGTTGATACTGACACCAATAAAACAGCACAGTCGCAGCACAGCACTGTGGGAGAACACAAACTACTCTCTGATTGGTTCATGCAGCAGGAGAATAAACTGATCAAGTTGTTGCTCATTGTTGGTTTTGGGACCATAGCGACAATGTTGTGGTACCTCCACACACAGGTGAGTCTCACATCACTTTCTCTACTTGCTGTATATAGAGAAGACATTGTATTCCACTCAAAAATTTAATACCCACATTTCACCACAAATACATGTTTTGTGACACCCAAAAATAAAAACGGTTTTAGAAAAAATGTGTGTGTAGGTGTGGGTGGGTGGGTGGGTGTGGGGCTCGAAAACAAAAAGTCAGCTAAATACCAAACTGGCATTTAAGTTTAGTATTTTCCAAGGAAGTGACAAGAAGATTTAGGGAAAATCCCCACACCCCCAACTACCCTTTACTTGGGAAAAAATTCAAAAATTTACATTTTCTCAAAAATAGCTAGCGATTTTTATTAAAATACTGTACATTAAAGAGATGGCAAATAAAATGTACATCTTGAATTTTCTGGGAATAGCCTCTAAAGACCTTTATTCTTTCTGGCTGAATTTTGCATAACTGGTAAACTGTAAGAGATGGACAAAAACTTACCACACTTAATGTAGATCACGTTAAAACATGCAATTTATATCATATACTTTTTTCTCGTAAAATTCAGCATTTTTGAGATTTTTTATTGTTCCATTTGTCCATTTAACATCAATGGTCATGTCAGGGGCTGTGACTTGTGAAACTGTAGGTTCAGAACATTAGGTTAAACTTTATATTACTAAACATACATTCATACTTCCAGACTCTATGGGGGATAAGGAATAATTCTGGTTAAAGAAAAATTTCCTGTCCCAGCCGGGAATCGAACCCGGGACCTCCTGGTGCAACTTTTGAATGTATTTTGCTCAGGCAGAAAGTTCTGAACTCCTCGCCATGCACAGAAATGGATTTTATCCACATGGCAATCAGCTTTTAAAAGCTTTGACTATCGTTTTAGCCTAGTGTATTCCACTTTACTTTCTCTACATGTACTATGTACATAGTATATAGAGAAGGTATTGTATTGCACCCAAAAATTTGACACTGGGATTTCACTGGAAATACATGTTTGGAGTACCCTGAATCCAAGAAAAAGCATTTTTAGAGAAAGGTCCATGTGTGTGCGTGCGTGCGTGCATGCATGAGGGGGGGCCGGCATAGCTCAAAAACGAAAAGTTGGCATTTAAGTTTGGCATCCTGCAAGGATGCGGCATAAGGAGTTTCAAGAGATTCCCCCCACACTACAGACTATGCTTTACATAAAAACAATTTAAAAAAACGTTGATTTTTTCAAAAAATTACTAACAATTTTGATTAAAATCTCTTATATTTAAGATATTTAAATGTCAAATAAAATGAATTTCTTGAATTCTCTGGGAATAGTCTCTAAAGACCTCTTCATTCTGGCTGATTTTTATTGAATTTTGCATAACTGGTGAACCGTAAGAGATAGACAAAAATTTACAAAAAATGTAGATCACGATAAAATACATAATTTTATGTCTTATATATATATATTTTTTTTTTTTTTTTGTGGAGTTGGCCATTTCTGAGATATTCCATATTATTTTCAGTTTTAAAATACCTACTTTTCTCATACGAAAACTTGTCAACGCTTGGCCATGCAAAGAAACGGATTTCAATCCCATAGCAACACATTTTAAAAGTTATGACTATCAGTTTAGCCTAGTGTATTCCCTTATTTCGCTTCTGATTACAAGCAACTAAGAAATAAGATCGTTTCTGCTAATGTTTTAGCATTAAATAGATAGAAAAATAAGCTTATTAAGAATAATTTATTACAGAGATACAGAAAGTCATGTGAATGGAGCACATCAGAGTTTTCTATCTACTTCATATTGATTGATTGGAATCTGGGAAACAAAAGAAAATAGACCAAGTTGCCTGTACTGAAACCAGAGGCTTATTGTCTGGTATATCTCCCAGTTGTACTAGTTCAGCCAACCTCTGGTTCCCAAAGTATCAGTTGAAACACAGAGGAGGGCAAGGATTTTTTTAGCGTAAAAATCCTTAGCATGGCTTTCTTCAGAAGAAAGTAAAGGCCATTTGTCCCATGTCAAAGTTTTATGGTACATGAAAGAACCTCAAGCATGATGAACAATGTTCAGAGCAAAGTTAAGCAGTCTTTCACACCCAATATAAAATGGGTTGCTGAGAACTGTAGCAGTTAAAAAGCATCCATAAATAAAACTTAGTTCAATTCAGCCTGTCTATACCCTTAACACATTTAAGAGCACCCAGCGAAGGTGAACTGTTAAAAATGTGTAAAATAAAAAAAATCTGATGATTCCATTCACATGACTTTCTGTATATCTCTGCAACAAAATATTATTAAAAAACTTATGCTTCTATTTACTTCATGCTAATCAAGAAAAAATTAGCTGAAATAGTCTTATTACTTGCTTCCTTGTAAGTAGAAGTGAAATAAGGTAATACCATAGGTTAAGGTGAAAGTTTGGGGTGGGGGGATTTTTCTCAAAATCTTTGTATCGCATCCCTGGAAGATACTAAACTTAAATACCAAGTTTGGTATTTAACGGTCTTTTCGTTTTGAGCTATGCTGTCCACAGACACAGACACACTTACAGACCATTTTCTGAAAATGCTTTTTTTTTTGATTCTGAGGGACCCAAAACAACTATTTCCAGTGAAATCTCTGTATTGAATTTTTGAGTGGAATACAATACCTTCTCTATACATAGTACGTATAGAGAAAGTAAAAACAGAATACAAGAAATTACCAGAAAACTGAAATTTAAAATAAAACAAGAGGGCAAATCAGCAGTAGCATTTCACTTTTAGAAAGAAAATTGTAACCTAGACCCAAATCCAAAACTCATCAAAAGCATGACAAACTCACAACATGGGAAAACATAGAGAGAAAGTCTTACAAATTTTGATGGCTTTGTTCCTCTGCTGCTAGAGAAGAAATTGCAGTCAGATCCCAGAGGTTGAAAATGACAGCAACATCTCCCAAAACTAGTCCCTCATAAATAAAAGTGCAAGTGACTCCACAAATATATTTGAATAGTTTTGTAAAATGGTCTTCATTTGGCTAACCTGTAAAACAAAATTATACAAAATTCCTTTTAAATGAAGAGGAAAAAATTAGTTATTACTAGCTTCCTTGTAAGTAAAAGGGAAATAATAAAATGCACAGGCTAAAGTGATAGTGAAGTCCTTTAACCGCTTGAGCGATGGCCCTTTAAATGCTGCACGGCCAGTAATGGATACCCAATAAACAATTCAAGGCATTTAAATTGTTAAATGTAGGTAAATATGCTTTGTACATAAACATTTGTATCTTTGGTATTTATTAAGATATTTTAATGAAACAAAAACTGGCTTAAAGCTCATTAAAGGCACTATACATCTATTGTAGAAACAAAAGAGAGACTTTATTAACAAAAGTTTAAATATCACTAATTTTTTCTGTATAGTAAAAGTCCTTCTGTACGTCGAACGCACCTAATTTGTGAGTCAGGCTTGTGCTATGTGTATTAGTAGAGCTAGCTAAGCACAATGTTCTCCGCTTCAAGGTTTTATTGCTACGACGCAATTACGTGTGTGTGTTTGTGAGCAACACCCAAGCTGCAAAGAAATCAAACCTCTCTATCAGTGTTTCTATTTACGCCTTAGAATAAATACATAGCGGGGATTTATGGTAGAGCCGAGTAGCTACGGGGTTCCCAGTTTTTTGTTTTAGCTATCAGAAAAGCACATTTGAAAATGTTATATCTCAGTTCTAACCATGGCTTCGTGGTATAATGGTTACCATGCTAACTTCATATACCCAAGGTCGCGGGTGCAAACCCAGCGGAGGACAATGGATTTTTTCGGGCGTAAAAATCCTTAGCATGGCTTCCTTCGGAAGGGAAGTAAAGCTGTGGGTCCCATGTCGTAGATTTACGGCACGTAAAAGAACCTCAAGCCTGATAAGAGAGGCCTCTGAGCAAAATTAAGCGATCTTTCATGCCCAATATACAATGGGACGCTGAGAACCAAAGCCGTTAAAGAGCGTCCATAAATAACAGGCCATTTCATTTTTCGACTAGCCAACAAATTAGCTTGTGTAGGCAGTGTACAGGCTTCAGAAATAACTTCAGATAATGTGCAGGACTTTTTGCTATATGACAGTGACTTTGATATTGACGGCGAGTTTTCAGATTTTGAGGGTGCGTCGAGGATATAGGTAGCAATGAGGAAGAGAGTGACTCGTGAAGAAGTAACATTGTGGGGTAGTCAAAATGACTCCAAAACAAAAAGATATATCTTCACGAGCACAGCCTCTGGTGTACAACCACAAGCTCAGCTGACTTCTGACAGCCAACCAATTGACATTTTCACAATATTTTTTACTGCTGACTCAGTGTCTCTCATTGTTACAGAAACAAATGCATATGCGAGTAAGGTGAAGGAAGACCTGAATTCTAAAGCAATTTGGGGCCTAAAAGCAGAATTCAGAAGTGGACAGAAGTGACACTGAATGAGATTTACAGGCTGATTGGTCTAATTACGCTCATGGGTGTTATTCGTAAACCAACTTTAGACATGTACTGGTCTACAGATGACATGCTAGCTACTCCATTTTTTTGGTAAATGCACATCAAATAACAGGTTTACTTCCATTTTGCAGTTCCTTCATTTCATTGGCACAGAAAATGTAAACGATAAACTACACAAAATTCAAAGAAAATTACGTGTCTGGTGATAAGGTCACTGTAAATGAAAGCTTGATGCTTTGGAAGGGCTGCGATACATCAAAACAGAGGGTCAGATTTGGCATAGAGATTTTTGATGTTTGTGAAAGTAAAACGGGATATCTTTACAATAGCTGGTCAAGGAACTGATAATACTGGAGGGTTATCTGGCTCCATAGTAATGGAACCTTTACTTGACCAGATAATTGGTACAGCTCCCCTAAATTATACATGGCCTTATACAAAAGGAACAGTACGTTCAAATCGTATTGGTTTGCCGAAGAATGTGAATACAAAGACTCTAAGAGAGGAGAAATGCAGGTGTGCCAGCTTGCATCACTTGGCAAGATAGGAGGGTGTCCAATTGCAGCCCTAAGATTTTGATGATTGACACTGGAAAAAGAGATGCCCACACCAAAATGTCAATTTTCAAGCCTGATGTTATCCAGGATACAATATGGTGGTGTGGATCTAGTATTGCAAGCATGTCCTTCTTCATGAAAAACAGTTAAATGGTATAAAAAGGTATTCTTGCACCAGCTGGATATTTTGTTTAGTAATTTAGAGAACTCTAAACCCATGCAAGACGATGACCTACCTGGACTTCCGCATATCAATAGCTCGTAGCCTAATTGAGCATTATAGCATTCAGAGGCCTCTTCATACAGGGGGCAAGAAATCTACAACCCCTGCACCCCTCAGACTGCAAGGAAAACACTTTCCTAAAAGGATACCACCGATAGCAAAAAAATCGCATCCATTTCGAAGGTGTTTGGTGTGCCGTGAATGTGGAGATGTGCCCTTATGTGTGTATCCATGTTTTGAGATGTACCATTTAAAAAGGAACCTTTAAAGGTAAGACTTTATTTATTCTAGAATTTATTTAAATTTATTATAAAAGATAAAAATTAAAATTATTAAGGTAAAATATGCATTAAATGTATGTATGCTCAGGACGTCATATGATGTCCATATCCACGAAAAGGTTAAAAGCTGGCCACTATGTGAAGCAATCTCTTTGCTTGCCAGGAGTAAACAAACAAGAAACAAGATGTCTTCCCATTTGAGAAAAGTTCAAGTGGCTTAATATTGAAACCAATTATCCAGAATATTTCGAGAATGGTTAACTCTAGAAAAAAAATGTATATAACATCAATTGTGTGCTTTTCTACATTTTTTGTGTGGTAAATTTGTCTTTGGTATGCCAGTTATATACAAAAGTCATCCAGAGAATCTTGCCATAAAATATATTAAACATAAGGTATTTTAATCAATTTTGAGAAAATCAAAAGTTTTGAAAAATGTTCCATGTAAAGGGTAGCTGGGGATGGGGAATTTTCTTTAAAATGTCTGTGAAATGTTTAGGTGTTGTTGAACATAAATAGCAAGTTTTGCACTGTCCATAGACATAGAGACCTTAATGTTATATATTTATTGAAACATGTTGCAGCTGAGGGAGGTGCAGATGTCTCAGGGATCCAAATCCTCGAGCACTGGAACCAGCTCTAATACCAATATTACAGCACTTGCTCAAGACCTCGGCGACGGAAATATCAAGGTTGGCAAAATAACATTTAATGTTGATGATGTGCTGGGTAAAGGCTGCGAGGGAACATTTGTATTCAGGTAAGTTTCTTTAGAAAAACACCTTATCTGGGTAACTCACCCCAAGTAAGATAACTAATCTTACATCCCTTCACCTGCAAAATACACAGCATAGTTTGTTTATCTGTATTTAATATTTCAAAAAGTGTGGTTATGGTTCTGGTTTCAGCTGCGGCAGAACATTTTTGGAAATTTAATCATTAAATAAACCAAATGTTAAATTATTAAAATATTTAAATAGCCCCATAGATTTAATTTTTTGGAAGAAAATGTTTATATTAAAGAATACAAGTTATGCAATTCATTGTGTCACCAAATTTGTTGTGATTCTGGTGGTTATTAATGCCTTAGTAGCAGTAACCATGATAATGTAAATAAACAATAGCAAAGAGAAATTTAAACTAAAGATGCAATAGAACTTTAATTTTGAAACTAGTTCAGATTAGTGAAGAATTGGTACAAATATTAATATTCATGTTGCTATTGACTCCATTTTACATCGTGGTTCCCTTCTGATTCATGCCGTAGTGCGAGAGTGAACAAAATGCAAACCTAACACAATATGCAAGAAATGTGGTTGCTTGGTATCTAATGTTGAGCAGTTAGTCACTCTCTTGCATTCCAGTATTTTGACGTTGACTAAAGGTTGGGCAGCGCATCCATATCTTGTTTAAGTGTACAGAGGAGATCTCACTATACCAGCCATGGCCTGTTAGGAGTCTAAAAGTTGCTACACAGCATTTTCTTGGTAATGTAGTGATTCTGGTCCTTTTGTTTGTAATACATTATCTTCTTTATTATATGTTGATATAATGATTCTTTTGATAAAGTGATATCAGATGAATTTGATGTAATTTTACTACCTTTCTTGGCTAGAAAGTCAGCTGTATTCCGCAATGTGCTGGTATCCATTGGAGTATTAATCTTTTATTTAAATTAATTAGTTGTTTTATGATTTTGTGGCATTCTGCAATATTTAAGCTATTAGGTGTTACATCAGATGTTATAGCTGCTTTAGAGTCAGATAATAACACAACTTTTTCAAATTTATGTATATGATGATAGAAGAAATATATAGAGAATAATTAACTCACAATTACGAAGTATCTGATAATGGAGCAATCCTGTCCATATCGAATTACCATATTTATCCGAACACAATTCAATGTTTTTTTCCAAAATATTAATGTTCAGAACTGTGGGATTGCCTTGCATTTGCGGCATATGTTTTCTGAATACCATATGGGGAAAAAGTAAGTTTGAAACTTTGCGGTGGCAAAGCCTGGAGGAAGTAGTACAGCTTACTGCCAAACTTGTGACATATGGGACAGATTTTGTGTGTTTCATTTTGCACAAATGGGCCTATGAGCATTCTCAATGGAGAAAACATTACTGTATTGGAAGTGAAGACTCCTCCCCTATACTTGTTTGAATTAGGTCAACATTTCATCATGTTGTCGTGCATCTATAATCACTATTACAGTTACGCACCATCATAATGTTTTATCGCACACATTCCATACATCTCCATACTCCCACTCAAAACATAAATCTACGCGCAAATTTGAATTATGTAAAATATTTTACAGTGCATTATATTATTAAGTATGTTTTAATTGAAAATTGTATCCATCACCTACACTGTGGCCATCATGTTTTAACATCATACATTCCGTTTTCCCTTCTGTTGTCGAAATGCATCATCGTTGTTACATCGCCACCACCACTGCCATGCACCCCTTTCTGTCAACTGCTCAAAACATGAATTTCTGCACAAACTCCAATTAAGTATTAAAAAATAACCAACAGGGGACGTAATCAGTTTAAGTGTCTCATAGTGTATTTAAAATATATGGCAAACTATTAAATTTCATTTAAAAATGAAGTTTTCCTGTCATCTTTTTGTATATAAAGATAATATGCTAAATTCCAAAATTAAGCTCTGAAAAATGGTTTGTCTTGCATTTGAGGTCATTTTATATTCACATAAATATGATAAATACAATTTTATATTTAAATGACTTTAGCTTTTTGAGTTATGCTGTTCACGGACACACACAATGACCTTTTTTTAAATATTTGTTTTGGGAGGGTTTGAATAATATGTTTGTGGTGAAATGTTGATACCATATTTAGTAGAGAAAGTTGGATGTTGTTGTTGCAGAGGGCAGTTTGACAAGAGGGCGGTGGCCGTCAAGAGACTGTTACCAGAATGTTTCACCTTCGCTGACAGGGAAGTGAATCTGCTGAGAGAGTCTGATGAACACCTGAACGTGGTCAGGTACTTCTGTATGGAACAAGACAAACAGTTCAGATACATAGCTCTGGAACTGTGTGCTGCGACATTACAGGACTTTGTGGAGGGCAGGATCTGTGTGAAGAACATCAGTTGTCTGGACATACTGTACCAGGCCACCGCAGGCCTGCAGCACCTGCACTCTCTTGATATAGGTAACTATACCAGCCATACTCTCACTAGAATCTGTAGATATTCCGCTTCTTTAGTGCCAGCCACAATCTAACCGTCATGAGTGGCAACTTTCTACATCATACCAATAGAGAAAGGTTTTCTGGTCCTTATCTTTACACTCCAAAGGCTATAGCTGTGCTTGTATTTGTTTCTTGATTGAAAAATGGCATGACCTAACAAAAGATTATGAGATGAAGAGGAAATAAAAGCTGCAATTCACAATGTATCGGAAGAAAGCGAGTGATTTATAGTTTTCAGACCTTGATGAAGTTGTTTCTGGAATTGACTTAAAAGATGTTAAAATGTAATTCTTGATTTTTTTTTTTAAAATTTTTATTTAATATGTATATGAAAATATTAAATTTAATTTTAGATAGGTTGACTTAGTAAAATATTTAATTTATATTATATATTTTAATTCCAGCAATGAAAATGCATCCAATAACACACAAATAATCAGTGTGCTTATCAAACTGTATTTACAGAGATGTAACCAGACAAGAATACAATGTAAATCAACCATTCAGCTACACAAGTACTAAACTGTACAATAATCTATGTTACATTTGTATTCTATTGCTTTATGCCATTTTCATTAATACTGGTGGCATGCCAATGTGTGAGTTTTGGTGGTTTTTTTTTTTTTTTTTTCCTTCTTCTTCTTCTTCTTTCTTTTCTCTTTTTTTTTTTTTTTTCAAGTTTGCAGGTAACATAAATTCATGTTTTGTATTTTAAAAAATAAAACACCAGACTAAAACAGATTGCTGTTTTAATAAAGAAATATCAGTACTTTCATTACTTTCATTTCATTAGTGTAAACTTTCTGTGTATTAAGGTTTTCTTTGCCTAATTATGAATAATTTGGAGATTTGTTATTCTATTTTCAAAATTTTCTTGCGTTTTTAATTTTTTTGAAGAGACTTCTTATCCATATAATACATATTATACAGTAGGCAAAAGGGTTTACTAAAAATGAAAAAAATATTCAGTTCTGTATGTCATTTTGTTACTAATAATTTAAAAGCCTGCATTCTGCATTCTAAAATTGCTTGGCACTTTTCAGACTACACTATTATTGTTCAGGCTCGCACTAGAAGGGCTAAGCCCTGAACCCCTTTAAATATCTCACTGCTTGTGGATGATGTACTAAAGTTCAAAATTAATGATTGAAAGAAGGGAATCATCTTTTATTTGAGGTTGTCTTGTATTTGCATAAATACAAAGAGGTAGCTTAACCAGTCTTTTTTTACTGCCAACATTACACAAACTATCAGGTGCAAAGTTTGAATGGTAGGAGTGTTTAATGGCAGTGTCAACAGAGGAACTAATGAATGTGAAGTACGTAGGCCAGTGTCATTAGATAATACATGCAATTCTGGTCTATTGGAAATTGTTTTGTCTGAAGCTGCGTCGAACATCATTACTGCAGAGACCAAAGTGTTGCTTTGTGCTTGCCTCTTTAACAGATAATGAGGAAACCCATGTTTGCTGAGAGGAACCTCAAGGACAATGACACTAGGCTGATTTTGAAGAGCAGCCCAGCAACTGACCTAGTACAACAGCCTTTGCTCTACACAGTCACTGCATGCCAACAAATATGCTATATATAATTACAGCAGAGCATGCAGGACTTGCTTTTCCCAACTCCTTCCAAAGCCTCTGTTTCTTTTCTATATTTCTATACTCGGCATGCTGTGCGTTGTACAAAAGTTCGTTATGGCGAACAAACTCAATTATTCTCTGTTCCTCAATTTGTGAAAACTTTTGTTTTCCACTCATTATGTACAAGTATTTAAACCAAATTACAACTATAACCTCACTTATGCTATCTCGTCATCCAAAGCTCAACTGAACTGAACTGAAAAAACAACTTCCACCGTGATTTTCACTGCCTAGATTTCTAGTGGAAAACTTAAAGTTTCTAGTGACAAACAAGAAAGGAGAGATTCAGTTGTCAGTTCAGTTTCATTAAGTTCTTGGCAGGAGGAAAGCACTTCCATAATAAACAACACTACAGTTCGTGATCCAAATTAAAAAAATATTAAGTTGACTTTACAGATTGGAGGAAACCAAGCCTTTATCTTGTGTTGTTAATGCAAGGTAACAAGCTGCAGGCATTCCACACTTCAGTCCAGAGCGGACCAATCAGCCCATGTGTTTAAAGCTGGCAAAACCGGGGATTGTGCATCACACGTCGCCGAGAAGAACAAAGCAACACTTTAGCCTCTCCACAAAATGTATTGTATTTCAATTAAGAGGGAGAGAAAGTACATGCAAAATCTATATATATAAATTAATCCCAAAATGTATGCCCATGCATCAGTTCCAAACGACTGCACCAAATTGAACAGTTCTTTTTTGTTGTGTTCGTTATTGTCACGACAAGGTTTATGGAAAAGAAAATGTGTAAAAATAGTATGGGAAAGAATTTAAAATCTCAATAATATGAACAAAATCAGTGCCAAGGGAACACATTTTGGTTTATAGTCACCAGATGGCAGTGGTACCATGGTTATGTGTTGCTAAATGGACATAGTTCTGCTATATTTTACCCTGCCCATTCAATGTTAAGGTAATGCACCAGTTTATCGACGCAATGACGCAATGCAGCAGTGAAATTCAAATACATTTTTATATATTAACTGTCCTTTCCTTACTCCTATCGTTTAAAATAAAGAAGCAAGAAGCCTTCCTGGCGACTAACAGCTAGAGTAAGTACTTATTAATTTGCTCCTGGATGGCCATAGTAGTATTTTTCCTCCCCATTCAATGTTAAGATAATGCACCAAATATAAAGAAACACAGCATAAAATTCCTTGGGATTACTGTTTGTGAGAACCTAAGCTACAATGAACATGTAGATGATCTTTGCAACAAATTAAAATCTTGTTTGCACTTACTGAGCAAGTTAGCAAATCATCTAGATAATGAAGCATTAAAATCACTTTATTATGGAATAATACACTCACTTATTGAATGTTGGGGTGGAACATCTATAGAGTATTGTGATTCAGAAAAAAAGCCTAACTTAAAGAGTCAACAATCTGTAAAGGAAATATTTAAAAATCTGATGTGTTCCATGCACATGACTTTCTCTACATCTCTGCAAAAAACTTATAGTTAAAAAGCTTATGCTTCTAATTACTTCATGCTAATCAAGAAAAAATTAACAGAAATAGTCTTATTACTTGCTTCCTTGTAAGTAGAAGTGAAATAAGGAAGTAGTATAGGTTAAAGTGATAGTCAAAAGCTGGTTGCTATGTGACTGAAGTTCCTTTGTTTCTATGGACATCAGTTGACAAATTCCTGTATGAGAAAAGTAAGTTTTTTAAAGGTGAAACCAAAAACAAGGATTATCTCAAAAATGATCAACTCCACAAAAAAATGTATAGAACATAAATTGTGCATTTTAATGTGCTCTACATTTTTTGTGTGGTAAGCTTTTGTTCATCTCTTACGGTTTAGCAGTTATTCAAAATTCCGTAAAATTCATCCAGAATAAAGGGGTCTTCAGAGGCTATTTCTAGAAAATTCAAGATATACATTTTATTTGTGAGGTAACTATCTTTAATACAGAATATTTTAATCAAACTCATTAGAGCTATTTTTGAGAAAATCAAAATTTTGAATTTTGCTCCTGTAAATAGTACTTTGGGAGATTTTTCTTAAAATCTTCGTGATGCATCCCTGGAAGATACTAATCTTAAATACCAAGTTTGGTATTTTACCGACTTTTCGTTTTTGAGTTATCGTGTTCACAGACACACACACACTGACCTTTTTCTGAAAATGATTTTTTTGGATCCAGGAGGACCCAAAACATATATTTCCAGTGAAACCTCGCCATTGAATTTTTGGGTGCATTACAATACCTTCTCTATACACTATGTAGGTAGTATGTATAGAGAAAGTAAAAAATGTTTGACGCAGATTCGGATGGAATGTCTGGGAAAACATTTTCCACGGCCTACAAGCGCTCAATTTCATAAATTATCTGATATATTTCAGTGTTTGAAAAGGCATTAGTTATTGTAGAACTGGTTGAGGACTTAACCCTTTTAGTGCCAATAACGATCTAATTGTGATGCATTTTCATTCGTTTTAACTCTTTCCAGTGGGAAGTGTGTGTATTTCCTACGTCATAGCCATACAGAAAGGTTTCCGGACCTTATCTTTACTCCAAAGCATTAAATTAGCTGCAAATTTAATTTCTCTAGCGGTATTTGTTTATCCTGGTTGAAACATGGCTTCATCTAGCCGAAGGTTATGAAAAAAGAGCTTCAGTTCGTGATGTATTAGAAGAAAGTGAGTGATTTTGATGAAAGAGAGAAAGATACATATTCTAGCTTCAATGATGAAAATGTATCAGATAACAACTGACCTTGTACACATGCAAATAATTGGTGCACTTATCAAAATGGATTTATGGAGATGTAACCAGACGAATACAATGTGAATCAACCACTCAGCTACACAACAACACAAGTACTAAACTGTACAATAATCTATGTTACATTTGTATTCTATTGCTTTATGCCATTTTCATTAATACTGGTGGCATGCTTATTTGTGTGTGTTTTGGGTGACTTTTTTTCAGTTTCAGGTTGTGTGAATTCATTTTTTGTACTTTAAAAAATAAAACACCAGACCAAAACAGGATGTTGTTTTAGTAAAGAAATATCTGTACTTTCATTTAATTACCCTGAACTTTCTGTATAATAAGGTTTTGTATGCCCCCTTATTGAATATTTTAGAATTTTCAATTTTATTTTAAAAAATTTCTTTTGTTTTCAATTTTTTAAAAATATTGAAGAGACTTCCTGTACATATAATACATATTATACAGTAGACAAAAGGGTTTACTAAAAATTAAAAAATTATTCAGTTCTGTATGTCATTTTGTTAGTAATAATTTAAAAGCCTGCATTCTGCTCTAAAATTGCTTGGCACTTTTCACACTACACTATTATTATTGAGGCTTGCACTAGAAGCAATAAATTAAGGATGCAGAAGAAAATCTATGTGAAATTTAATTACAATATATGTATACATGCAGGTTAAAAATGATCGTTGGTCAGTTACAAACAAATGACATGTGACTGTTCAGTTCACAGGGATATTAAACCCCACAATGTGCTGCTGTCAGTACCAAACAGCCGCGGAGAAGTACGTGCGATGATATCTGACTTTGGTTTGTGTAAGAAGTTACAAGTTGGCAGAATGTCCTTCTCCAGGAGGTCTGGTGTTGCTGGAACTGAAGGCTGGATAGCTCCAGAGATGCTGACCGGACATGCCAGAACAGTAAGTACATGAGGTATAAGCAAACCAATAGAACCACGTTAAAGTGATAGTCAAAAGCTGGTTGTATGTCACTCAAGTTCCTTTCTTTGTATGGACAAATTCCTGTATCACAAAAGTACAAGTTTTTCAAAGCTGAAACCAATAACAAGGAAAATCTATAAAACGATCAGCTCCACGAAAAAAATGTATATAACATAAATTGTGTGTTTTAATGTGCTTTACATTTTTTTGTAGTAAGTTTTTGTCTATCTCTTATGGTTTACCAGTTAAGCAAAATTCATCCAGAGTGAAGAGGTCTAAAGAGGCTATTCCTAGAAAATTCAAGATATACATTTTATTTGCCATATAAATATCTTTAATATACAGCATTTTAATCAAACTCATTAGAGCTATTTTTGAGAAAATCAAAATTTTGGATTTTGCTCTGTAAAGGGTAGTTTAGGGTGAGGGGATTTTCCTCAAAATCTTTGTGTCGCATCCCTGAAAGAAACTAAACTTAAATACCAAGTTTGGTATTTTACAGACTTTTCGTTTTTGAGATGCATGCATACATAAGTGCACACACATACCCACTCACTTCTAAAATTATTTTTTTCAGACTCAGGGTGTCTCAAAACATGTATTTCTGCTGAAATTTCAACATAATTTTTAGGAGGAATACAATATCTTCTCTGTCCACTATATATATATATATATATGTGTGTGTGTGTGTGTGTGTGTGTGTGTGTGGTCTACAGAAAGTAAAAAAATCTGATGTGTTCCATTCACACGACTTTCCCTACATCACTCTAACATATTATTGTTAAAAAGCATATTCTTCCATCTATTTTATGATAATCAGAGTAAACATTAGCAGATTATTTGCTTCCTTGCAAGTAGAAGTGAAATAAGGGAATACACTAGGATAAAGTGATAGTCAAACGTTTTAAAAACTGGTTACCATGTGGCTGAAATGCATTTCTATGCTGGGCCAAGAGTTTGCAACTTTGCATGTGAGAAAAGTATAAGTATTTTATGTGTGAAACAAATAAAAAGGAATATATCAGAAATGGCCAATTGCACAAAACTGATTCAGAATACACAGGTGTTTAGAGGCTATTCCCAGAACATACAGTACTTTAATCAAAATTGTTAGAGCCATTTTTGAGAAATGTTCCATGTAAAGGGTAGTTTGGGGTGAGGGGACCTTCTTGAAAATCTTTGTGCCACATACTTGCAAGATAATAAACTTAAATACTAAGTTTGGTATTTAACAGTCTTCGTTTTTGAGCTATGCTACACACACATATTTCTCTAAAAATACTTTTTTTGGATTCAGTGAGTCTGAAAACATATATTTCTGGTGAAATCTTGGTATCAAATTTTGGGTACAATATGATAACTTCTCTATACACTGTGTAGAGAAAGTAAAAAGCACTGAATCACATCACAAGCTTTTGCCCCCATTATATATATTTCAGACATGTAACACCTTATATCAGATAAAAAGAAGTATTTTAGACAGTAAAGCACCATAATTAAATTTAAATGTAATGAGTCACCTTTCTGCAGTAGCACATCATTTTTGGTCTGAAAATCAGAACATAAAGGAAGCAATAGAGTTAATTGAATGGGAAAATATCTTTATCACCAAGGAAGAAGACTCTCTTATGAATTTTGAGGTCCCTGCTGTTGATGACGTCATCCTGTTGCATGTAGTGTTGGAACTGAAGATAGGGTTAAAGCACCCATTACATTTAAATGTAGTACCTGTATTTTGCAGACTTGCGCTGTGGACCTGTTCTCTCTGGGCTGTGTGTTCTACTATGTTCTGTCCAATGGGAAGCATCCATTTGGCGACTCTATACACAGACAGGGAAATATCATGGCCAACAAATTCAGGTAACTGTCACACTCTTTTATTATAACAACACTACACTTCAAGTGTTGGTCTTGGTTACATACACATGTCTTTCTCAACAAGTGTTGTTAAAAACTTGACTTCATTGTAAGCAGAAGGGAATACACTAGGATAAACTGACATTCAAATGTTTTAAAAGCTGGTTGCTATGGGATTGAAATTCCTTTTTGCATGGCCAGGAGTTGGCAAATTCCCATATGAGAAAGAGTATTTTAAAACTGAAACTAATAACAAGGAATGTTTAAAAAAAACAGTCAACTGCTAGAAAGAAATGTATGTAACGTATAGTCTGTGTTTTAATGAGCTCTACATTTTTTGTTAAATTTTTCTATCTCTTACAGTTTACCAGTTATGCAAAACTCATCCAGAATAAAGAAATCTTGAGAGGCTATTCCCATAAAATTTAAGGTGTACATTTTATTGTCATGTAAATTACTTTAATATACGCTGTTTTAATCAAAATTTATAGAGAAAACCAAAATGTTTGAAATTTTTCCCATGTTGGGGATGGAGGATTTTCTTGAAAATGAAAATCTGTGTCACATCCTTGGGAGATACTGAACTTAAATGGCAAGTTTGGTATTTAACAGACTTTTCGTTTTTGCTGCCCCCCCTGCCTCACACACAGACACACAAGAACATTTTTCTAAAACATTTTTTATTCAGGGGACCATAAAACATTTATTTCTGGTGAAATCTTGGTATCAAATTTTTTGGGTGGAATACGATACCTTCTCTATACACAATGTACATAGTATGTGTAGAGAAAGTAAAACAATTAATTATCATGAAAGAATATAGGCTTTTACAACCAGAGTCAATTTAACTAGGAGTTATATTCTCGGGCTGTTTTGCCGTGGTATGCTGGAGTGAAATGATCGAGACATTTCGTCCACAACTGCAGTTGAAGTTTGCTGCATCTGAAAGCTCAACAGAAACTGGTTTCCTGTCATCGCAGGCAGGAAACATAACAAAGATGGAAGTGGACCAATCAAATGGCACCTGCCAAGATTGGAGAGTGATGGACATGAAATCGCTATCTAAAGATCACATCAGTGAAATAAAACAAATTTTCATTCAAAAGTGTCAAGCTCAAATTGACGTGGATGAAACTACATTGTACAGCTACCAGAGCGGAAATCTCTTCTGAAATGCAGATGGACCATGAAGAAACTCTTCTGCCATTCAATCCCAGATTGCTAAGAAAGATGTTGATGGTTTATAGAGAAGACTGGTGTGCATCCATCAGTGACTTCAAGAACATGTCTAATAATAGCAATGTCATTCCATTTTGGTCATGATGCTTTAATTTACGCAATTAAATGATTCTAAAAAAACTAAATATCACAACTTTGTTAAAATTTGTAAACAAAGCCAAAGGTACCAAAGTGAGTTTATAGTTTTGTTTTAATCATATGATATATTAAAATGTTACAGATATACTACAAGAAGCATTACTCAATAAAATTATGAAACGAGATATTTGACTTTCAAAATTCAGTCAAAGGCGAACTTGTCAAAATGCATCATACAAACAGCACATGTCCCTATTTAAATGTAAAGGAAAATTTTCAGTTTAGATTTATTTCACACACATAAATTGCTTTTTGGATACAAAATAAAGGTGTGAAAAACTGTATTTAGTGGACATGTTGGTGTTTGCGTGTCACCTCAGCAATAACTGATGTGTTTCAGTCTGGCTGCACTACATGGAGACAACAATCTCGTGGTGTGCGCAATGCTGGTGGAGACAATGATACATGCTGAAGCAACGGAACGTCCGTCAGCAAATGCAGTACTAAAACATCCTATCTTCTGGACCCAGTCTCACATCCTCACATTCCTACAAGTAAGTTACTATCGCTAGGCGTGCCAATTTGTATTATATATGAGATGAGTGCAATAATCCATTTCATGTATTACAATCTGAAATAAAATAATTGTTCCCTATTTCTATTGTTGCTATGGATATTTGTCGGCCATATCATAATTCAGGAGGCAGATAAGAAGAAAAAAAACCATTTGGTAAATACACATGTATCATTTGAGAACTAATGAATTACAATGATAAAATCTCCTTTCCTATATATTATAATAGACTCCCATTGTGAATGATTGACAAGATAAAAGCGCTCGTGATATTACTTAGGATAATTCCTAAGATTGTGTGAAACTTGACAATTCCTTTAATAGGCAAATGTCAGATTACTTGATCTACACATGCAGAAAACAAAATGGAAAAGGAAATAAGAATGATCCAACTTCAAAACTCTAATGTGTTCCATTCACATAACCTTCTCTAGCTGCTCCAAATGCTACCTTTCCTTATAAAAACATCATGCTAACGAAGATAAACATTAGCACAAATTGTCTTATTACTTGCTTCCTTGAAAGGGAGTACACTAGGCTAAAGTGATAGTAAATCTTGTAAAAGCTGGTAGCTATGTATATATATATAAGTTATGTGTTTTAACAAGCTCTACATTTGTTTGTTCCAGTACTTGTTACAGGTTCTCCATTCTGTGACTTCTGACCCCTAGGGACTGGCTACAAAATAAACAAAGTTTTTGTCTATCTCTTATAGTTTGACTGCAATGCAAAACTCATTCAGAATAAAGAGCTCTTCAGAGGCTATTCCTGAAAATTCAAAATGTACATTCTAATTTTGATGTAAATAGCTTTAATATATGGTATTTTGTACAAAATCATATAAGCCATTTTTGAGAAAATCAAAATTTTCGAAAATTTTTGCATATGAAGGATAATTGTGAGTTGGGGATTTTTCTTCAAAATCTTTGTGTTGCATTTTTGGGAGACAGTACACTTAAATACCACATTTAGTATTTTTAGTTTTTGAGCTATGCTGTCGACAGACACACAGACTAGAAATGTTTCCCTTTTGTATTTGCAGTGAAATGTTTGGGTGGAATATAGCATCTTGTGTTGCAGGATGTGAGTGACAGAGTGGAGCAGGAAGACGAGGACAGCAGCGACCTGCTGCAAGCATTAGAGAGCAACAGCCTCCAGATAGTGCGAGGAGACTGGAGGCTGCACGTCGATGCACAAGTTGCACAGCATCTGCGCAAGTATCGCAACTATAGTGGCAGGAGTGTCAGAGATCTGCTTCGAGCTCTGCGCAACAAGGTGTGTGTGTTGCCTGATCTTGTATCTACTTCACATTAAAACATTTGTAGAAATTGTACTCCAAATGAAAAATGCAAATAAAGGGTAGTTAAATTATATTCAATCCCACTCGCGGCTTCTCTCTACAGCTGGCAGACGTAGATGTTGACCTTCTGCTCTCAAACTGGCAGCATATCTTGTGTAAATATTCTCTCACTCTCCAAAGCTCAGCAGCAGGAAAGTTTTCTACTAAGTTCCTGTGGTGTGCTTTGTCTTTTAGAGAACCCTATAAATAAAAATCACAAGTCGTTAGGTCAGGAGATTGAGGGGACCACAAATCAACCTTTATTATTCTGGCATCAAACACCTCTCTTATTTCATTTAATGATTTGGCAGCCGATGTGCTGATGCAGAATCTTGCTGGAACCAACCATATAATTTCTCATCTTCCGTCAAATGATGGAAAATGGCTTCAGAACTAGCCTCTGATATCACTCTGCATTTATTGTTTTATCAAAGAATATGGGGCCTATTATTCTTCTAGCACATATCATACACCAAACTTCAATTTTGTGATCATAATGAGGCATTTCATCCAATAGCACAGGTTTTTCATCAGTGAAAAACAAAACCTGTGGGTCAACGAAACCCCTCTCGGAGAGTGAGTGAGAATATTTACTTGAGAGCAGAAGGTCAACATTTCCAGCAACTATTATAAGGTAAGGACTTTAGTCCGCCTCTGTCTAGCGCAGTAGAGAGGCCATCAAATATAATTGAACTACTCATCTGAAACATGAAAAGTAACAGAACAAATAAACAAAAAATTACACATTTTTCTAAATAATTGCTTGAGGAAAATTCTGGGGATATATTGGTCACATACTATAACAAATGAATATGGGCACAAACAAATCAAGCTGAAATAAAAAAGAGAAAATGGAACTGGATAGGCCATCAGGTACTATTGAAAAGGATGTGATGAAGCAAGGAAAAGAGGTAGAATGACATAGAGAAGGAGATTAAGAAGAGTGGCTGGCAGGTGAAGCCGCTAGCTAGTCATAGAGGAAGATGCAAGACCTTTATTGATGCCGTATGCTCCACAAAGGAATAACAGCAATTAAGTAACTCATTTGTAGAAATGGTTACTTCCATGGAGCCACAGTGGTAATACACCATGCTAAAGCAATAGACAAATCTGGAGGTCCCAGGTTGAGATCCCATGGACTAACAAATCTAGCTGAGACTTTTTCATGACTGAGTTTAATATTTAATACCATGACCAAAAGTTCCAACTTCAGTGTGAAACTACATGGTAATAGCAACTGCCATCTGTGGCCTTGAAAGGCTGACAGCACTTTATCACTGCTGCACACCACATACAACAGTTCTGTCATTATAGAACCTAAAAGTTAAAGCAACATAAAACAGTTTTACAAGAGCTGGTTACTATGTGATGGTGCTGAAATTCCCCTCTCTTAGTACAACCAGCATGAAAACATTAAAGCCGATGTCCCACGGTCAAATATTTTGGTTCAATACTCTTCAAACTACAAATTAATTCCATTGTCTGCAATTTCCATCCTATTTTTGGTCCAATTCCAGTTTGCTACAACAGGATACAGCGATTTCTAATTTTTGGTCCAAACGTATGAAATGAACCAATGAGCGACCTGGTGGTAATGACATAATAAGATGGCAGCTTGCGCTGGTCTTCCTTCCCGCCAACGTGATTGTCTGTGTGAAACTTTGCTGTATCTTGTAGACTTTGTCTTAAATAATAAGGTTATAGTAGCTGAGCTATGCTTGAAATACACATTTTTTTGTGCGGCAGAGATTTGTGAAATAACGACTTGGGTATTTACAACCCCTGCAAATGTATTTTATCGGATCCATTTGTACCTAACCTTCTTTTCTCAACAAAAATATAAACATGTCATTATTGGTATGGACTGCCTCATATTTGTGTCTTGGGGAGTGATTTTTGCCTCAACTAAGGACAGCAACTTTCCAAACAAATTTTCATCCATTCTAAGGAAGTTAAAATAATTTAGAAACAAGTTCATTTTGCAGCATATGTAGTACACCTCTTCCTTGGCCTGCCATGGTCTAGTCTTGATTTTGTCTTTCTATTATAACATGCTCTTGCAATGGATACATAAACTAAGCTTGCAACAGCAACCTCCACCATTTTCTATCAGCTCTTCATGTGCATGCGAGAAATATTTGGACTAATACACACTCCCGTGGGAATGGTACACAACATTCACTTTGTATGAAAAATGTTGGACCAATATTTGACCATGGATTATTTTTTTATTTGGGAAAATTATAAATATTGGAAACTTGAAACCAATATAAGAAATATCTCAGAAATGGTTAACTCTACAAAATAAATATATAGAACAAACATTTTTTGTGTAGTAAGTTTTTGTCTTATTAAATAACTCAGAAGTTTGAGACAAGTGAAGTTTTAATCCATGTGATGTTGAAAATGAGTCGGAATAGTAACACTCACCTCACTTATATGTAATTGTTCAAAACATATGTTTCAAGGGCAATTGCCCTCTTCTTCAGTTGAAGTCCGACTGATGGCTGCTATTTGTGCTCTGTGGTCTATTACGGTGGAGCCATCTGGTGTTCTCAGTAGAAGTTCAAAATCATGTGGCGGTATTTCAAAATTCATCAGTTGGTCTTTTTGTTGTGTAATGAGAATATTCTCCCAAACTGTAAGTTCTGCCGGGTTGTTTACAGGTTTTAGCAATTTTATGTCATTTTGTATTTCATGATGTG
Source organism: Hymenopus coronatus (assembly GCA_030762935.1). Lineage (NCBI taxonomy): Eukaryota > Metazoa > Arthropoda > Insecta > Mantodea > Hymenopodidae > Hymenopus > Hymenopus coronatus. Next base: position 1,688,659 of record CM060892.1, read on the forward strand.
ATGTCCAAAAATGGTATGCTACTGCCGATTTATCTGTTTGTTTCTGTTTGATATGTCTGAAATGTTCCTTTAGCCTTGTTTCCAGTCTTCTTTTTGTTTGGCCAATGTAACATGATTTGCAGTCCTTGCAATCAATTCTGTAGATGCCTGATCTCTGGTTTGTAGGTATGGGGTCTTTAATGTCTGTTTTCAATGCATTTTTTATGTTGAATTGGTTACTTGAAGCTAAACTTATATTGTATTTCTTGAAAATTTTTTTGAATTTCCTATCTGCTGTTGGGTGATAGGTGAATTTTTTATATATAACTTTCGGTTTTTGTATGGACAAAGTGGTGATTTGTTTTAAGGTTAATTTCTCCTTATGTTTTTTAATTTTTTGGTCAATGATGTCTGGGTTAAAACCATTGGCTGAGGCTATATGTCTTAGTTGGAGGTATTCTGTGTTGTACTCTTCTGGGTCAAGTGGGATGCTGAGGAGTCTGTGTACTGAACTGTTGAAGACTGCCTGTTTATGAGGTTCTGGGTTGAAACTATTCTGTTTTATGTAATTGTCTGTATGTGTGGTCTTCCTGTAGATGCCATAAGTGATCTTTTGTTCTTTCCGTGTTAGTTTTAGGTCCAGGTATGGTAGCATTTGGTCTTTTTCTGTTTCCATTGTGAATTGTATGTACCTGTCCTGTAGGTTTAGTAATTTTAGAGAGTCTTCTGCTAATTTTTTGGGGACCACCGCAAAGACATCATCAACATATCTAAACCATTTTTTGAATATATTCGGAAAACTGGAGGTTATATGTACTTCAAGTCGTCCCATGTACAGATTTGCTAAAAAGGGCGAAAGTGGGTTACCCATCGCTAAGCCTGATGATTGTCTGTAAAATCTACCATTGAATTGGAAATAATTCTGGTTGATGCAAAGTTCTGTTAAAGTATGGAAGTCTTCTATTTCTTTCTGGTTTAAGCCAATGCCCCTGAGCCATGCTTTGAAGGTTTCAAGTAACTTGTCGACTGGGATGCTGGTGAATAATGATTTCACATCAAACGAAACCAACAACTCATTGTTTGAAACTTTGTACTCTTCTAGATGTTTTATTAGTTCTATGGAGTTCTTAATGGAAAGGTGGTTGTGTTCGGGGAAGCTATTGAATTTGTTAACTAACCACTTAGATAATTTGTAGGTTGGAGAGTTTATGCAATTGACTATTGGTCTCATGGGTTTGTCCGGTTTGTGGATTTTTGGCAAAGCATAAAGACGTGGTAGAGTTGGGTTTGCTTCTTTCATTTTGAATTTTTCTAGTTTAGGTATAACTTCTGTTCTTTCTATTGTATGTTTTAAGGATGTTGTCAGTGTGTTTAATGGGTTTTTACTTATTTCTGTATATTCTTTATTCTCTAAAAGGGTTTCTACTTTTGAAATGTAACCTTTTTTGTCCATTATGACTGTTGTGTTTCCCTTATCTGCTTTTAAGAAAACTACCGGTTTTTTGTTTAAGGACCTGATTATTTGTTTATGTTTGTTCTTCTGTATTTTTGTGTCTTTGATTTCCTGCAGTATAGGTACAACTTCTTTCTTTATTGTTAATTGATCGGTCCGGTTTAGTTCTTTTGTAGCTATTTCTATGTCCGCTATATAATCTTGTACGTTGGTCGAGAATTGAGTGCAAGTTTTGAAGCCCTTGTTTAAAAATGTAATTTCTTCGTTATTGAAGGTTTCTTCCGAAAGATTTACTACGTTCACATTAGTTGGTTTGTTTGACTGTATATTGAGTTTGGTTTGGTTTTTCCGCGTCGTTTTGCTAATTAGTTTCTCCAATTTCTTTTTAAGTTTCATTGTTTTTTCGTGCATTATTCTATTGAGTTTTTCTAAAAGATTTTGTTGAATGTTATTCCAAATGATGTCCCCTACATTTTGCACAAGTTTCATATGTGACGCGTATAGCTGGAGTTCTAATTTATTTAGCGTGGCATAGTGTTTGTTTCTTGCAAGTGTGATAACTTTCCTATCTGCGGCTTTTTGTATCATACTGTTGTTGTCGAATTTTATGAACTTTCTGACAAAAATCGGCGTTACGCGGTGTCTTAGGCATAGGTTCAAAAAGCGTATGTCGGCAAGTAGCGTTCTTCTTTTGATCTGGTTTTTGAGAAACATCTTGATATTTTTTTTGTTATTGTCTAAAGTTTTATTAAATGAATCATACCTGCAGTAATCTTGTGGTGAGCACATGTTCCAATTATCTTGACGATTTCCGGTTTGGGTAGAGCACATGTTGTTAGCGTCGGATTTTTACTTCTGTTGACTTGTAGGCCGTAATTCAAACTAAATAACTCAGAAGTTTGAGACAAGTGAAGTTTTAATCCATGTGATGTGAGGTGAGTGTTACTATTCCGACTCATTTTCAACATCACAAAGTTTTTGTCTGTTATGGTTTACCAGTTATATAAAATTCATCTCGAATAAAGAGGTCTTCAGAGACTATTCCCAGAAAATTCAAGATATAAATTTCATATCATCATAAAAAGGTCTGGTACATAAATCATTATTAAGATTCAAAGATCAATAATGTTTAAAATTCCTTCTCTGGCATAAATAAAGGGTCTGCAGGATGAATCACGTGAAGAAATCTCGATTAAGCTTATAGCCGTTTTTCTACTTTCTCTAGCACATATTTACATTGCACATAGTATACAGAGAAGGTATTGTATTCCATCAAAAAATTCAATATTCAGATTTTACCAGAAATCCAAAAGAGTTTTTTTAGAAAAAAGGTCAATGTTCAGTGTATGTGTGTCTGTGGACAGCATGGCTCAAAAACTAAAAGAATGTTAAATACCAAATTTGGCAGTATCCCTGCAAGGTTCTGACAGAAAGATTTTCAACAAAATCCTCCTACCCTAAACTTTCCTTTTTACATGGAAAAATGTTTGAAAATCTTTATTTTCTCAAAAATTGCTGTTAATAATTTAAAAATACTTTATATTAAAGTTGTTTACATGACAACTAAAATGTATATTTTTAATTTCCTGGGAATGGCCTCTGAAGACTACTTTATTCTGGATAAATTTCATGAAATTTTTTTTATCTATTAAACTGTAAGAGAAAGACAAAAATGTAGACCTCCTCATTAAAACGTATAATTTATGTTATGCATATTTCTTGTAGAATAATGCATTTCCAAGATATTTCTTGTTATTGGTTTCAATTTTAAACTACGTAGCTTTTCTTAAATGGGAAGACATCTTTCGTTTCATCTCTTATTTTACTGCTGACCATGCAAAGCAAAGCAAACATCAATTGTTTCACATAGTGACCAGCTTTTAAAGGATTCGACTATCACTTTAGCCTAGTGTATTTCCTTACAAGGAAGCAAGAAATAAGGCCAATTCTGCTAATGTTTATCTTGATTAGAATGATGTAGATAAAAGAATAATCTTTTGTAAGAACAGTTTATATGGAACAGCTAGAAAAAGTTATGTGAATAAAATACATCAGATTTTTTGTTTTGCAATTTAACGTGGTAGATCACGTCAGATGAAGCTTAAACTTACTGGAAATTTGTCCTCTCAGGATAAGGGAAAACTGCAGATGAAACCTTGTTTGGGTAACTCCCATAAGTAAAATTGAAACTCATGACCTGTTGAATGTGAGGCAGACATGCTAGCCCCTCACTGCCGAGGTGCGTTGCACACATGACATCAAACAAGTACAAGGCTGGATCAGAAAGTAACGCTGAAGTTTAATAGCTACCATTACAACTGAAGGAATATATTTTGTCTATTTTTCTATAGTCCCCAATTTTCTCCCATCGTGATACCAATTGCAAAAACCCTGTTCATAGAAGGATATTTCGTTGGAGTATAGCCATCTGCAGACTGCTGTTTGCACTTGTGCATCTGATGGAATTACTCTTTGGGGAAATATTACACAAAAAGGTATTCACATTACAAAAAAAAAACACTCAGGATAATGGAAAAAAGTAGACAAACAACATTCGTGTAGACAAAATTTTAAAAATTATAAATTTTAACTGTTCCTTGCATGCATATATATATGAGAGTATAGCATGTATTGTACTAGACAACGAGGAGCAAAAAAATAACAAAGTACACAAGTATTGCTTAAGAAGCAATAATGAATATTTTAGATTGACACTGAGGGGCACTTTAAGTAATGTGTCTGGGGAAACAACTGTTTAAAAAGTTGCCCAAAGAAATTAAAAGTAACAAGTGTATGTTAACATATGTAAAAAGTGTTTATTAGAGAATGCTTTTTACAGCGCAGAAGAATTTAAATTAAGTAATACAAGGTTTTATATATGTATTCTTGACGTTCCCATTTAGCAATTGTATGTAAAGGAGCTAATGCAAAGCATTTACCAGTCAGGAATTTCTTTATGCGACTGAACAAATGAAAGTTTGATTGTGTTGCAGCAATAACATTCACAAGCACCTTGAGTCACCTTCAACTTTTTCTTTACTGGGGAATATGTTTCTGCTCCATTGACACCTTCATTGTTTCAGGCATGTACTGGTGTTCTCAGAAATCAGAATCACAAAAGGTTTCCCTTGGATGTTCAGAACCTGGCAGCAGTATGTTGACGACATCTTTGCCAAACTTTTGGACATCCAAGAAAAAAGTATAAAATTCACAGTAGAAATAGAAAAAGATAACCAGCTACCATTTCTAGATCTGAAAATGGAATAAAGTTTGGTATTTACAGGAAACCTACTCAGACAGACAATAGTTATAATCCAACTGGTTAAAAAATGAACACAAGGCAGAATACTACAAAATAGTCAAAATTGCAAATACAAATGGTTTCTCAAGATCCCTTGTAGATAAAAAATTAAAATTAGCCAAAAAGAAGAAATTCCTAAAAAGAAACAACCACTCTCTCAGCAATAGAACAAAAGATGAGCTTCAAGAAATTCACACATCAGCCATGGGCTTTTGACAAATTTAAAAAAACACAACATTCAGATAGCACCAGTAAAGTGTCACAGCTTAAAACATGAATTACACTCAAATATCAAGGACGTCATCCCAGCAAAGAAAAAATCAGACATATACAAAAGGAATGCAAGGATTGTAATCAGATTTATATTGCAAGTACAAAAAGAAATCAAGAACACTTCAGAAATATAAATGACCAACAATTGTAAAAATCTGATGTGTTCCATTCACATGACTTTCTCTACATCTCTGCAACAAGTTATTGTTAAAAAGCTTATACTATTTACTTCATGCTAATCGATAAAAAATTAGCAGAAATAGTCTTATTACTTGCTTCCTTGTAAGTAGGGAGTAGGGAGTAGCATAGGTTAAAGTGATAGTCAAAAGCTGGTTGCTATGTGACCGAAGTTCCTCTATTTGTATGGACACGAAGTGACAAATTCCTGTATGAGAAACATTAAGTTTTTCAAAGCTGAAACCAAAAACAAGGAATATCTCAAAAACAATCAAGTCAATGAAAAAATGTATACAACATAAATTTTGTGTTTTAATGTGCTCTACATTTTTTGTGTGTTAAGTTTTTCCCCATTTCTTATGGTTTAGCAGTTATGCAAAATTCAGTAAAATTCACGCAGAATAAAATAGTCTTCAGAGGCTATTCCCAGAAAATTCAAGATATACATTTTATTTGCCAGGTAAATATCTTTAATATATGATATTTTAATCAAAATCATTGGAGCCATTTTTGAAAAAATCAAAATTTCTGAAAAAAGTTCCATGTAAAGGGTAGTTTGTGGTAAGAGTTTTTTTTTTTGAAAATCTTCGTGTCGCATTCCTGGAAGATACTAAACTTTAATTATACCAAGTTTGGTATTTTACCGTTTTTGAGTTATCATGTTCACAAACACACATACACACACCTTTTTGTGAAAATGCTTTTTTTTTTTTTTTTTTTTTTTTTGATACAGGGAACCCTAAAACATATATTTCTGCTGAAATCTCGGTATTGAATTTTTGGGTGGAGTACAATACCTTCTCTATACACTATGTAAATAGTATGTGTAGAGAAAGTAAAAATGAGCAGTTGCCACCCACTTTTGGACAAAGCACCACAATATAAATTGAGATCCAAAACAAGAGCTGGCCACATGGAAACACATCTTCATTGTAAAGAATAGGAACAGGGTTTTCAACTTCACAGAAGGATGTGTTTAGTAAGTTCATTGAACCACCACCAGAGGAGACAACATCGCCAGCTTTACTCAATGAACTAGTCAATGTCCAGTTGAAAATGAAGGAAACTAGCCCTTCAAAACATGTTCCGGCAAAAATCCCAAGTAAGTGTTGTTAAGTGTAATTAATGGACCTGTTGTCAAATGTAGTGGTGTGCCTACGACCTATCACCAGTGACGATTCTCTTCTGCAGCATAATGCGAACTGGCTCTTGTGGTTGTCCGTGAGGCTCTAGGCATTCAGCGAGCACTAACTGAAATGTGTCATGCACAATATTGTTCTGTTGGTTTCACACATTGCTACACACCACGCAAGTCCGCTGCTCAATAGCAACAAGCACAGCATTTGTGATCCGTTTCAAACTATATCTTGGTCATATTTCAACATTCCAGCTGCAAAAATTATTGTGTCTTACTTTCTGATCCACTGTAAAATATAACACAAACAAAAGGAAAATTTATGTAATAACACTACATTACCAAGAAAATGCTGTGTAGCAACTTTTAGACTCCTAACAGGCCATGACTCGTATAGTGAGATCTCCTCTGTACACTTAAACAAGATATGGATGCGGTGCCCAACCTTTAGTCAACATCAAAATACTGGAATGCAAGGGAGTGAATGGCTTCATTGCCAACTGCTCAAAATTAGATACCAACCAACCAACTTTCTGATCCACTCTTGTACATTTGTGCGAAAGTGTGCTTCTCCACATTCAGTTGAAAACTTGTGAAAGAATCTACATGAAATGTGAGAAGCGATTAATGAATTTTGAAGTAAACCACCACCACCACAGGAGAACATGACTTGCAACTTCTGTCAACTCTAGTTAAAGATGCGGGAAACATCCTTCGAAACAAGTTCTAGGTAAATATTTAAATAACTAAGCAAGAATTTGAGCTGTTTTTGTAACATAAAACATCATTTAGTAATTACTTACTGGGACCGGTTTCGGGAACACTTGTTCCCATTTTCAATCCTTCATTCCAATTAAATCTTGCTTTGTTAGCATCAATAATGAGGGTGTAGCTGTATCACTTGTGGAGGCATCTTGTGCTGGATCTATGAACTACCAGAGGTTGCTGTATCAAAATTCATGATATGGTTGTTCTGTTTCTTGATGATGTAGATCTTCTCCCAGACATCTAACACTGGGTGTTTATATTAGGTGCAATTTCATGTCATGATGTCCAGAAATATTTGTATTTTAGGTTTCTCACATGTTCCTTTAATCTGGTGTCCAAACTTTTATTTGTCCTCCTTATGTATACTAGATTACCGTCTGAGAGCATTTAATTTCATAAATTGCTCGTATTTTGTTTGCTAGAATAGGATCTTTTAGTTTTTTACATAGCAGTTTCTGAATGCTGTAGTTGTTTTTTTGGAGCTAAGGTGATGTTATAATTCCTGAAGATTTTCCGAAGTTAGTTGTGTGCCCAAGGAAGATAGGTGGATCTTCTGAACTGAGGTTGGTCACAATGATTTTGTGTGTTATACAGTTCAGTTGTTTTTGTTTGTATTCTCTTGTCTATTGGTAGCTATTTGGAGTATTTGTTGGCATTCACTATTCTCCATGTGCATGTGCACTAATGTGTATTCAGGACTGCATATTTGTGATTGTAGCTATCAACTTTATGTAGTTATCTGTATTTGTGCATTACAAATGTTAGGTTTTACTTTCTTGTTCTGATTATTTTGATGTCCAGAAACTGGATTGATTTTTCTGGAAGTACAGCAGTGATCTCATCAATGTATCTGTACCACTGTTTGTATAAATGGTGACAGACAATTACCCGTGTCGGCGTTGTGTTTCCAGTCCTGGCGAGCTTGTAAGGGAATACAGGGTCTCAGGGTGAGGCTGGTGTTGTGTTTCCAGTCCTGGCGAGCTTGTAAGGGAATGCAGGGTCTCAGGGTGATGCTGGTGTTGTGTTTCCAGTCCTGGCTAGCTTGTAAGGGAATGGAGTTTAGGTTACATGGGTTTCTCAGGGTGAGGCTGGCGTTGTGTTTCCTGTCCTGGCTAGCTTGTAAAGGAATGGAGTTTAGGTTACATGGGTTTCTCAGGGTGAGGCTGGTGTTGTTTCCAGTCCTGACGAGCTTGTAAGGGAATGCAGGGTCTCAGGGTGATGCTGGTGTTGTGTTTCCAGTCCTGGCTAGCTAGTAAGGGAATGGAGTTTAGGTTACATGGGTTTCTCAGGGTGAGGCTGGTGTTGTTTCCAGTCCTGACGAGCTTGTAAGGGAATGCAGGGTCTCAGGGTGATGCTGGTGTTGTGTTTCCACTCCTGGCTAGCTTGTAAGGGAATGGAGTTTAGGTTACATGGGTTTCTCAGGGTGAGGCTGGTGTTGTGTTTCCTGTCCTGGCTAGCTTGTAAAGAAATGGAGTTTAGGTTACATGGGTTTCTCAGGGTGAGGCTAGCGTTGTGTTTCCTGTCCTGGCTAGCTTGTAAAGGAATGGAGTTTAGGTTACATAGGGTTTCTCAGGGTGAGGCTGGTGTTATGTTTCCTGTCCTGGCTAGCTAGTAAGGGAATGGAGTTTAGGTTACAAGGGTTTCTCAGGGTGAGGCTGGTGTTATGTTTCCTGTCCTGGCTAGCTAGTAAGGGAATGGAGTTTAGGTTACATGGGTTTCTCAGGGTGAGGCTGGTGTTAAGTTTCCTGTCCTGGCTAGCTAGTAAGGGAATGGAGTTTAGGTTACAAGGGTTTCTCAGGGTGAGGCTGGTGTTGTGTTTCCTGTCCTGGCGAGCTTGTAAGGGAATGGAGTTTAAGTTACAAGGGTTTCTCAGGGTGAGGCTGGTGTTATGTTTCCTGTCCTGGCTAGCTTGTAAAGGAATGGAGTTTAGGTTACATGGGTTTCTCAGGGTGAGGCTGGTGTTGTGTTTCCAGTCCTGGCGAGCTTGTAAGGGAATGGAGTTTAAGTTACATGGGTTTCTCAGGGTGAGGCTGGTGCTATGTTTCCAGTCCTGGCTAGCTTGTAAGGGAATGGAGTTTAAGTTACAAGGGTTTCTCAGGGTGAGGCTGGTGTTATGTTTCCTGTCCTGGCTAGCTTGTAAAGGAATGGAGTTTAGGTTACATGGGTTTCTCAGGGTGAGGCTGGTGTTGTGTTTCCTGTCCTGGCTAGCTTGTAAGGGAATGGAGTTTAAGTTACATGGGTTTCTCAGGGTGAGGCTGGCGTTGTGTTTCCAGTCCTGGCTAGCTTGTAAGGGAATAGAGTTTAGGTTACAAGGGCTTCTCAAGGTGAGACTGGTGTTGTGTTTCCAGTCCTGGCTAGCTTGTAAGGGAATGGAGTTTAAGTTACATGGGTTTCTCAGGGTGAGGCTGGCGTTGTGTTTCCTGTCCTGGCTAACTTGTAAGGGAATGGAGTTTAGGTTACAAGGGTTTCTCAAGGTGAGACTGGTGTTGTGTTTCCAGTCCTGGCTAGCTTGTAAGGGAATGGAGTTTAGGTTACATGGGCTTCTCAGGGTAAGGCTGGTGTTGTGTATTCAGTCCTGGCTAGCTTGTAAGGGAATGGAGTTTAGGTTACAAGGGTTTCTCAGGGTGAGGCTGGTGTTGTGTTTCCTGTCCTGGCGAGCTTGTAAAGGAATGGAGTTTAGGTTACATGGGCTTCTCAGGGTAAGGCTGGTGTTGTGTATTCAGTCCTGGCTAGCTTGTAAGGGAATGGAGTTTAGGTTACAAGGGTTTCTCAGGGTGAGGCTCGTGTTGTGTTTCCAGTCCTGGCTAGCTTGTAAGGGAATGGAGTTTAGGTTACATGGGTTTCTCAGGGTGAGGCTTACGTTGTGTTTCCTGTCCTGGCTAGCTTCTAAGGGAATGGAGTTTAGGTTACATGGGTTTCTCAGGGTGAGGCTGGCGTTGTGTTTCCTGTCCTGGCTAGCTTGTAAGGGAATGGAGTTTAGGTTACATTGGTTTCTCAGGGTGAGGCTGGTGTTGTTTCCAGTCCTGACGAGCTTGTAAGGGAATGGAGTTTAGGTTACATGGGTTTCTCAGGGTGAGGCTGGTGTTGTGTTTCCTGTCCTGGCTAGCTTGTAAGGGAATGGAGTTTAGGTTACAAGGGTCTCAGGGTGAGGCTGGTGTGGTGTTTCCTGTCCTGGCTAGCTTGTAAGGGAATGGAGTTTAGGTTACAAGGGTTTCTCAGGGTGAGACTGGTGTTGTGTTTCCAGTCCTGGCTAGCTTGTAAAGGAATGGAGTTTAGATTACATGGGTTTCTCAGGGTAGGGCTGGTGTTATGTTTCCTGTCCTGGCTAGCTTGTAAGGGAATGGAGGGTCTCAGGGTGAGGCTGGTGTTATGTTTCCTGTCCTGGCTAACTTGTAAAGCAATGGAGTTTAGGTTACAAGGGTCTAAGGGTGAGGCTGGTGTTGTGTTTCCTGTCCTGGCTAGCTTGTAAGGGAATGGAGGGTCTCAGTGTGAGGCTGGTGTTATATTTCCTGTCCTGGCTAGCTTGTAAGGGAATGGAATTTAGGTTAAAAGGGATTCTCAGGGTGAGGCTGGTGTTGTGTTTCCAGTCCTGGCGAGCTAGTAAGGGAATGTAGTTTAGGTTACATGGGTTTCTCAGGGTGAGGCTGGTGTTGTTTCCGGTCCTGGCGAGCTTGTAAGGGAATGGAGTTTAGGTTACATGGGTTTCTCAGGGTGGGGCTGGTGTTCTTTCCAGTCCTGGCTAGCTTGTAAGGGAATGGAGTTTAGGTTACATTGGTTTCTCAGCATGAGGCTGGTGTTGTGTTTCGAGTCCTGGCTAGCTTGTAAGGGAATGGAGTTTAGGTTACAAGGGTCTCAGGGTGAGGCTGGTGTTGTGTTTCCTGTCCTGGCGAGCTTGTAAAGGAGTGTTTCCCAACCTTTTGAAGTTTACGGCACCCTTGGGAATTACATTAAACACCAGGGGCACCCTTCCTTAAATTAAAAGAAAGTTAAGGTTAATATGTTAATTTATTGAAATATTATATAATAATAACGTACACCATAACATAATACAGTAAACTTTACTACAATCACTGAGTAAAAAGACATCAATAAATTTTGTTCGATTAATGATTAATGTGAAACTTGTGATTGATGCTTAGAGCACAGATATGTGATGTCGGGTCTTACAGTTGACAGTGAAACACGCAAATCATTCTCAAGGTTATTCAGTTTATTTCTTGCTTGCATTTTATTGTCGCCATAGCAGAGAAGGATTGCTCGCATAGATAGGATGTTGAAAAGAGCAAAAGTGTGTTAATTGCTTTCTTCATTAGATTTGGGTACTTCTCTCTCCGTTGAAGCCAAAAACTAGCCACCGACATCTCACTCTTGGTGAACTTACCTTTGAGTGTGGAATCAGCGCAAAGATCAATAAATTCATCTCGTTCGCAAGCAGTGAAATCTATTTCCTCTGCACTATCTACGAAATCAAATGGTGAGACAACCCAGTCGAGATTCGTAGTGGAAATAGTTGGAAAGTACGCATCTATTGCAACTTGCAATCTTGATAAGTGATCACAAATGCGGTCTTTCAGTTTACCCAGATCTTTATCTCCTGCCACATTAAGAAAAGATTGAAAGTTCGACAAATCTCCTTTTTTAACTGCAGACTTCCAAGAACTAAGTTTTCTTTTAAAACCTTTCATTTTATTGGTTGAGGAGATTATTGTTTCATGTCGACCCTGCATCGAAACATCCAGTTCATTCAGCTTATGAAAAATATCTGCCAGATACGACAGTTCAAAACACCAAGAATCACTTAGTAAGAGCTCATGAAATATGTCTTGATTTTCATCCTTAAAAAAAGTTTTTAGCTGGTCTTTAAGTTCGAGAAACCGGTTCAATACACAACCACCTTACTTCTGTGTGAAGTAACAAAGAGGTATGAGCTGCATCCGTTGCGCGACATAACTGTTCAAAAATTCTGCACTTTAATGGTCGAGACTTCATATAGTTCACCATTTTCACAACTTGCTTAAACACTTCAGCAAAATCTTCATTACACGCTTTCACGACTAATACCTCTCTATGCAGAAAATAAGTGAGTTATAATAATGGATGGATTTTCTTTGAGAGCTCTGGCAGTAAAACCTTTAATTTTCCCAGACATAGATGGTGCACCATCTGTACATATACCACAACAGTCTTTCCATGAAAGATCATGGTCATTGAGATAGGAATTAATAAAACGAAAATATCATGACCTGTGGTTGTAGTCTCCAGCGGTCTACAGAACAGACACTGTTCACTAATATCTTTTTCATCAATATATCTGATAAAACCAAGGAGTTGCGCCGTTTGTCACCAATATCGAGACTCTCATCTACTTGCAAAGCAAATGTTCTATAAGTTTTTATTTTCTCCGTGACTTGTTCGTTGATATTGCATGACATTTCAGATATCCTGCGGCTGATTGTGTTGTTGGACAGAGGAACTTTCGAAATTTGATTAGCTGCTCCTTCGCCAAGTATTGTTGAAACTATAACTTGACATGCAGGGCCAATGATTTCCTCTCCAAGAGTATGAGGTTTCTTTTTTTTAGCTATCAGTCCTGCTACTTTAAATGAGGCTTCAAGAGCAGTATCACCTATGGTCATGCTCTTTACCATTCGCACAGCTGTTTTCTTCTCCCCTTCTAATATATGTGAAAAATGCATTACACTTTTCTGTGACACACTAGGATGCTTTGTTGTAAGATGCCGCTTCAGTTTGGTAGGTACCATGGCCTCGTTGCTAAGTGTTTCGCCACAAACTAAACACACAGGGATAGGGTTTTCCTCGTTGTTATTCCACTTAAATCCATACGCTAAGTAACTGTCCTGGTATGTTCTTTTCTTTCGTTTGTCTTCTTTATGTGGTGAATTCGACGGTCCGGGAGAAACTGTAAGATTTGGCTTCTTAAAGCAAGCAGTAGGAGCCGACTGTTCACTTTCACTGTCCTGGCGTTTACCTTTAACAATGAACTTATCCATAGCTAAACACTGTGAATAAACGCGAGGAAGACAACTGTAAGCAAGTACAGAGTCCAAGAACTGGTCGTCCAGGTTTACCTGGACGCAATGTAATTTCACCACAGTACCTAACCACTAAAAGCGGTTTTACCTGTGCGATATTGCAGGGCAAAAGATTTTGTTCACAAGCTTTTGTGTCTGTGTCTGCCGGGCGGTGTTAAAATTCCTCCGCAGCCTTAGGGCTGATCGTAGTCGTTCACTTGGGCGGTCACCCACCCAAGTGGTGACCACGCTCAATGCTGCTTAACTCGACGTGCCGCTTATGTGGTCACTGAGTTAAGCAGGCCAGGTGGGAGGAAAGTTGGTAGAATTATGGATTTGGGTGGGTGGTAGGTTCAAGATTAATCAGGGGGGGGGCCAGGGTTTCAGCCGGATGGTCTCCCAACCGGCTGCCACCCCTTCCGTTGCTGCATAACCTGGGGGCTTGTTTGGATTAAGGGATGGCAGTCTCTTAGGCTAGTGGCCCGAGAGCGTCTCTAGGATTTTCTCCTTCTTGGCGCCCTATGGTCGTAGTCGCCCAAAGTGCGCACCAGAGGGTTCGAGTGAAAGAGTAGTTTATCATACAACGTGCGGGCTCGTTCCCTCATGACATCGATGATATATGGGATTCCAGAATAGGTATGTAGGATGTGAGATGGGAATCTGCGCCCAAGCGCCAAGCAAAGTACACTTTTATATATTCATCTGTCGAAGTCTCGGGAATGTTCGTGAGGAAGCGAGTAGTCTCGGGAATGTTCGGCATGGTATAGCTGTAATGTCATCTGTGGAATACTAGTATAACTGAATTATTGAAATGAATCGACCACTATCACCATCTGCCGTGCATGAGAGTAATTCATTTGGCTTATTTCATTTCAAGGCCTTACAAGTCTTAAGGCTTCAGTAGAAAGTATTTTTTGTTTGTTTATCTCAATACCTCGCGGCACCCCTTAGCCAATCACACGTCACCCTAGGGTGCCGGGGCACAGCGGTTGGGAAATGTTGTAAAGGAATGGAATTTAGGTTACAAGGGTTACTCAGGATGAGGCTGGTGTTGTGTTTCCTGTCCTGGCGAGCTTCTAAAGGAGTGGAGTGTAGGTTACATGGGTCTCAGGGAGAGGCTGGTGTTGTGTTTCCAGTCCTGGCTAGCTTGTAAGGGAATTCAGGGTCTCAAGGTGTTGTGTTTCCTGTCCTGGCGAGCTTGTAAAGGAGTGGAGTTTAGGTTACAAGGGTTTCTCAGGATGAGGCTGGTGTTGTGTTTCCTGTCCTGGCGAGCTTGTAAAGGAGTGGAGTTTAGGTTACATGGGTCTCAGGGTGAGATTGGTGTTGTGTTTCCAGTTCTGGCTAGCTTGTAAGGGAATTCGGGGTCTCAGGGTGTTGTGTTTCCAGTCCTGGCTAGCTTGTAAGGGAATGCAGGTTCTCAGGGTAAGGCTGGCGTTGTGTTTCCAGTCCTGGCTAGCTTGTAAGGGAATGCAGGGTCTCAGGGTGAGGCAGGCGTTGTGTTTCCAGGACTGGCTAGCTTGTAAAGAAATGTAGTTTAGGTTACAAGGGTCTCAGGGTGAGACTGCCTTCGTGTTTCCTATCCTGGCGAACTTGTAAAGCAATGGAGTTTAGGTTACAAGGGTCTATGGGTGAGGCTGGTGTTGTGTTTCGAGTCCTGGCTAGCTTGTAAGGGAATGGAGTTTAGGTTACATGGGTCTCAGGGTGAGGCTGGCGTTGTGTTTCCTGTCCTGGCTAACTTGTAAAGGAATGGAGTTTAGGTTACATGGGTTTCTCAGAGTGAGGCTGGTGTTGTCTTTCCTGTCCTGGCGAGCTTGTAAAGGAATGGAGTTTAGGTTACATGGGTTTCTCAGGGTGAGGCTGGTGTTGTGTTTCCAGTCCTGGCGAGCTTGTAAGGGAATGCAGGGTCTCAGGGTGAGGCTGGCGTTGTGTTTCCAGTCCTGGCTAGCTTGTGAGGGAATGCAGGGTCTCAAGGTGAGGCTGGCGTTGTGTTTCCTGTCCTGGCTAGCTTGTAACGGTATGCAGGGTCTCAGGGTGCGGCTGGCGTTGTGTTTCCAGTCCTGGCGAGCTTGTAAGGGAATAGAGTTTAGGTTACATGGGTTTCAGGGTTAGGCTGGCATTGTGTTTCCTGTCCTGGCTAGCTTGTAAGGGAATGCAGGATCTCAGGGTGAGGCTGGCGCTGTGTATCAAGTCCTGGCGAGCTTGTAAGGGAATGGAGTTTAGGTTACAAGGGTCTCAGGGTGAGACTGGCGTTGTGTTTCCAGTCCTGGCTATCTTGTAAGGGAATGGAGTTTAGGTTACATGGGTATCAGGGTGAGGCTGGCATTGTGTTTCCTGTCCTGGCTAGCTTGTCTGGGTTGCAGGGCCTCAGGGTGAGACTGGCGTTGTGTTTCCAGTCCTGGCGAGCTTGTAAGGGAATGAAGTTTAGGTTACAAGGGTTTCTCAGGGTGAGACTGCCGTTGTGTTTTCAGTCCTGGCGAGCTTGTAAGGGAATGGTGTTTAGGTTACAAGGGTTTCTCAGGGTGAGACTGGCGTTGTGTTTCCAGTCCTGGCAAGCTTGTAAGGGAATGGAGTTTAGGTTACAAGGGTCTCAGGGTGAGGCTGGTGTTGTGTTTCCTGTCCTGGCGAGCTTGTAAAGGAGTGTTTCCCAACCTTTTGAAGTTTACGGCACCCTTGGGAATTACATTAAACACCAGGGGCACCCTTCCTTAAATTAAAAGAAAGTTAAGGTTAATATGTCAATTTATTGAAATATTATATAATAATAACGTACACCATAACATAATACAGTAAACTTTACTACAATCACTGAGTAAAAAGACATCAATAAATTTTGTTCGATTAATGATTAATGTGAAACTTGTGATTGATGCTTAGAGCACAGATATGTGATGTCGGGTCTTACAGTTGACAGTGAAACACGCAAATCATTCTCAAGGTTATTCAGTTTATTTCTTGCTTGCATTTTATTGTCGCCATAGCAGAGAAGGATTGCTCGCATAGATAGGATGTTGAAAAGAGCAAAAGTGTGTTAATTGCTTTCTTCATTAGATTTGGGTACTTCTCTCTCCGTTGAAGCCAAAAACTAGCCACCGACATCTCACTCTTGGTGAACTTACCTTTGAGTGTGCAATCAGCGCAAATATCAATAAATTCATCTCGTTCGCAAGCAGTGAAATCTATTTCCTCTGCACTATCTACGAAATCAAATGGTGAGACAACCCAGTCGAGATTCGTAGTGGAAATAGTTGGAAAGTACGCATCTATTGCAACTTGCAATCTTGATAAGTGATCACAAATGCGGTCTTTCAGTTTACCCAGATCTTTATCTCCTGCCACATTAAGAAAAGATTGAAAGTTCGACAAATCTCCTTTTTTAACTGCAGACTTCCAAGAACTAAGTTTTCTTTTAAAACCTTTCATTTTATTGGTTGAGGAGATTATTGTTTCATGTCGACCCTGCATCGAAACATCCAGTTCATTCAGCTTATGAAAAATATCTGCCAGATACGACAGTTCAAAACACCAAGAATCACTTAGTAAGAGCTCATGAAATATGTCTTGATTTTCATCCTTAAAAAAAGTTTTTAGCTGGTCTTTAAGTTCGAGAAACCGGTTCAATACACAACCACCTTACTTCTGTGTGAAGTAACAAAGAGGTATGAGCTGCATCCGTTGCGCGACATAACTGTTCAAAAATTCTGCACTTTAATGGTCGAGACTTCATATAGTTCACCATTTTCACAACTTGCTTAAACACTTCAGCAAAATCTTCATTACACGCTTTCACGACTAATACCTCTCTATGCAGAAAATAAGTGAGTTATAATAATGGATGGATTTTCTTTGAGAGCTCTGGCAGTAAAACCTTTAATTTTCCCAGACATAGATGGTGCACCATCTGTACATATACCACAACAGTCTTTCCATGAAAGATCATGGTCATTGAGATAGGAATTAATAAAACGAAAATATCATGACCTGTGGTTGTAGTCTCCAGCGGTCTACAGAACAGACACTGTTCACTAATATCTTTTTCATCAATATATCTGATAAAACCAAGGAGTTGCGCCGTTTGTCACCAATATCGAGACTCTCATCTACTTGCAAAGCAAATGTTCTATAAGTTTTTATTTTCTCCGTGACTTGTTCGTTGATATTGCATGACATTTCAGATATCCTGCGGCTGATTGTGTTGTTGGACAGAGGAACTTTCGAAATTTGATTAGCTGCTCCTTCGCCAAGTATTGTTGAAACTATAACTTGACATGCAGGGCCAATGATTTCCTCTCCAAGAGTATGAGGTTTCTTTTTTTTAGCTATCAGTCCTGCTACTTTAAATGAGGCTTCAAGAGCAGTATCACCTATGGTCATGCTCTTTACCATTCGCACAGCTGTTTTCTTCTCCCCTTCTAATATATGTGAAAAATGCATTACACTTTTCTGTGACACACTAGGATGCTTTGTTGTAAGATGCCGCTTCAGTTTGGTAGGTACCATGGCCTCGTTGCTAAGTGTTTCGCCACAAACTAAACACACAGGGATAGGGTTTTCCTCGTTGTTATTCCACTTAAATCCATACGCTAAGTAACTGTCCTGGTATGTTCTTTTCTTTCGTTTGTCTTCTTTATGTGGTGAATTCGACGGTCCGGGAGAAACTGTAAGATTTGGCTTCTTAAAGCAAGCAGTAGGAGCCGACTGTTCACTTTCACTGTCCTGGCGTTTACCTTTAACAATGAACTTATCCATAGCTAAACACTGTGAATAAACGCGAGGAAGACAACTGTAAGCAAGTACAGAGTCCAAGAACTGGTCGTCCAGGTTTACCTGGACGCAATGTAATTTCACCACAGTACCTAACCACTAAAAGCGGTTTTACCTGTGCGATATTGCAGGGCAAAAGATTTTGTTCACAAGCTTTTGTGTCTGTGTCTGCCGGGCGGTGTTAAAATTCCTCCGCAGCCTTAGGGCTGATCGTAGTCGTTCACTTGGGCGGTCACCCACCCAAGTGGTGACCACGCTCAATGCTGCTTAACTCGACGTGCCGCTTATGTGGTCACTGAGTTAAGCAGGCCAGGTGGGAGGAAAGTTGGTAGAATTATGGATTTGGGTGGGTGGTAGGTTCAAGATTAATCAGGGGGGGGGCCAGGGTTTCAGCCGGATGGTCTCCCAACCGGCTGCCACCCCTTCCGTTGCTGCATAACCTGGGGGCTTGTTTGGATTAAGGGATGGCAGTCTCTTAGGCTAGTGGCCCGAGAGCGTCTCTAGGATTTTCTCCTTCTTGGCGCCCTATGGTCGTAGTCGCCCAAAGTGCGCACCAGAGGGTTCGAGTGAAAGAGTAGTTTATCATACAACGTGCGGGCTCGTTCCCTCATGACATCGATGATATATGGGATTCCAGAATAGGTATGTAGGATGTGAGATGGGAATCTGCGCCCAAGCGCCAAGCAAAGTACACTTTTATATATTCATCTGTCGAAGTCTCGGGAATGTTCGTGAGGAAGCGAGTAGTCTCGGGAATGTTCGGCATGGTATAGCTGTAATGTCATCTGTGGAATACTAGTATAACTGAATTATTGAAATGAATCGACCACTATCACCATCTGCCGTGCATGAGAGTAATTCATTTGGCTTATTTCATTTCAAGGCCTTACAAGTCTTAAGGCTTCAGTAGAAAGTATTTTTTGTTTGTTTATCTCAATACCTCGCGGCACCCCTTAGCCAATCACACGTCACCCTAGGGTGCCGGGGCACAGCGGTTGGGAAATGTTGTAAAGGAATGGAATTTAGGTTACAAGGGTTACTCAGGATGAGGCTGGTGTTGTGTTTCCTGTCCTGGCGAGCTTCTAAAGGAGTGGAGTGTAGGTTACATGGGTCTCAGGGAGAGGCTGGTGTTGTGTTTCCAGTCCTGGCTAGCTTGTAAGGGAATTCAGGGTCTCAAGGTGTTGTGTTTCCTGTCCTGGCGAGCTTGTAAAGGAGTGGAGTTTAGGTTACAAGGGTTTCTCAGGATGAGGCTGGTGTTGTGTTTCCTGTCCTGGCGAGCTTGTAAAGGAGTGGAGTTTAGGTTACATGGGTCTCAGGGTGAGATTGGTGTTGTGTTTCCAGTCCTGGCTAGCTTGTAAGGGAATTCGGGGTCTCAGGGTGTTGTGTTTCCAGTCCTGGCTAGCTTGTAAGGGAATGCAGGTTCTCAGGGTAAGGCTGGCGTTGTGTTTCCAGTCCTGGCTAGCTTGTAAGGGAATGCAGGGTCTCAGGGTGAGGCAGGCGTTGTGTTTCCAGGACTGGCTAGCTTGTAAAGAAATGTAGTTTAGGTTACAAGGGTCTCAGGGTGAGACTGCCTTCGTGTTTCCTATCCTGGCGAACTTGTAAAGCAATGGAGTTTAGGTTACAAGGGTCTATGGGTGAGGCTGGTGTTGTGTTTCGAGTCCTGGCTAGCTTGTAAGGGAATGGAGTTTAGGTTACATGGGTCTCAGGGTGAGGCTGGCGTTGTGTTTCCTGTCCTGGCTAACTTGTAAAGGAATGGAGTTTAGGTTACATGGGTTTCTCAGAGTGAGGCTGGTGTTGTCTTTCCTGTCCTGGCGAGCTTGTAAAGGAATGGAGTTTAGGTTACATGGGTTTCTCAGGGTGAGGCTGGTGTTGTGTTTCCAGTCCTGGCGAGCTTGTAAGGGAATGCAGGGTCTCAGGGTGAGGCTGGCGTTGTGTTTCCAGTCCTGCCTAGCTTGTGAGGGAATGCAGGGTCTCAAGGTGAGGCTGGCGTTGTGTTTCCTGTCCTGGCTAGCTTGTAACGGTATGCAGGGTCTCAGGGTGCGGCTGGCGTTGTGTTTCCAGTCCTGGCGAGCTTGTAAGGGAATAGAGTTTAGGTTACATGGGTTTCAGGGTTAGGCTGGCATTGTGTTTCCTGTCCTGGCTAGCTTGTAAGGGAATGCAGGATCTCAGGGTGAGGCTGGCGCTGTGTATCAAGTCCTGGCGAGCTTGTAAGGGAATGGAGTTTAGGTTACAAGGGTCTCAGGGTGAGACTGGCGTTGTGTTTCCAGTCCTGGCTATCTTGTAAGGGAATGGAGTTTAGGTTACATGGGTATCAGGGTGAGGCTGGCATTGTGTTTCCTGTCCTGGCTAGCTTGTCTGGGTTGCAGGGCCTCAGGGTGAGACTGGCGTTGTGTTTCCAGTCCTGGCGAGCTTGTAAGGGAATGAAGTTTAGGTTACAAGGGTTTCTCAGGGTGAGACTGCCGTTGTGTTTTCAGTCCTGGCGAGCTTGTAAGGGAATGGTGTTTAGGTTACAAGGGTTTCTCAGGGTGAGACTGGCGTTGTGTTTCCAGTCCTGGCAAGCTTGTAAGGGAATGGAGTTTAGGTTACAAGGGTCTCAGGGTGAGGCTGGTGTTGTGTTTCCTGTCCTGGCGAGCTTGTAAAGGAGTGTTTCCCAACCTTTTGAAGTTTACGGCACCCTTGGGAATTACATTAAACACCAGGGGCACCCTTCCTTAAATTAAAAGAAAGTTAAGGTTAATATGTTAATTTATTGAAATATTATATAATAATAACGTACACCATAACATAATACAGTAAACTTTACTACAATCACTGAGTAAAAAGACATCAATAAATTTTGTTCGATTAATGATTAATGTGAAACTTGTGATTGATGCTTAGAGCACAGATATGTGATGTCGGGTCTTACAGTTGACAGTGAAACACGCAAATCATTCTCAAGGTTATTCAGTTTATTTCTTGCTTGCATTTTATTGTCGCCATAGCAGAGAAGGATTGCTCGCATAGATAGGATGTTGAAAAGAGCAAAAGTGTGTTAATTGCTTTCTTCATTAGATTTGGGTACTTCTCTCTCCGTTGAAGCCAAAAACTAGCCACCGACATCTCACTCTTGGTGAACTTACCTTTGAGTGTGCAATCAGCGCAAATATCAATAAATTCATCTCGTTCGCAAGCAGTGAAATCTATTTCCTCTGCACTATCTACGAAATCAAATGGTGAGACAACCCAGTCGAGATTCGTAGTGGAAATAGTTGGAAAGTACGCATCTATTGCAACTTGCAATCTTGATAAGTGATCACAAATGCGGTCTTTCAGTTTACCCAGATCTTTATCTCCTGCCACATTAAGAAAAGATTGAAAGTTCGACAAATCTCCTTTTTTAACTGCAGACTTCCAAGAACTAAGTTTTCTTTTAAAACCTTTCATTTTATTGGTTGAGGAGATTATTGTTTCATGTCGACCCTGCATCGAAACATCCAGTTCATTCAGCTTATGAAAAATATCTGCCAGATACGACAGTTCAAAACACCAAGAATCACTTAGTAAGAGCTCATGAAATATGTCTTGATTTTCATCCTTAAAAAAAGTTTTTAGCTGGTCTTTAAGTTCGAGAAACCGGTTCAATACACAACCACCTTACTTCTGTGTGAAGTAACAAAGAGGTATGAGCTGCATCCGTTGCGCGACATAACTGTTCAAAAATTCTGCACTTTAATGGTCGAGACTTCATATAGTTCACCATTTTCACAACTTGCTTAAACACTTCAGCAAAATCTTCATTACACGCTTTCACGACTAATACCTCTCTATGCAGAAAATAAGTGAGTTATAATAATGGATGGATTTTCTTTGAGAGCTCTGGCAGTAAAACCTTTAATTTTCCCAGACATAGATGGTGCACCATCTGTACATATACCACAACAGTCTTTCCATGAAAGATCATGGTCATTGAGATAGGAATTAATAAAACGAAAATATCATGACCTGTGGTTGTAGTCTCCAGCGGTCTACAGAACAGACACTGTTCACTAATATCTTTTTCATCAATATATCTGATAAAACCAAGGAGTTGCGCCGTTTGTCACCAATATCGAGACTCTCATCTACTTGCAAAGCAAATGTTCTATAAGTTTTTATTTTCTCCGTGACTTGTTCGTTGATATTGCATGACATTTCAGATATCCTGCGGCTGATTGTGTTGTTGGACAGAGGAACTTTCGAAATTTGATTAGCTGCTCCTTCGCCAAGTATTGTTGAAACTATAACTTGACATGCAGGGCCAATGATTTCCTCTCCAAGAGTATGAGGTTTCTTTTTTTTAGCTATCAGTCCTGCTACTTTAAATGAGGCTTCAAGAGCAGTATCACCTATGGTCATGCTCTTTACCATTCGCACAGCTGTTTTCTTCTCCCCTTCTAATATATGTGAAAAATGCATTACACTTTTCTGTGACACACTAGGATGCTTTGTTGTAAGATGCCGCTTCAGTTTGGTAGGTACCATGGCCTCGTTGCTAAGTGTTTCGCCACAAACTAAACACACAGGGATAGGGTTTTCCTCGTTGTTATTCCACTTAAATCCATACGCTAAGTAACTGTCCTGGTATGTTCTTTTCTTTCGTTTGTCTTCTTTATGTGGTGAATTCGACGGTCCGGGAGAAACTGTAAGATTTGGCTTCTTAAAGCAAGCAGTAGGAGCCGACTGTTCACTTTCACTGTCCTGGCGTTTACCTTTAACAATGAACTTATCCATAGCTAAACACTGTGAATAAACGCGAGGAAGACAACTGTAAGCAAGTACAGAGTCCAAGAACTGGTCGTCCAGGTTTACCTGGACGCAATGTAATTTCACCACAGTACCTAACCACTAAAAGCGGTTTTACCTGTGCGATATTGCAGGGCAAAAGATTTTGTTCACAAGCTTTTGTGTCTGTGTCTGCCGGGCGGTGTTAAAATTCCTCCGCAGCCTTAGGGCTGATCGTAGTCGTTCACTTGGGCGGTCACCCACCCAAGTGGTGACCACGCTCAATGCTGCTTAACTCGACGTGCCGCTTATGTGGTCACTGAGTTAAGCAGGCCAGGTGGGAGGAAAGTTGGTAGAATTATGGATTTGGGTGGGTGGTAGGTTCAAGATTAATCAGGGGGGGGGCCAGGGTTTCAGCCGGATGGTCTCCCAACCGGCTGCCACCCCTTCCGTTGCTGCATAACCTGGGG
The DNA here is from genome assembly GCA_030762935.1 of Hymenopus coronatus. Taxonomy (NCBI): domain Eukaryota; kingdom Metazoa; phylum Arthropoda; class Insecta; order Mantodea; family Hymenopodidae; genus Hymenopus; species Hymenopus coronatus. The sequence goes on from CM060892.1 coordinate 1,711,751, forward strand.
GCTTGTTTGGATTAAGGGATGGCAGTCTCTTAGGCTAGTGGCCCGAGAGCGTCTCTAGGATTTTCTCCTTCTTGGCGCCCTATGGTCGTAGTCGCCCAAAGTGCGCACCAGAGGGTTCGAGTGAAAGAGTAGTTTATCATACAACGTGCGGGCTCGTTCCCTCATGACATCGATGATATATGGGATTCCAGAATAGGTATGTAGGATGTGAGATGGGAATCTGCGCCCAAGCGCCAAGCAAAGTACACTTTTATATATTCATCTGTCGAAGTCTCGGGAATGTTCGTGAGGAAGCGAGTAGTCTCGGGAATGTTCGGCATGGTATAGCTGTAATGTCATCTGTGGAATACTAGTATAACTGAATTATTGAAATGAATCGACCACTATCACCATCTGCCGTGCATGAGAGTAATTCATTTGGCTTATTTCATTTCAAGGCCTTACAAGTCTTAAGGCTTCAGTAGAAAGTATTTTTTGTTTGTTTATCTCAATACCTCGCGGCACCCCTTAGCCAATCACACGTCACCCTAGGGTGCCGGGGCACAGCGGTTGGGAAATGTTGTAAAGGAATGGAATTTAGGTTACAAGGGTTACTCAGGATGAGGCTGGTGTTGTGTTTCCTGTCCTGGCGAGCTTCTAAAGGAGTGGAGTGTAGGTTACATGGGTCTCAGGGAGAGGCTGGTGTTGTGTTTCCAGTCCTGGCTAGCTTGTAAGGGAATTCAGGGTCTCAAGGTGTTGTGTTTCCTGTCCTGGCGAGCTTGTAAAGGAGTGGAGTTTAGGTTACAAGGGTTTCTCAGGATGAGGCTGGTGTTGTGTTTCCTGTCCTGGCGAGCTTGTAAAGGAGTGGAGTTTAGGTTACATGGGTCTCAGGGTGAGATTGGTGTTGTGTTTCCAGTCCTGGCTAGCTTGTAAGGGAATTCGGGGGCTCAGGGTGTTGTGTTTCCAGTCCTGGCTAGCTTGTAAGGGAATGCAGGTTCTCAGGGTAAGGCTGGCGTTGTGTTTCCAGTCCTGGCTAGCTTGTAAGGGAATGCAGGGTCTCACGGTGAGGCAGGCGTTGTGTTTCCAGGACTGGCTAGCTTGTAAAGAAATGTAGTTTAGGTTACAAGGGTCTCAGGGTGAGACTGCCTTCGTGTTTCCTATCCTGGCGAACTTGTAAAGCAATGGAGTTTAGGTTACAAGGGTCTATGGGTGAGGCTGGTGTTGTGTTTCGAGTCCTGGCTAGCTTGTAAGGGAATGGAGTTTAGGTTACATGGGTCTCAGGGTGAGGCTGGCGTTGTGTTTCCTGTCCTGGCTAACTTGTAAAGGAATGGAGTTTAGGTTACATGGGTTTCTCAGAGTGAGGCTGGTGTTGTCTTTCCTGTCCTGGCGAGCTTGTAAAGGAATGGAGTTTAGGTTACATGGGTTTCTCAGGGTGAGGCTGGTGTTGTGTTTCCAGTCCTGGCGAGCTTGTAAGGGAATGCAGGGTCTCAGGGTGAGGCTGGCGTTGTGTTTCCAGTCCTGGCTAGCTTGTGAGGGAATGCAGGGTCTCAAGGTGAGGCTGGCGTTGTGTTTCCTGTCCTGGCTAGCTTGTAACGGTATGCAGGGTCTCAGGGTGCGGCTGGCGTTGTGTTTCCAGTCCTGGCGAGCTTGTAAGGGAATAGAGTTTAGGTTACATGGGTTTCAGGGTTAGGCTGGCATTGTGTTTCCTGTCCTGGCTAGCTTGTAAGGGAATGCAGGATCTCGGGGTGAGGCTGGCGCTGTGTATCAAGTCCTGGCGAGCTTGTAAGGGAATGGAGTTTAGGTTACAAGGGTCTCAGGGTGAGACTGGCGTTGTGTTTCCAGTCCTGGCTATCTTGTAAGGGAATGGAGTTTAGGTTACATGGGTATCAGGGTGAGGCTGGCATTGTGTTTCCTGTCCTGGCTAGCTTGTCTGGGTTGCAGGGCCTCAGGGTGAGACTGGCGTTGTGTTTCCAGTCCTGGCGAGCTTGTAAGGGAATGAAGTTTAGGTTACAAGGGTTTCTCAGGGTGAGACTGCCGTTGTGTTTTCAGTCCTGGCGAGCTTGTAAGGGAATGGTGTTTAGGTTACAAGGGTTTCTCAGGGTGAGACTGGCGTTGTGTTTCCAGTCCTGGCAAGCTTGTAAGGGAATGGAGTTTAGGTTACAAGGGTCTCAGGGTGAGGCTGGTGTTGTGTTTCCTGTCCTGGCGAGCTTGTAAAGGAGTGTTTCCCAACCTTTTGAAGTTTACGGCACCCTTGGGAATTACATTAAACACCAGGGGCACCCTTCCTTAAATTAAAAGAAAGTTAAGGTTAATATGTTAATTTATTGAAATATTATATAATAATAACGTACACCATAACATAATACAGTAAACTTTACTACAATCACTGAGTAAAAAGACATCAATAAATTTTGTTCGATTAATGATTAATGTGAAACTTGTGATTGATGCTTAGAGCACAGATATGTGATGTCGGGTCTTACAGTTGACAGTGAAACACGCAAATCCATCTCAAGGTTATTCAGTTTATTTCTTGCTTGCATTTTATTGTCGCCATAGCAGAGAAGGATTGCTCGCATAGATAGGATGTTGAAAAGAGCAAAAGTGTGTTAATTGCTTTCTTCATTAGATTTGGGTACTTCTCTCTCCGTTGAAGCCAAAAACTAGCCACCGACATCTCACTCTTGGTGAACTTACCTTTGAGTGTGCAATCAGCGCAAATATCAATAAATTCATCTCGTTCGCAAGCAGTGAAATCTATTTCCTCTGCACTATCTACGAAATCAAATGGTGAGACAACCCAGTCGAGATTCGTAGTGGAAATAGTTGGAAAGTACGCATCTATTGCAACTTGCAATCTTGATAAGTGATCACAAATGCGGTCTTTCAGTTTACCCAGATCTTTATCTCCTGCCACATTAAGAAAAGATTGAAAGTTCGACAAATCTCCTTTTTTAACTGCAGACTTCCAAGAACTAAGTTTTCTTTTAAAACCTTTCATTTTATTGGTTGAGGAGATTATTGTTTCATGTCGACCCTGCATCGAAACATCCAGTTCATTCAGCTTATGAAAAATATCTGCCAGATACGACAGTTCAAAACACCAAGAATCACTTAGTAAGAGCTCATGAAATATGTCTTGATTTTCATCCTTAAAAAAAGTTTTTAGCTGGTCTTTAAGTTCGAGAAACCGGTTCAATACACAACCACCTTACTTCTGTGTGAAGTAACAAAGAGGTATGAGCTGCATCCGTTGCGCGACATAACTGTTCAAAAATTCTGCACTTTAATGGTCGAGACTTCATATAGTTCACCATTTTCACAACTTGCTTAAACACTTCAGCAAAATCTTCATTACACGCTTTCACGACTAATACCTCTCTATGCAGAAAATAAGTGAGTTATAATAATGGATGGATTTTCTTTGAGAGCTCTGGCAGTAAAACCTTTAATTTTCCCAGACATAGATGGTGCACCATCTGTACATATACCACAACAGTCTTTCCATGAAAGATCATGGTCATTGAGATAGGAATTAATAAAACGAAAATATCATGACCTGTGGTTGTAGTCTCCAGCGGTCTACAGAACAGACACTGTTCACTAATATCTTTTTCATCAATATATCTGATAAAACCAAGGAGTTGCCGTTTGTCACCAATATCGAGACTCTCATCTACTTGCAAAGCAAATGTTCTATAAGTTTTTATTTTCTCCGTGACTTGTTCGTTGATATTGCATGACATTTCAGATATCCTGCGGCTGATTGTGTTGTTGGACAGAGGAACTTTCGAAATTTGATTAGCTGCTCCTTCGCCAAGTATTGTTGAAACTATAACTTGACATGCAGGGCCAATGATTTCCTCTCCAAGAGTATGAGGTTTCTTTTTTTTAGCTATCAGTCCTGCTACTTTAAATGAGGCTTCAAGAGCAGTATCACCTATGGTCATGCTCTTTACCATTCGCACAGCTGTTTTCTTCTCCCCTTCTAATATATGTGAAAAATGCATTACACTTTTCTGTGACACACTAGGATGCTTTGTTGTAAGATGCCGCTTCAGTTTGGTAGGTACCATGGCCTCGTTGCTAAGTGTTTCGCCACAAACTAAACACACAGGGATAGGGTTTTCCTCGTTGTTATTCCACTTAAATCCATACGCTAAGTAACTGTCCTGGTATGTTCTTTTCTTTCGTTTGTCTTCTTTATGTGGTGAATTCGACGGTCCGGGAGAAACTGTAAGATTTGGCTTCTTAAAGCAAGCAGTAGGAGCCGACTGTTCACTTTCACTGTCCTGGCGTTTACCTTTAACAATGAACTTATCCATAGCTAAACACTGTGAATAAACGCGAGGAAGACAACTGTAAGCAAGTACAGAGTCCAAGAACTGGTCGTCCAGGTTTACCTGGACGCAATGTAATTTCACCACAGTACCTAACCACTAAAAGCGGTTTTACCTGTGCGATATTGCAGGGCAAAAGATTTTGTTCACAAGCTTTTGTGTCTGTGTCTGCCGGGCGGTGTTAAAATTCCTCCGCAGCCTTAGGGCTGATCGTAGTCGTTCACTTGGGCGGTCACGCACCCAAGTGGTGACCACGCTCAATGCTGCTTAACTCGACGTGCCGCTTATGTGGTCACTGAGTTAAGCAGGCCAGGTGGGAGGAAAGTTGGTAGAATTATGGATTTGGGTGGGTGGTAGGTTCAATATTAATCAGGGGGGGCCAGGGTTTCAGCCGGATGGTCTCCCAACCGGCTGCCACCCCTTCCGTTGCTGCATAACCTGGGGGCTTGTTTGGATTAAGGGATGGCAGTCTCTTAGGCTAATGGCCCGAGAGCGTCTCTAGGATTTTCTCTTTCTTGGCGCCCTATGGTCGTAGTCGCCCAAAGTGCGCACCAGAGGGTTCGAGTGAAAGAGTAGTTTATCATACAACGTGCGGGCTCGTTCCCTCATGACATCGATGATATATGGGATTCCAGAATAGGTATGTAGGATGTGAGATGGGAATCTGCGCCCAAGCGCCAAGCAAAGTACACTTTTATATATTCATCTGTCGAAGTCTCGGGAATGTTCGTGAGGAAGCGAGTAGTCTCGGGAATGTTCGGCATGGTATAGCTGTAATGTCATCTGTGGAATACTAGTATAACTGAATTATTGAAATGAATCGACCACTATCACCATCTGCCGTGCATGAGAGTAATTCATTTGGCTTATTTCATTTCAAGGCCTTACAAGTCTTAAGGCTTCAGTAGAAAGTATTTTTTGTTTGTTTATCTCAATACCTCGCGGCACCCCTTAGCCAATCACACGTCACCCTAGGGTGCCGGGGCACAGCGGTTGGGAAATGTTGTAAAGGAATGGAATTTAGGTTACAAGGGTTACTCAGGATGAGGCGGGTGTTGTGTTTCCTGTCCTGGCGAGCTTCTAAAGGAGTGGAGTGTAGGTTACATGGGTCTCAGGGAGAGGCTGGTGTTGTGTTTCCAGTCCTGGCTAGCTTGTAAGGGAATTCAGGGTCTCAAGGTGTTGTGTTTCCTGTCCTGGCGAGCTTGTAAAGGAGTAGAGTTTAGGTTACAAGGGTTTCTCAGGATGAGGCTGGTGTTGTGTTTCCAGTCCTGGCTAGCTTGTAAGGGAATTCGGGGTCTCAGGGTGTTGTGTTTCCAGTCCTGGCTAGCTTGTAAGGGAATGCAGGTTCTCAGGGTAAGGCTGGCGTTGTGTTTCCAGTCCTGGCTAGCTTGTAAGGGAATGCAGGGTCTCAGGGTGAGGCAGGCGTTGTGTTTCCAGGACTGGCTAGCTTGTAAAGAAATGTAGTTTAGGTTACAAGGGTCTCAGGGTGAGACTGCCTTCGTGTTTCCTATCCTGGCGAACTTGTAAAGCAATGGAGTTTAGGTTACAAGGGTCTATGGGTGAGGCTGGTGTTGTGTTTCGAGTCCTGGCTAGCTTGTAAGGGAATGGAGTTTAGGTTACATGGGTCTCAGGGTGAGGCTGGCGTTGTGTTTCCTGTCCTGGCTAACTTGTAAAGGAATGGAGTTTAGGTTACATGGGTTTCTCAGAGTGAGGCTGGTGTTGTCTTTCCTGTCCTGGCGAGCTTGTAAAGGAATGGAGTTTAGGTTACATGGGTTTCTCAGGGTGAGGCTGGTGTTGTGTTTCCAGTCCTGGCGAGCTTGTAAGGGAATGCAGGGTCTCAGGGTGAGGCTGGCGTTGTGTTTCCAGTCCTGGCTAGCTTGTGAGGGAATGCAGGGTCTCAAGGTGAGGCTGGCGTTGTGTTTCCTGTCCTGGCTAGCTTGTAACGGTATGCAGGGTCTCAGGGTGCGGCTGGCGTTGTGTTTCCAGTCCTGGCGAGCTTGTAAGGGAATAGAGTTTAGGTTACATGGGTTTCAGGGTGAGGCTGGCATTGTGTTTCCTGTCCTGGCTAGCTTGTAAGGGAATGCAGGATCTCAGGGTGAGGCTGGCGCTGTGTTTCAAGTCCTGGCGAGCTTGTAAGGGAATGGAGTTTAGGTTACAAGGGTCTCAGGGTGAGACTGGCGTTGTGTTTCCAGTCCTGGCTATCTTGTAAGGGAATGGAGTTTAGGTTACATGGGTATCAGGGTGAGGCTGGCATTGTGTTTCCTGTCCTGGCTAGCTTGTCTGGGTTGCAGGGCCTCAGGGTGAGACTGGCGTTGTGTTTCCAGTCCTGGCGAGCTTGTAAGGGAATGAAGTTTAGGTTACAAGGGTTTCTCAGGGTGAGGCTGCCGTTGTGTTTTCAGTCCTGGCGAGCTTGTAAGGGAATGGTGTTTAGGTTACAAGGGTTTCTCAGGGTGAGACTGGCGTTGTGTTTCCAGTCCTGGCAAGCTTGTAAGGGAATGGAGTTTAGGTTACATGGGTTTCAGAGTGAGGCTGGTGTTATGTTTCCTGTCCTGGCTAGCTTGTAAGGGAATGGAGTTTAGGTTACAAGGGTTTCTCAGGGTGAGACTGGCGTTGTGTTTCCAGTCCTGGCTAGCTTGTAAGGGAATGGAGTTTAAGTTACATGGGTTTCAGGGTGAGGCTGGTGTTATGTTTCCTGTCCTGGCTAGCTTGTAAGGGAATGGAGTTTAGGTTACAAGGGTTTCTCAGGGTGAGACTGGCGTTGTGTTTCCAGTCCTGGCGAGCTTGTAAGGGAATAGTGTTTAGGTTACAAGGGTTTCTCAGGGTGAGGCTGGTGTTATGTTTCCTGTCTTCGCTAGCTTGTAAAGGAATGCAGTTTAGGTTACAAGGGTTTCTCAGGGTGAGGCTGGTGTTGTGTTTCCAGTCCTGGCTAGCTTGTAAGGGAATGGAGTTTAGGTTACAAGGGTTTCTCAGGGTGAGGCTGGTGTTGTCATTCCTGTCCTGGCGAGCTTGTAAAGGAATGGAGTTTAGGTTATATGGGTCTCAGGGTGAGGCTGGTGTTGTGTTTCCTGTCCTGGCTAGCTTGTAAGGGAATGGAATTTAGGTTACAAGGGATTCTCAGGGTGAGGCTGGAGTTGTGTTTCCAGTCCTGGCGAGCTAGTAAGGGAATGGAGTTTAGGTTACAAGGGTTTCTCAGGGTGAGGCTGGTGTTGTTTCCAGTCCTGGCGAGCTTGTAAGGGAATGGAGTTTAGGTTACATGGGTTTCTCAGGGTGAGGCTGGTGTTGTTTCCAGTCCTGGCGAGCTTGTAAGGGAATGGAGTTTAGGTTACATGGGTTTCTCAGGGTGAGGCTGGTGTTCTTTCCAGTCCTGGCTAGCTTATAAGGGAATGGAGTTTAGGTTACATTGGTTTCTCAGCGTGAGGCTGGTGTTGTGTTTAGAGTCCTGGTTAGCTTGTAAAGGAATGGAGTTTAGGTTACAAGGGTCTCAGGGTGAGGCTGGTGTTGTATTTCCTGTCCTGGCTAGCTTGTAAGGGAATGGACTTTAGGTTACATGAGTTTCTCAGGGTGAGGCTGGTGTTGTGTTTCCTGTCCTGGCTAGCTTGTAAGGGAATGCAGTTTAGGTTACAAGGGTTTCTCAGGGTGAGGCTGGTGTTATGTTTCCTGTCCTGCCTGGCGTGTTAGGGAATGGAGTTTAGGTTACAAGGGTTTCTCAGTGTGAGGCTGTTGTTATGTTTCCTGTCCTGGCTAGCTTGTAAGGGAATGGAGTTTAGGTTACAAGGGTTTCTCAGGGTGAGGCTGGTGTTATGTTTCGTGTCCTGGCTAGCTTGTAAGGGAATGGAGTTTAGGTTACATGGGTTTCTCAGGGTGAGGCTGGTGTTGTGTTTCCAGTCCTGGCGAGCTTGTAAAGGAATGGAGTTTAGGTTACAAGGGTTTCTCAGGGTGACGCTGGTGTTATGTTTTTTTTCCGCTTGTAAGGGAATGGAGTTTAGGTTACAAGGGTTTCTCAGGGTGAGGCTGGAGTTGTGATTCCTGTCCTGGCGAGCTTGTAAAGGAATGGAGTTAAGGTTATATGGGTTTCAGGGTGAGGATGGTGTTGTGTTTCCTGTCCTGGCGAGCTTGTAAAGGAATGGAGTTTAGGTTATATGGGTCTCAGGGTGAGGCTGGTGTTTTGTTTCCTGTCCTGGCTAGCTTGTAAACAAATGGAGTTTAGGTTACATTGGTTTCTCAGGGTGAGGCTGGTGTTGTGTTTCCTGTCCTGGCTAGCTTGTAAACGAATGGAGTTTCGGTTACATTTATTTCTCAGGGTGAGTCTGGTGTTGTGTTTCCTCTCCTGGCTAGCTTGTAAACGAATGGAGTTTAGGTTACACGGGTTACTCAGGGTGAGGCTGGTGTTGTGTTTCCAGTCCTGCATAGCTTGTAAGGGAATGGAGTTTAGGTTACATGGGTTTCTCAGGGTGAGGCTGGTGTTGTGTTTCCAGTCCTGGCTAGCTTGTAAGGGAATGGAGTTTAGGTTACATGGGTTTCTCAGGGTGAGGCTGGTGTTATGTTTCCAGTCCTGGCTAGCTTGTAAGGGAATGGAGTTTAAGTTACATGGGTTTCAGGGTGAGGCTGGTGTTGTGTTTCCTGTCCTGGCTAGCTTGTAAGGGAATGGAGTTTAGGTTACAAGGGTTTCTCAGGGTGAGGCTGGTGTTATGTTTCCTGTCCTGGCTAGCTTGTAAGGGAATGGAGTTTAGGTTACAAGGGTTTCTCAGGGTGAGGCTGGTGTTATGTTTCCTGTACTGGCAAGCTTGTAAGGGAATGGAGTTTAGGTTACAAGGGTTTCTCAGGGTGAGGCTGGTGTTATGTTTTCTGTCCTGGCTAGCTAGTAAGGGAATGGAGTTTAGGTTACATGGGTTTCTCAGGTTGAGGCTGGCGTTGTGTTTCCTGTCCTGGCTAGCTTGTAAAGGAATGGAGTTTAGGTTACATGGGTTTCTCAGGGTGAGGCTGGTGTTGTGTTTCCTGTCCTGGCTAGCTTGTAAGGGAATGGAGTTTAGGTTGCAAGGGATTCTCAGGGTGAGGCTGGTGTTGTGTTTCCTGTCCTGGCTAGCTTGTAAGGGAATGGAATTTAGGTTACAAGGGATTCTCAGGGTGAGGCTGGTGTTGTGTTTCCAGTCCTGGCGAGCTAGTAAGGGAATGGAGTTTAGGTTACATGGGTTTCTCAGGGTGAGGCTGGTGGTGTTTCCAGTCCTGGCGAGCTTGTAAGGGAATGGAGTTTAGGTTACATGGGTTTCTCAGGGTGAGGCTGGTGTTCTTTCCAGTCCTGGCTAGCTTGTAAGGGAATGGAGTTTAGGTTACATTGGTTTCTCAGCGTCAGGCTGGTGTTTTGTTTCGAGTCCAGGCTAGCTTGTAAGGGAATGGAGTTTAGGTTACAAGGGTCTCAGGGTGAGGCTGGTGTTGTGTTTCCTGTCCTCGCTAGCTTGTAAGGGAATGCAGTTTAGGTTACAAGGGTTTCTCAGGGTAAGGCTGGTGTTATGTTTCCTGTCCTGGCTGGCGTGTAAGGGAATGGAGTTTAGGTTACAAGGGTTTCTCAGGGTGAGGCTGTTGTTATGTTTCCTGTCCTGGCTAGCTTGTAAGGGAATGGAGTTTAGGTTAGAAGGGTTTCTCAGGGTGAGGCTGGTGTTATGTTTCCTGTACTGGCGAGCTTGTAAGAGAATGGAGTTTAGGTTACAAGGGTTTCTCCGGGTAGGTTGGTGTTATGGTTTCTGTCATGCTAGCTTGTAAGGGAATGCAGTTTAGGTAACAAGTGTTTTACAGGGTGAGGCTGGTGTTATGTTTTCCATCCTGGCTACCTTGTAAGGGAATGGAGTTTAGGATACAAGGGTTTTACAGGGTGAGGCAGGTGTTATGTTTTCGGTCCTGGCTAGCTTGTAAGGAAATGGAGTTTAGGTTACAAGGGTTTCTCAGGGTGAGGCTGGTGTTATGTTTCCTGTCCTGGCTGGCGTGTAAAGAAATGGAGGGTCTCAGGGTGAGGCTGGTGTTGTGTTTCCTGTCCTGGCTAGCTTGTAAACGAATGGAATTTAGGTTACATGTGTTTCTCAGGGTGAGGCTGGTGTTGTGTTTCCAGTCCTGCATAGCTTGTAAGGGAATGGAGTTTAGGTTACATGGGTTTCAGAGTGAGGCTGGTGTTATATTTACAGTCCTGGCGAGCTTGTAACGGAATTGAGTTTAGGTTACATGGGTTTCTCAGGGTGAGGCTGGTGTTGTGTTTGCTGTCCTGGCTAGCTTGTAAAGGAATGTAGTTTAGGTTACAAGGGTTTCTCAGGGTGAGGCTGGCGTTGTGTTGCCAGTCCCTGCTAGCTTGTAAAGGAATGTAGTTTAGGTTACAAGGGTTTCTCAGGGTGAGGCTGGCGTTGTGTTTCCAGTCCTGGCTAGCTTGTAAAGGAATGGAGTTTAGGTTACAATGGTTTCTCAGGGTGAGGCTGGTGTTATGTTTCCTGTCTTGGCTAGCTTGTAAAGGAATGTAGTTTAGGTTACAAGGCTTTCTCAGGGTGAGGCTGGTGATGTGTTTCCTGTCCTGGCTAGCTTGTAAGGGAATGGAGTTTAGGTTACAAGGGTTTCTCAGGGTGAGGCTAGTTTTGTGTTTCCTGTCCTGGCTAGCTTGTAAGGGAATGGAGTTTAGGTTACAAGGGTTTCTCAGGGTGAGGCTGGTGTTGTGTTTCCTGTCCTGGCTAGCTAATAAGGGAATGGAGTTTAGGTTACATGGGTTTCTCAGGGTTAAGCTGGTGTTGTTTCCAGTCCTGGCGAGCTTGTAAGGGAATGGAGTTTAGGTTACATGGGTTTCTCAGGGTGAGGCTGGTGTTCTTTCCAGTCCTGGCTAGCTTGTAAGGGAATGGAGTTTAGGTTACATTGGTTTCTCAGCGTGAGGCTGGTGTTGTGTTTCGAGTCCTGGCTAGCTTGTAAGGGAATGGATTAGGTTACAAGGGTCTCAGGGTGAGGCTGGTGTTGTGTTTCCTGTCCTGGCTAGCTTGTAAGGGAATGCAGTTTAGGTTACAAGGGTTTCTCAGGGTGAGGCTGGTGTTATGTTTCCTGTTCTGGCTAGCTTGTAAGGGAATGGAATTTAGGTTACAAGGGTTTTAAGGGTGAGGCTGGTGTTATTTTTTCTGTCCTGGCTAGCTTGTAAGGGAATGGAGTTTAGGTTACAAGGGTTTCTCAGGGTGAGGCTGGTGTTATTTTTTCTGTCCTGGCTAGCTAGTAAGGGAATGGAGTTTAGGTTGCAAGGGTTTCTCAGGGTGAGGCTGGTGTTATGTTTCCTGTCCTGGCTAGCTTGTAAGGGAATGGAGTTGAAGTTACAAGGGTTTCTCAGGGTGAGGCTGGTGTTACGTTTCCTGTCCTGGCTAGCTTGTAAGGGAATGGAGGGTCTCAGGGTGAGGCTGGTGTTGTGTTTCCTGTCCTGGCTAGCTTGTAAAGGAATGGAGTTTAGGTTACATGGGTTTCTCAGGGTGAGGCTGGTGTTGTGTTTCCAGTCCTGGCTAGCTTGTAAGGGAATGGAGGGTCTCAGGGTGAGGCTGGTGTTGTGTTTCCTGTCCTGGCTAGCTTGTAAAGGAATGGAGTTTAGGTTACATGGGTTTCTCAGGGTGAGGCTGGTGTTATGTTTCCTGTCCTGGCTAGCTTGTAAGGGAATGGAGTTTAGGTTACAAGGGTTTCTCAGGGTGAGGTTGGTGTTATGGTTTCTGTCTTGCTAGCTTGTAAGGGAATGGAGTTTAGGTTACAAGGGTTTCTCAGGGTGAGGTTGGTGTTATGTTTCCTGTCCTGGCTAGCTTGTAAGGGAATGGAATTTAGGTTACAAAGGTTTCTGAGGGTGAGGCTGGCGTTATGTTTCCTGTCCTGGCTTGATTGTAAGGGAATGGAGTTTAGATTACATGGGTTTCTCAGGGTGAGGCTGGTGTTGTGTTTCCTGTCCTGGCTAGCTTGTAAGGGAATGGAGTTTAGGTTACAAAGGTTTCTCAGGGTGAGGCTGGTGTTATGTTTCCTGTCCTGGCTAGCTTGTAAGGGAATGGAGTTTAGGTTACAAAGGTTTCTCAGGGTGAGGCTGGCGTTATGTTTCCTGTCCTGGCTTGATTGTAAGGGAATGGAGTTTAGGTTACAAGGGTTTCTCAGGGTGAGGCTGGCGTTATGTTTCCTGTCCTGGCTTGATTGTAAGGGAATGGAGTTTAGGTTACAAGGGTTTCTCAGGGTGAGGCTGGTGTTGTGTTTCCTGTCCTGGCTAGCTTGTAAGGGAATGGAGTTTAGATTACATGGATTTCTCTCTGTGTGGCTGGTGTTATGTTTCCTGTCCTGGCTAGCTTGTAAGTGAATGGAGTTTAGAATACATGGGTTTCTCAAGGTGAGGCTGGTGTTATGTTTCCTGTCTTGGCTAGCTTGTAAGGGATTGGAGTTTAGAATACATGGGTTTCTCAGGGTGAGGCTGGTGTTATGTTTCCTGTCCTGGCTAGCTTGTAAGGGAATGGAGGGTCTCAGGGTGAGGCAGGTTTTGTGTTTCCTGTCCTGGCTAGCTTGTAAGGGAATGGAGGGTCTCAGGGTGAGGCTGGTTTTGTGTTTCCTGTCTTGGCTAGCTTGTAAGGGAACGGAGGGTCTCAGGGTGAGGCTGGTGTTATGTTTCCTGTCTTGGCTAGCTTGTAAGGGAATGGAGGGTCTCAGGGTGAGGCTGGTTTTGTGTTTCCTGTCCTGGCTAGCTTGTAAAGGAATGGAGGGTCTCAGGGTGAGGCTGGTTTTTTGTTTCCTGTCCTGGCTAGCTTGTAAAGGAATGGAGGGTCTCAGGGTGAGGCTGGTTTTGTGTTTCCTGTCCTGGCTAGCTTGTAAAGGAATGGAGGGTCTCAGGGTGAGGCTGGTTTTGTGTTTCCTGTCCTGGCTAGCTTGTAAGGGAATGGAGTTTAGATTACATGGGTTTCTCAGGGTGAGGCTGGTTTTGTGTTTCCTGTCCTGGCTAGCTTGTAAGGGAATGGAGTTTAGGTTACAGGGGTTTCTCAGGGTGAGGCTGGTGTTATGTTTCCTGTCCTGGCTAGCTTGTAAGGGAATGGAGTTTAGGTTACAGGGGTTTCTCAGGGTGAGGCTGGTGTTATGTTTCCAGTCCTGGCTAGCTTGTAAGGGAATGGAGTTTAGGTTACAGGGGTTTCTCAGGGTGAGGCTGGTGTTATGTTTCCTGTCCTGGCTAGCTTGTAAGGGAATGGAGTTTAGGTTACAGGGGTTTCTCAGGGTGAGGCTGGTGTTATGTTTCCAGTCCTGGCTAGCTTGTAAAGGTATGGAGGGTCTCAGGGTGAGGCTGGTGTTGTGTTTCCTGTCCTGGCTAGCTTGTAAGGGAATGGAGGGTCTCAGGGTGAGGCTGGTGTTGTGTTTCCTGTCCTGGCTAGCTTGTAAAGGAATGGAGTTTAGGTTACAAGGGTTTCTCAGGGTGAGGCTGGTGTTGTGTTTCCTGTCCTGGCTAGCTTGTAAAGGAATGGAGTTTAGGTTACAAGGGTTTCTCAGGGTGACGATGGATGACAGCAGTTCCAGTGATAATGTAGATTGATAAAGAAAACACAAAGTACTTTACACAAATGATTTACTTTAGTGTTTTAAACCTGTTTTTGAACTAAGCACGTGTGGGGTAACTGAGTTGTCCAAATTCCCCACATTTTTACACTCAAACATATGCGCCACCTTGCAAACATAACTAAAAGACATGCAACATTAAAGTGCGTCTTTTAATACTGAAATTTGTGATGTCCATCTGCCCCCTATGGCGATAATTTGCAGAGTGTCCTCAAAGCGTCATACAGGGCTTAGCATGGAAGCGACGCCAACGTTCCTTCACTGGAGTGGTTGCCATGGATCCATTACCAGCATGTCAATACGCCACACACATGTGACCTAATCTCAACGTCTGATTGTTGCTCCATGACAACACAGCTGTCATGGCCACTGCCTTTCACTTTTACATTCTAACTTGGACTCTGGACATACGACCTCCAAACACGTGCTTTTACCCTCATAATATACACAAATAAATATATCATACAAAATAAATGGAAATAACAAAATATGTGCATTAGAATTCATGGTAAATACACTAATTCCAAATCTAGCATGACTAGGAATAAATACATATATACAGTGGCGATCTGGGTTAACAGCCTCAGTTACTAACCCTGAAGGTAAAGCGGTTTTGTCTAATAACAAACAGTGGTTACTTTCTCTGCAGCCAGGTTTGTGTATGCTGGGAAATAGCGAGGTGACATCTGCCTTTAGGTGAGACTCTTAAACCTTTTAAATGCTTGATTAGGTCCAGTGAACTAGATACACTTTGGGAAGGATTTGAGGCATTTGGACAGTTTATACGTGTTTTCATTGATATTATCTACTATGGGTCTCATTTTCTTACCAGGTTTGTATATTTTAGGTAGGGCATACAATCTGATCAAGGTTGGTAAATCTGCCTTTAATTTGCATTATTACTTTCTCTACACATACTATGTACATAGTGTATAGAGAAGGTATTGTATTGCACCCAAAAATTCCTTTTTGGAAAAAGGTCTGTGTGTATGTGTGTCTGTGGATAGCATAGCTCCAAAACAAGAAGACCGCTAAATACCAAACTTGGTATTTAAGTTTGGTATCTTGCAAGAATGCGACACAAAGATTTTGAAGAAAATCCCCCCATCCCAACTACCCTTTACATGTAACTTTTTTCAAAAATTTTGTTTTTCTCAAAAATGGCTGTAATGATTTTGATTAAAATATTGTGCATTAAAGATATTTACCCGACAAATAAAATGTATATCTTGAATTTTCTGGGAATAGTCTCTGAAGACTACTTTATTCTGGATGAATTTTACAAAAGTTTGCATAACTGCTAAACTTTAAGAGATGGACAAAAACTTACCATACAAAAACTGTAGAGCAGATTAAAACACACAATTTATGTGATAACATTTTTTTTCGTGGAGTTGATCGTTTTTGAGATTTTCCTTGTTTTTGGTTTCAGCTTTAAAAAAATATACTTTTCTCATACAGGAATTTGTCAACTCCTGTCCATACAAACAAAGGAACTTCAGTCACATAGCAACCAGCTTTTGACTATCACTTTAACCTATGCTACTCCCTTATTTCACTTCTACTTATAAGGAAGCAAGGAATAAGACTATTTCTGCTAATTTGTTCTCGATTAGCATGAAGTAAATAGAAGCATAAGGTTTTTAACTATAATTTGTTGTAGAGATGTAGAGAAAGTCATGTGAATGGAATATATCAGACTTTTTTTTACTGTGAATCTGCTAAAGTTTCTTGTACTGCTGCAAATTTTCATAGAATGCTTAAGAGTGTTAAGTTTGACTGATTATAAAATTTTAATTTTTGAGTTTTGTTATAAGATGTAATGTGTTGCAGAAACATCACTACCGAGAGCTGACGCAGGAAGCCCAGCAGATCCTGGGGCACATTCCCACACAGTTTACACAGTACTGGACTGAAAGGTTCCCCCTGCTGGTGTTACACTCGTGGCTCGCCATGCAGCGTGTCAAGGATGAGCCCGTGTTCCTGCATTACTACGACAAGCGCTACAAGTTCAGTGACACTTGGTACAGGAGTTACATACAGACCTTGAGCGACAAGCAGGAGGAGAACTGGCGATACAGAGACACTCCCTCGTGGAGGGAAGAGGGGGTCAAGCACCGGGCGAGGCTCAGGAAGAAGCGTAGAAACAAGCAGGTAGAGATGTCCGTGGGCTGGATCTTGCCCGAGTGACAATAACACATGTACACACTCACATGATTTTTCTCTGTCCTGTATCGTTTATTACAAGTGCGTAGACTACTCTTACTAAGGGAATCTGAATGGGGGGGGGACTGGAGGAAACCTGCCCCCTCCCTCAATTCTGATTGGCTAATTGGCCACCAATCGGCGCCAGGTTGCTCGGATGAGCTTTCTTCACCAATTGTAACACATTCTAATGCCGTACTTTTAAGGGCGTTGCAGATGTATGGTACACTGATCGTCATTCATAGCCACTAGCCAATGAGACGCAAGGGCAGGAGTCTGGCAACTCATGGCTTACCACAGCAGCATGAAGTAGATAAAAGAAGAACTTGTTACAGAGCACTAGAGAAAGTCATGTGAATGGAACACATCAGATTTTTTCATTTTGCTCTTCACACAGATGGCCTTTTTATAGAATTTTTTTTTTGTATTCACCAGCCCTCAAAACATACTTTCAAATCCAATCTTGGATCTGAATTTTTGGGCAGAATCCAGTATTTTCTTCTACCTAGTATGTATTCTCTATGTGGTAGAGAAAGTAAAAATGTAATTTGCACATCGATGTATATAATTATATGGATTAGGTTGGTACTATTTAAATGACAAGAAAGTGTAAAATAAATAAATAATATTAACAATCACTAAGTGAATGTTCCTGAATGTAATTTATTAGAAAATGATAATAGTTTATGGGTGTCTGTCATTTTGGCATTGTTTCCTAAATACCAAAACACAAGACTTCAAATGTGGGCAAGCTGTTTATGTTGGTACTGACAACGGGACCTCTATTTCTAGCCAGCTTACTTAACTGCCCCATAATGTAACATTACAACTTAATCCTTGGTAAAGTAAAGTATTCTTCACGATGTCACATTCACTTCTGAAAAGTGTCAAGCAGTTTTACAGGAAATTATTAGTAACAAAATGACATAAGGAGCTGAATCTGTTTGTCTACAGTATAATGTGTATTGTATTGATGAAAAGTCTTGAACATTTTTTAAAAGGTTAAAAATAAAAGAAAATTTTGAATAAAATAAAAAAATCCCCAAATAATTGATAATTAGACATACAAAGCCTTTTATTTGACAGATGATTAATTATACTAAACAACACTTACTTGGGAATGTTTTTTTTATTCACTCTATCAAAAGAGTCATTATATCAACTTTAATAGCAAAATTAAAGAAGATAATGTATTGGAAACAAAAGGAAAGCTTATGTAATAACACGACCAGAATCACTACATTACCAAGAAAATGCTGTGTAGCAACTTTTAGACTCCTAACAGGCCATGACTGGTATAGTACGCTTAAACAAGATATGGATGCGCTGCCCAACCTTTAGTCAACATCAAACTACTGGAATGCATGAGAGCGAATGGCTTCACTGCCAACTGCTCAACATTAGATACCAACCAATCACACTTACTTGGGATTTTTGCCAGAGCATGTTTTGAAGGACTAGTTTCCTTCATTTTCAACTGGACATTGACTAATTCCTTGTGGTGAAGCTGGCAATGCTGTCTCCTCTGGTGGTGGTTCAATGAACTTGCTAAACACATCCTTCAAGAAATTCACACATCACCAATGGGCTTTTGACAAATTTCAAAAAACACAATGTTCAGATAGCATCAGTAAAGTGTCACAGCAGAAAAAATAAATATAAAGGTTGTCATCCCAGCAAAGAAAAAATCAGACATATGCAAGGCTTGTAATCACATTTACATTGGAAAAACAAAAAGAAATCTAGAAACACTTCAGAAATATAAATGACAAACAATTGTAAGAATGAGCAGTTGCCACCACCCACTTTTGAACAAAACACCACAATATAAATTGAGCTGGCCACATGGGAACATCTTCATTGTAAAGAATAGGAACAGGGTTTTCAACTTCAGCGTTCCATAGAAGGTGTGTTTAGTAAGTTCATTGAACCACCACTAGAGGAGACAACATCGCCAGCTTCACACAAGGAATTAGTCGATGTCCAGTTGAAAATGAAGGAAACTAATCCTTCGAAACATGCTTACCCAAGTAAGTGTTGTTTAGTATAATAAATCAACTCGTCAAATAAAGGATTATAATAACACTGTTTACAAACTTCCACAAAAAGAAAGTGATACAAAACCTTATTATACAGAAAGTTCAGGTTAATTAAATGAACGTACAGATATTTCTTTACTAAAACAATATCCTGATTTGGTCTGGTGTTTTAGGTTTTAAAATACAAAACATTAATTTGTATAAACTGCACCTGTTGTTGTGTAGCTGAATGGTTGATTCACATTGTATTCTTGTCTGGTTACACCTCTGTAACATTGTTGATGGCTTATTTGCTTTTTAGGCAAGTCTTTTCAGAACTAATACCAGTTGTGTAGGGTCAAAGTCACATGTTATGCTCACCAATGTACCTAAACTGTTGGGGATCATTTACATTGAAATTTAGAGATAAGCTAGAAGCATGTTTAAGTTAATGCACACATTCGCAGTTTGTCATAAGCCTGGCTAAAAAAAATAATAAATAAATAAAATCCTGTGATTTTCAAAACTCAAGTGTGGGGAAAAACTTATACCTTCACTTTATACGAGGGCCATCCAGAAAGCCACAAACTATTTGGCATAACTAAATAATAACAAAAGTTATCAACATAAAACTTTATCTGCAAAGTTACACTACCTTACTCTATTTCTCAACATTACTATCAACGTATTTATTGTCACGTTGTACCAGTTTTTCAATACAGATGTTATACTTTTCTACCTCCAAACAACTTATTTGTTTTTTGAATTCACAAAATCTTCAGCCAATAGAATTTTATAGGCACATAACACAAGTGTATATTGATAATGCAATGAACGAGTCTTCAGTGAGGAAATGGCACATAATTTACAAGTAATCAAGGAAGAACATAACAGTGTGTACGATAAAGACCGGAGTGGAAGTTCATCAATCGTTATGGAGCAGTTGAAAGTAAATGTTTCACTTTGGACACCGTACATGACTTTTTGGATGGAAAAGATTTGCCAGCCATGAAGATCTCAGATGTTTAGCAGTGGAAGAGTATAGCATCTGTACCACGTGACAATAAATACCTTGATAGCAATGCTGAGAAATAGATTAAGGTAGTGTAACTTTGTGTTGATAACTTTCGTTATTGTTTAGTTATGACAGCTTGTCTGTCACTTTCTGTATGGTCCTCTTATATAAAGTTTACCATTCATAATATACTTTACTTAAATAGGACAAAGAAATAATATTACAAATACTGTTACAATGAAAAAGGAAGAAAGGCATGACTCACAAAGGGTCATTGCCACACTGATGTTATAGATTGAACTGATTTTTATTATGCTTAGTAAATTTAGATCAAAAATAAAAATGCACAAGTCTTGATTTTCTCTCTCACAGGCCCAAGTTTGAAAAGAAAAAAATTATATACAGTTAGAATGATTAACTATTCCTTGCTCTCATTGGTGTTTAATAATTATTAAATGAAATAACTTACATAAATGTACAATTTACAATGTTAAGTGTCTTTCTTGAAAGCATCTATCACTGGGAGAAAACTGAAACATAATGTTGCCAATTACATTTTAGGACATAAGATCTTGCACACAAATGCTTGTAGCCTTGGTGCGGGCAAAGTCCATTGCTTTGCCATATTACAAGGCAGCTGATCGTTGGGAGGAAGACAAAAAGAGTTGAAAAGTCAACATTTATAACTTCAAGGCTTTTGTTAATTTTTGGCAGGTAGGGACCCTATGAGAGAGAAACACAAGTTGTGTTTGTTCGCTAGCTCTTCTC
Source organism: Hymenopus coronatus (assembly GCA_030762935.1). NCBI lineage: Eukaryota > Metazoa > Arthropoda > Insecta > Mantodea > Hymenopodidae > Hymenopus > Hymenopus coronatus. The sequence continues at coordinate 1,731,640 of CM060892.1, forward strand.
ACAAAAGATTACTCTTCTTTCTAATCTAGCTGCATTTATTATTAGTTTCTTTTAAGTAGAGCCAACTAAAGGAATGCAAATGTTTTAAATGCTATTGTCCTTGCAATTCACTTCTTTGCTTGGCCAGGAACAGAACAAAAGGAAAACGAACACTTTTTAAAATTGAAACCAAAAAGGAACATCTTGGAAAAGGTTAACTGTACAACAAAAATGTGTGTTTTAACAAGATCTACATTTTTAGTTTTTAATTATCTCTTATGGTTTATTAGCTTTTCAAAATTCAGAAAAATTTGTCCGAACAAGCAGGTCTTCAGAAGATACACATTTTATTTGTCATGTAAATATCTTAAATATAAGAGATTTAATAAAACTTGTTAGTTAGTCATTTTTGAGGAAAACAACATTTTCAAAAGTTTTTCCATGTAAATAGTACTTTGACATCGGGGATTTTTCTTAAAATCTTCGTGTCACATCATTGGAAGATACTAAAATTAAATATCAAGTTTGGTATTTAACAGACTTTTCGTTTTTGAGCTATGCTGTCCACAGACACAGTATTTCCAGTGAAATCAGGGTATTAATTTTGTATACTATGTACATAGTAAAAATCAGAGCTCAATTTGTGACAACTGCAGCCAACGGTTTTGTCCTAAAGTGTGCGTTAAAAACTGCTGCTGAGGTCAAAACCCACGAGACATCAGCACTGAAGTTTGCAAGGTCCAAGATGTCACATTTTATGTCTACAAGAAAGTAGAGTGATTCTCACTAACTGCTGCTCTTGTTCATTTTGATATCTCCACCTGCTTCATGCTCTCTGTCAATGTAAGCTACTCATGTTAACTAACACTGTATTTTTGTATATAAATATAGCAATAGAATAAATGCAGAACTTTGTTACTGCAATGATTGTAAACTTGTTTGTATAAAGCACAAAATAAAGTCCTACACATAACTTTATTTCTTCACAAGCTTTACATGTATGAGTTAGCCACTTGTGTGCCATGTGCTACTATAGGTAGTGGACAAACTAGAAATCTGATAACTATTATAATTTAGAAGCGGTTGCAAACATACAATAATTCACTTGCAATCAGCTGACATTGAGGAAGGGCTTCCTTATAAAAAATTAGGAATATTTGTACATAATGGAGCACCATACACATTCAGTTTAGTCACCCTTTTTATCTTGTACAATATTTACAAAAACAATTAATTCTTCAATTAAGAATTTATTTTAAAAATTCCTTATTTTATCAACCTGTTTAATATAAAGTTGCAACTTCTTATATGTGAAGGAATGTTTGTACAGTGTTGCCAGATTTGAGCTTCCTCTTGTAACATGCAGATGGGTCATTGCGCAAATCTTAACATTTTTACTTTCTCTTGCCCCGTATGTACAATGTATATAGGGATAGAAAAGTATTGCATTCCACCCAAAAATTCGATGTCGAGATTTCACCGGAAATACATGTTTTAGGACCCTCTGTATCCATAAAAAGCATTTCCAGAAAAAGGTCTGTGTGTGTCTGTGAACACGATAATCAAAAATGAAAAGTAGCTAAAATACCAAACCTGGTATTTAAGTTCAGTATCTTCCAGGGATGCGACACGAAGATTTTGAGAAAAATCCCCCCACCCCAAACTACCCTTTACATGGAACTTTTTTCGAAAATTTTTATTTTCTTAAAAATGGCTCTAATGATTTTGATTAAAATATCGTATATTAAAGATATTTACCTGACAAATAGAATGTATATCTTGAATTTTCTGGGAATAGCTTCTAAAGACCTGTTTATTCTGGATGAATTTTGCTTAATTTGGCATAACTAATAAACCGTAAGAGATAGACAAAAACTTACTATACAAAAAATGTAGGCCTTGTTAAAATACACAATTTACGCCATATACATTTTTTTCGTGGAGCTTGCCGTTTTCGATGTATTCATTGTTATTAGTTTCAGTTGTGAAGTACTTATGCTTTTCTCAGACGGGAGTGTCCGTTTTTCTTTTGTTCTACTCCTGGCCAAGAAAGGAAGCGATTTGTAATGACAATCGCATAACGACAGCTTTTAAAACATTTGTCTATTGATTTAGCCTAGTGTATTCCCTTATTTTGTTCCTACTTATAAGGAACTAAGTAATAAGAACATTGTGCTGAATACCTCGATTAACAAGGTGCAGAAAGAAGAATAATCTTATGTAAAAAGTTTGTAGAATAGCTAGAGAAAGTCATGTGAGTGTAACACATCAGATTTTTACTTTCTCTATACGCACTATGTACATAGTGTGTAGAGAAGGTATTGCATTCCACCAAAAAATTCGATACCGAGATTTCACCGGAAATATATGTTTTAGGGTCCCCTGTATCGAAAAAAAAGTATTTTCAGAAAAAGGTCTGTGTGTGTGTGTGTCTGTGAACACGATAACTCAAAAACGAAAAGTCGGTAAAATACCAAACTTGGTATTTAAGTTTAGTATCTTCCAGGGATGCGACACGAAGATTTTAGGAAAAATCCCCCCACCCCAAACCACCCTTTACATGGAACTTTTTTCCAAAATTTTGATTTTCTAAAAAATGGCTGTAACGATTTTGATTGAAATGTCATATATTAAAGATATTTACATGATAAATAAAATGTATATTTTGAATTTTCTGGGAATAGCCTCTGAAGACTACTTTACTCTTGGTAAATTTTACGGAATCTTGCATAACTGCTAAACCGTAAGAGATGGACAAAACCTTACCACACAACAAATGTAGAGCACCTTAAAACACACAATTTATGTTACATACGTTTTTTACGTGGAGATGATTGTTTTTGAGATATTCCTTGTTGTTTTTTTTCAGCTATAAAGACTTATACTTTTCTCATACGGGACTTTGTGAACTTGTGTCCACACAAACAAAGGAACTTCAGTCACAGAGCAACCAGCTTTTTGACTATCACTTTAACCTATTTCGCTTCTACTGACAAGGAAGCAAGTAATATGACTATTTCTGCTAATTTTTGCTACATTAGATGAAGTAAATAGAATAATTTGTTGCAGTGATATAGAGAAAGTCATGTGAATGGAACACATCAGATTTTTAATATTGAATTTAACATGTAAAACAACATTATATACAAAGTGGTGCACCTGTCACATATTGTTTTTGGAGGTAGACAACACTCCATACTCTGAAAGTAATAAGGTCGAAAGCACCATGCTTGTTGACCATTTGGAAACCACACAAATGTAGTCTGCTTTTCATAGGAGAATAGACCTTAGCAGCAATAGTTAGGTCCATACAGTGCATGTTATATCAATCGGATCGCTGTCATATGTTCTGCGATGTGAGTTATAATGAGTGGAGGTTAAACAAACAGCTTAAGCTACAAAAAGAGTCGCACAACAGTTATAAAGAGATGAGAAGTGGAGAGGGATAATGTACCTACAAGTTGGGCGCAATGATTGATCCCTCATCTCCCACAGTCTGCGTGCACTTTTTTTATTCATCAAGGTGCAAAGTTAGTTCAGTTTGTCACACTAATAATTTCATGTGTAAACTAAAAGGTATACGAATTAAGAACAAAACAGCAGTTCATTTTACGTGTTCTTCAGCTTTCAATCCTGAATTTTCATTGTTTTGGAAAAAGAAATTTCACTAAGACTTTAAATAATACTGGACTGATAAAATTAGAATAAACATAAATAAAGAGAACAGTAAAAGAAACAAATAAGCAAGTTAACACATGTTTTGATATCCCATCCAGCTTTGTGCCAAATCAGGCAGAAAGAAAGTGTGAAAAAATTGTCTCAACTTTTTGGTAAGATTCGAGCATCTTGGAACTCAGCTGACAGTGCGCGTTAACCAAATACACTAACGATGTTTTCAGGCTTGACTGTAATCTGGGGACAGGTGAACCAGCATGTGTGTACAAACATGGGGGAGTCATCATATAACATAAATTATATCTTTCAACAACATCTACATATTTTATGTAGTAGGTTTTGTGTATTTCTTACGGTTTACTAATTATGCAAATCTAGCAAATTTCATCCAGAATAAAGACGTCTTCAGGGGCTATTCCCAGAAAAGTCAAGATATACATTTCATTTGTTAGGTAAATATCTTTAATATACAATTTTTTAATCAAAATCTTTAAGAGCCATTTTTGAGAAAATCAAAAATTTCGAAAATTTTTCCATGTAAAGGGTAGTTTGGGATTGGGGAACTTCCTCAAAATCTTTGTGTTGCATCCTTGGAATATACTAATCTTATATACCAAGTTTGGTATCTTAGTGCCCTTTTGTTTTTGACATATCGTGTTCACAGACACACACATGGACCATTTTCTAAAACTGCATATTTTTTTGGATACAGGGAAGACTAGTTTCAGGGAGCATCCTCCCTATCTTCAGTTAATTGCTGCTCCTGTGTTGTGCTACTATTTCTGGTCCTTGTTAACCGGATGATGTCATCTTTCATGCTTATGGATTAACATGTTTAGTCCCCAAGGTTGCATCAATTTCATTTCTGCTTCTCTAACCAAAAATGATCAATATGTAAGTGGACAATTTTAAAGTGCTTAAAACTTTGACACATACTATGTATATAGTGTATAGAGAAGGTATTGTATTGCACCCAAAAATTCAATACTGAGATTTCACCAGAAATACATGTTTTGAGACCTCCTGAACCTAAGAAAAATTTCTGTGTGTGTCTGTGGGCAGCATAGCTGAAAAACGAAGTCTGTTAAATACCAAACTTGTTATTTAAGTTGGGTATCTTCCAACAATGGAACATGAAAATTTTAAAGAAAATCCGGCCCCCTCACCAACTGGCCTTTACATGGAACTTTTTTCGAAAATTTTGATTTTCTCAAAAATGGCTCTAATGATTTTGATTAAAATATTATACATTAAAGATATTTACCTGATGAATAAAATGTATATCTTGAATATTCTGGGAATAGCCTCTGAAGACTACTTTATTCTGGATGAATTTTACGAAATTTTGCATAACTGGTAAACCGTAAAAGTTAGACAAAAGCTAAGTTAACAGAAAATTTAGATCCCATTAAAACACACAATTTATGTCATTTACATTTTTTTCGTGGAGTTGATCATTTTTGAGATATTCCTTGTTTGGTTTCAGCTTTGAAATACTTATACTTTTCTTATACAGGAATTAGTCAATTGCTGTCCATACAAACAAAGGAACTTCAATCACATATCACTTGACTATCACTTTAACCTATCATACTCCCTTATTTCCCTTCTACTCACAAAGAAGCAAGTAAAGAGACTATTTCTGCTATTTTTTTTTTGATTAGCATGAAGTAAATAGAAGACTAAGCGTTTTAATAATAATTTGTTGCAGGGATATAGAGAAAGTCATGTGAATGGAAGATGTCAGTTTTATATTTGGTGTAATGAAATCAACGATAGACGTTTTTAAGAGCAAAGATGCTTCAGCCTCAGTAATTGTCAGGTTTTGTTGATTGATTCTGACTTTAAAAGTTTAGCACACATGAATATAACGTGTTTAGAGTAACATAACTCCATGGCACGACAGCTCACGGGGAGCCTTGGCCTACCGCCCGGCCGCTGCGTCCCCCATCTCGGTCCACTACAGACGTCATGAATGGGGTGCAGTATTGGAGGGTGAGACGTGGTCAGCGCCTCGAGCCCCTCCCGGCCGGTTAATGCGGTCCTCACGACCTGGAGCCGCTACTTCTCCATCAAGTAGCTCCTCAATTGGCCCCCCAGGGACCTCACGAGGCTGAGTGCACCCCGGTCCAGGTCTCCCAGCGGGGGAAAAATCCCCACGCCAGTACTGGGGATCGAACCCAGGTCTCCCGCTTGGTAAGCAGCTGCGCTACCACCGCGCTAAAGAGACGACCACGTGTTTAGAGTAAGCGACAGAATGTCATCAGTTCTTGAGGTGATGATAGAGTTTTGGGTCATTGTGCAGGAAATATTGGTCAAGAAAATAACAAGATGCCACAAAAGAGCGCTGATAGAAATTTTGACTTTAATGTTGAAGACTTTTCACATGGAGGCACTACCTATGTTTCCATGTTCTTCAGGACAAGCGATGATTCTTCAAGGTCGAGACTGAATTCCTACAACTTTTTACTGCAATACTGAATGAGGTATATCTATAACTTTCAGTAAGTCATTTTTATACATCTATATATATATAAATGAATCGCTGAAATGTGTGTACGCGTATCACTTCCCAACGACTGCATCAAATTGAGCAATTCTTTTTTTGTTGTGTTCGTTATTGAAATGACAAGGTTTGTGGAGATGAAAATGTTTAAAAATAGTACGGGAAAGTATTTAAAATCTCATAATATAAATAAAAACCATGCTAAGTGAATGCATTTCAGTTAATGGCTGCCAAATGGCAGTGGTACAAGTTATTTGTTGCTAAATGGTCGTGGTACTGCTATATATTTCCCTTCCATTCAATGTTAAGGCAACGCACCAGTTTATCAACACAATGACGCAATGCAGCAGTGAAATTCAAATATATTTTTATATATTAATTGTCCTTTCCTTACTCCTATCGTTTAAAATAAAGAATCAAAGAAGTTTTCCTTTTTAACGATGAACACCTAGAGAAAGTAGTTATTTATTTTCCGATAGATAGCGATTGCAGTATTTTTCCTCCCCATCCAATGTTAAGGTAACGCGCCAGTTTATCAAGACATTGACGCAACGCAGCAGTGAAATTCAAATACATTTTTATGTATTAACTGTTCTTTACTTACTCCTATCGTTTAAAATAAAGAAGCTTTGCTGGTGATGAACACCTGAAATACGTACTTATTATTTGCCACCAGAAGGCCGTAGTACCTGCTGCTCTATTTTTCTTCTTCAATGCTAAGGGCATGTACCTGGTTATGGAGACAATGATGCAAGCTAACTGTGAAAATCAAATATATTTCTTACGTATTAACTATCGTTCCCTTGGTCACATCGTTTAAATAAAGAAGTAAGTATATTTATGCTGTAATTCTTTAAAATGAACAAGTTATAAACTATGCACATAACCATTCTCCCTTCTTAGAATCTGATAATAACGGGATCCGTTTTAGGATTAACTTCCTATTGCAGATGTTGGTTATTTGACGTTATGTGATACATGAGCTAGCTAAAGAACATGAAGATACCTGCGTCACCATCGCACTACAATTGCAGTGTTCTTAATACATTTGATCAAGCAATATTTTGGGTTAAATGGAAAAATTTAATACACAAAGCTATCATCAAATAAAAGCTTATCAATTGACTAACTGGATCTACTTGCTCTTTAGTTACGTCATTGTTAGCCTTAGAAATTGCTGTTTTGACATAGAAGAAAATAAAGAAAGAGATGGAAAATATTAGGAGTAAAGGAAAGAAAGCGATTCGGAAGAAGCATGAAGGTTACTTTGTGACTTTCTCCTTAATGTAATTCATTACCTATGCCAGCGTTTACTCGCCACACTATGGATGCGCTGTTATTATGCCAACGACATCTTGGTGCTGACGCTGCTAACTGCATATGTCATCCTTTCCACACTACCTTATGGGATTTGCCAGGATTCCCGCCACACAATTTACAGCCTAAGGTTGACTTGGTGATAATTATACGATGCAATATCAATCAGCCGAAATATGCAGCAGAACAAACTCACTGTTAAAAAATTATGAAAATTTTGATTTAAGTTAATATTATATGGGAAAGTTAAGGCGAGGATATACTTATTCCAAGAACACCATTAATGTCAACCGACTTTCGTTTTGAATTTAAGTTCGCCTTGCATTTGCAGTGACAATAAATCCCAAGATCAAATATTACAAGTGTGTGTAATATACCTTGAATTGTGTTTTTCGCATGTTGTACGTTGCGTGCTCGAGAGTCAGCAAAGTTCAGCACTATTTTTTTTCTCTCCGGAAGGAAAATTGTACATTACAATAAAGTGCTGTCAAATTGTTTAATTGTACTTTTATTTCATTGCATGATCGTACTGTAAACAGAGTTTTTTTGTTAGGTACACCACCCGTACAAAGCCGGTGCGGGCAGCTACTTTTACAATAGTTGTTAGATCATCAGCTTGTTATTAGCGATTACACAAGTCTGGCATTTAGTGATGCGAGAGTTCTTCAGTAACAATAATTCTGGTAACAAAATCAGAATGTTTCTTCAATATTTAGGATCCTGAAAAAAACACCACATTCGTGAGAATAAATGACTATTTCCACTAACGTACTTCTAAAAAGTCAAGTAATAAAGATGTTTTTGTGAGGAGTCCGATTTTATTTAATAGACTGCCAGCAGCAATTAAGTCACTAAACAGTTTCAAAGCAAGCTAAAATACTTCTTAATTGATAAATGCTTGTATAAAGTTTATAATCCGTAAATATCTCTTAGTTGTTTCATGTGTATATACTTATATGTTTAATTTTTATATACTATATTTCCTATGCTTATGTATTGTATTCTCTTTGACAATGTCAGAAGCTTGTAAAAGTGCATTGACAGCTAATAAAGAATTGGCCTTATTTGACCAGATTTATGTTATATGCTACCCTCCTATGGCAATTAGCCTCATAGCTTTCTCAGCTATGCAGTAGCTTTCAGACACTCATCTATTTCTGAAAAACATCCCTTGGCAATGCTTTGCATCTTAGGGCCCCCAACATTGGCGTTAGTTTTGCAGCTTAGAGCCCTGAGTCCTATGACTGCAATGGTTACATGTCAACAAACTGAAAGCAGCTTGGAGCCCCAAATATTCAAGATTATCCACAAACCTGGGCTAGAGGAAATGCTATCCAAGTTATCAGTGATAATTAAAAAACAATGCATTGAAAAGCAGAGAAATATTACAGCTTCAATTGAAACACAAACATAAAAAGCTGTCATTTCCGTATGTGATTCAGATTTAGTACTTTTCATTATGCTGTTAGTGCTGATTTTTTCTAGGCCTGTAACAGCTGCCATAAACTTATATGGCCCTAAGTCAAAAAATATAGCTGAGGGATGGTTTTTATAATTGGCTGCACGACAGGATGCAGCCAAGAGATCTGTGAAGCTAAACCCCCAACGATTTCAAGGAAAAGTTAAAACCTCAGTAATCAACACTTTCAAATCTGGGTCACATGTAACTCATGTGGAAGTTTTGCGCTAAACAATAAATATAAATAGGTTAATCTAACATGTACTTAAATGGGTGAAAAACGAATTGGATTGAACTAATATCAATTCATGGTCCCAATTCACATTATTCTAAATAAAAGGACATTCATAATATCCTACTTTTAACATATTTTAAATTAGTATAACCGTACCTTAAAAACTATTAACTATTACTTCGAAGCTCCAAGCACCTGTGTCTGAAGTAATGTCATGAAAGTTTACATAAAAAGCTGCTAAAATAACACGATTTTCTCACTTTCGTATTTGTGTAATGCGCGCTTTCCTGTTAATCAATACAGTAGAGCCAACGTTGAATGAAATTTAACGAATAGGACATTGGCCCTAAATTCCCTTTTGTTTTTCACTCGGCTTATTCTTTCTGACGTCTTTGTCTCGTATTTCTCGTTTTACTAAACACGTACTTCAGATTTTAAAAGGCTGTTTGGAGATTGTATCAGACATTAGAACTTTTTGCACTGACAATTTTCAACTAAAATGTGAGGACTACATATATGAAGGAGAATATAAAACAAATAAGCGTTATCATTTCGAATTGTAATATATATGTTAGTACATATTTTTTTAGAGTGCAAACATTTCGTTTAAAAATGTAAGTAATTATCTTCTGTACCACCGCATAAATTTCGGATGGTATCCAAAGGCGTCTTAAAACAAGAATTTTCGGGTGTTGGCTACCTTGCGTTTGTTACCAACCAATCTGTGCCAACCAGTAAGTCAATGTCTAAATTGGGCGAGAGTGACAAGCGGTTTTCATTATTGTAGCATAAAGGAAAAGAGGAGAAAAAAGGAAATTAAGTTTATCGGCAGCACAGCAGTTTATATATTTTTGTTGTGTAAGAATACTGCATAATTTCGTCTCAACAAAGTAAATTCACATAAGAAGTAAACAGGTTTAGGTTATGGTTCTCCGAGTTACTACAGTTTATGGAATTGTAAAGTAAAGTATTTTAAAGCTTTTTGATTCTATTTCAGAAAGAGCAGCTGTGGGTAAAATGGCAGAAAACGCAACAGAATCTGGTCGTATAGTGAAAATGGAAGTGGACTACACTTCAACATGCGACGAAAAAATTCCGGAATGCGAAAAAATGGCAAAGGAAGGCAAAATACATGATGCTCTGGATATTCTCTTAGGCCTGGAAAAACAGACTAGAACAGTTGAGTATCAAATGTTTCTTGGGTAATTATAGAGAACTTGGGCCCCTCTAGAAATTAAAATAATTGTGGTTTGACTGTAAGTTTCCAAACTGACTTTGTTTTACAATCAGACTATGAGACGCGTATTGTGTGTCCTTTAAATGTATTAAAGTCAACAGTATGTTAAGTTATTAAAACCTTAATCCCAAAATTTTACTTGATATAATAAAGCAAGAAAGCACTTTAGAGCTCTTCATGCATTGTCAGAGAACAGTTTATTGAAAATGTCAAGGAAATTAAACAGAAATTGGCCATGTTTGAAAATGAAAAAATATAAACATGAGAATATAAGGTTTTAAAATGTAATATAATTATTTATTGTGCATCAACATTTAAATGCCATTTTTTGGGTATTTAAATGGCTTATAAATTGGATCATGACAGATCATTAAGTGTCATCATTTTAATAACCAGAAATCAGTTTATTTCTTTCTTGATATGTCTCAATTTCTGAATTGATGTAAACCAAATTTTTGCATTCACATAATTTTCTCTACTCACTCCTGTACAACCTATTTTATTATGTATAATTCTTGATAATTCAGATAAACATTTGGATATAATACATTTCATTGTAGATATAAGAATACAGTAGTCAAAAGTGATAGTCAGATTTTTAAAAAGTGGCTTGCTGTATGATGGGTTTGAGATTAAATTCACTTGATGATAAAATTCACTTGCACGAGAAAAATGAATAATGACAAAGTAAGAGCTGAAGCTTTCCTGACCACATATTAACTCTGCATGCTCTTGAGCTTGTAGCCAGGTAAACACAACATCTTTGTCTTCAGAGTAAACTGCTAACTTGAAAGTCTGGGTTCATGTATTTATGGTGTGAGAGTGAAGCTAGCAACTGATATTTAATGTGACTGAGGCACGGGCACAGACCTGCTTATAGCACACACAATCTCTTGTATAAGAATACAGTTTAAAGTCTTGGGGACGACAGCTCTTTATCATCGGTACTTAGTTGTAGACCCAAATCACGATTAACGTTATCAGCTTAACCTAAGCATGGAGTTGGAAGATCTGACAACCTCGTCAGTTTCTTTGTGACTAACCAACCAAAATGTTGCCTTGTGAGTTAGTTCAGGAAGTCTAATGGGTTAAGCTTTTCATCTGTTTTTACTTTCTCTACATAGTATATAGAGAAGGTTTTGTATTCCACCCAAAAATTAGACACCGAGATTTCACTAGAAATATATATTTTAGGGTCCCCTGTATCTAGAAAAAGGTGTGTATGCATGTGAGAGAGAGATCATGATAACTCAAAATACGAAACTTGGTATTTAAATTTAGTATCTTCCAGGGACTTTGAAAATTTTGATATTCTCAAAAATGACTCTAACTACTTTGATTAAAATATTGTATATTAAACATATTTATGTGACAAATGAAATGTATATCTTGAATTTTCTGGGAATAGTGTCTAAAGATCTTTTTATTCCAGATGAATTTTGTATAGTTTGTAAACTGTAAGAGATATACAAAAACTTACTACACAAAAAATTTAGATCTCATTAAAAGACACAATTTATGTTATTTACTTTTAGAAACAAAGGATCATCAGTCACATGGCAACCAGCTTTTAAAACATTTTACTATCACTTTATCCTAGTGCATTCACTTCTACTTACAAGGAAGCAAGCAATAAGACAATTTCTGATAATGTTTATCTTGATTATCATGAAGTAGATAGAAGAATAAGCTTTTAACAATAATTTGTGACAGAGAAAGGCATGTGAATGGAACACATGCGAGTGTGCCAAGCCAGTTTGAAATGTAACTTTGTTTCAGGGAGCAGACATGATATCGACTGGTCGAGTGCTGGTGGCAATCGTGAAGATCTGTTTTGAAGCCCAGAACTGGAATGCTCTGACAGAGCACATAGCTCTGCTGGCCAAGCGTCGCAGTCAGCTGAAACAGGCCGTTGCCAAGATGGTGCAGGAATGCTGTACCTACGTGGACAAGGCTCCTAACAAGGAAATTAAAATAAAACTGATCGACACATTGAGAAGTGTCACTGAAGGCAAGGTAAGCATGCTAATGGCAAATGGAGCAATGTTTACTACTTATTTGATATTGCTTGTCCATTCAAACAAATAACTACTAACAATATAAAAAAGGAAAGGGTGAAATTTCTCATAGATATGGGGGGTGCCACTAAAACTAAGATGAATAAACTTGTTATTTTGCAAAAGATATATAAGATGAAATCCTGTAGATCTGCCTTTATTAACCATTTATTCTCTGTAAGAGATAAGGTAACAGTATTCAAGAAGTAACTGCAGTCTCTTTAGACTCACAGATGTTGGCTCAAGAGTCCAGGCAATTTTAAACATCTCATTAATAAGTGTCGTTAAAATTTAGAGGAACTTTAAATAGCACATTGTATGTGTAAAAAATGACCTGTCCAGTGTACAACATATTTACTGGATCAATACATTTTTATCATAATAATAATATTTATTTGATCCAGTTTATCAATACAATGATTTTGGATACATCATTACATACATTTATACTGAATCACAATTTATAGCTCATCCAAATTACATAAGCATCCGTTTAACAAATATACCTTGAACAGATATAAGTTAAATTGTTGTTTTGACATCTCTGCGATTGCTGTAATTTTGTTAAAAAGCTTAATTCCTTATAATACACCTTTCAGAGATACATTTTATGTACTATAATAGTTGATGTTGCCTCTTGTATTGATACATTTGTTCATGCTTGTCTATTACAAACATTATTGCTCTATAAGCATACACAATAAATGTCTCCCTGCATGATTTTAACTTAAACATGGTTCTAACACTTTTCTTTGGATATAGAAGTAATGTGTCCATATGTGTTTTTGCAGCAGCCCCCCATAGATTAAATACATCCATAATAAATGAGTTTTAAAATGTTAGCATTTTCAGGACGTAATTAACACGACAGATGTGATCTGTGTTGCAGATCTACGTGGAAGTAGAGCGAGCAAGACTGACGCATCAGCTGGCCAAAATGAAAGAAGAAGAGGGTGACATCATTGGGGCAGCAAACATAATTCAGGAGCTGCAGGTGGAGACGTACGGCTCGATGGAGAAGAAGGAGAAGGTAGGTAACACGACGGCTTACGGAACACAAGAGATGCTGCATCTAGGTCAACTCCGGCCATGAAAGCTTATGGCTACTATGTACAAAGGTTTCTTTGTATTTTAAAAAGATTGGAGACCTTGCTTTTGGGATTAACCTTGTACCTATGTTTATACTGAACATTTCTGAAACAATGTTTGAGTTGTATCTTGTTAATAAAGGACAGTAAAGATTGTATTATATTGCAGGTGGAGCTGATCCTGGAACAGATGCGACTTTGTCTGGCCAAGAAGGACTACATCAGGACCCAGATAATATCCAAGAAGATCAACACCAAGTTCTTTGAGGAGGAGGGCACGCAGGAGCTGAAACTGAAATTCTACCGGTAAGTAATCATACAACTATAAGTATTGGGCGTAAAGCTGATGTCCCACGGTCAACATTTTTTATACGATGTGAACGTTGTGTACCATTCCCATGGGAGTGTGTATTGGTCCAAATATTTCTCGCATGCACATGAAGAGCTGATGGAAAATGGTGGAGGTTGCTGTTGCAAGCTTAGTTTATGTATCCATTGCAAGAGCATGTTATAATAGAAAGACAAAATCAAGACTAGACCATGGCAGGCCAAGGAAGAGGTGTACTACATATGCTGCAAAATGAACTTGTTTCTAAATTATTTTAACTTCCTTAGAATGGATGAAAATTTGTTTGGAAAGTTGCTGTCCTTAGTTGAGGCAAAAATCACTCCCCAAGACACAAATATGAGGCAGTCCATACCAATAATGACGTTTTTATATTTTTGTTGAGAAAAGAAGGTTAGGTACGAATGGATCCGATAAAATACATTTGCAGGGGTTGTAAATACCCAAGTCGTTATTTCACAAATCTCTGCTGCACAAAAAAATGTGTATTTCAAGCATAGCTCAGCTACTATAACCTTATTATTTAAGACAAAGTCTACAAGATACAGCAAAGTTTCACACAGACAATCCCGTTGGCGGGAAGGAAGACCAGCGCAAGCTGCCATCTTATTATGTCATTACCACCAGGTCGCTCATTGGTTCATTTCATACGTTTGGACCAAAAATTAGAAATCGCTGTATCCTGTTGTAGCATACTGGAATTGGACCAAAAATAGGATGGAAATTGCAGACAATGGAATTAATTTGTAGTTTGAAGAGTATTGGAATAAAACATTTGAGCGTGGGACATCGGCCTAACTTATAAATGGATGAATAAAGTGGTGACGGTGTTTGGCGTCCTAGTCTTCATTGAGAAGCACAGCAAGGTGAGACACTATACACCTGATATCTAAAGACTATTTTATTCTGTCTGTAGATTCCAAAGTTCACACTCGTGTAAGTCTGCAATAATTCAGCTATTCACTATAATAGCTAAGGGCCTTTCTGTTGTTGGCCTCACTTCCTTCTGAACTTGGCGTCCAACAAACAGTGCATGTACAGTACAACTATGGAGTATTACTTTGGGGAGCTGGAAGAAAAAAATTATTCTAAAGATATTTTGGCTTCAAAAAAAGTAATTATAACAATTGAAAATTTAGAAAAAAACTGAAACCTATAAAAACTCATCTAGAACTAAAGATGCTGTATCATAAAGTTGTAAAAAGTGATCATAATACTAGAATAAGTCAGAATTATTTCACAACAAAAAGTGTATATAAAATATTTCTCTCTATTTGCTAGAGTTATAGGTGTATTATTCTGTTAATGTTCAGTTTTAAGACTAACTTTAAAAGTGCACTCTTTAATTTTTGACATCACTTTAAAATTCATTTACATGCAGAATAAAATTTGATTCTAAAAATGCTTATTTTTACTTTCTCTATATTGTATACACAGTACATATGTAGGTAGACAAGGTATTGCATTCCATCCAGAAATTCAATATCAAGATTTCACAGAAAATACATGTTTTAGGGTCTCCTGCATAAAAAAAATCTGATGTGTTCTATTTAAATGACTTTCTGTACATCTCTGCAACAAATTATTGTTAAAAAGGTTACACTTCTTTTTACTTCATGCTAATCGAGAAAAAATAATAAGTTTTTCAAAGCTGAAACCAAAAAACAGCAATATCTCAAAAACGATCAACTCCATGAAAAAAATGTATATGACATAAATTGTAGGTTTTATCCTGATCTGCATTTTGTGTCTATCTCTTACAATTTGCCAGTTATGCAAAATTCATTAACATTTCTCCAGAATAAAGTAATTTTCAGATGCTATCCCCAGAAAATTCAAGATATATAGATTTTATTTGTGAGGTAAATATCTTTAATATACAATATTTTTATCAAAATCGTTAGAGCCATTTTTGAGAAAATAAAAATTTTCCATGTAAAGGGTAGTTGGGGGCAGGGGGATTTTCTTGAAAATCTTTGTGTAGCATACTTGGAAGATACTGAACTTAAATACGAAGTTTGGTATTTAACAGACTTTTCGTCTTTGAACTATGCTGTCCACAGGCACACACATACACAGAGACTTTTTTCCAAAATGCTTTTTTTTGGATTCAGGTGGACCCAAAACATTATTTCCGGTGAAATCTCAGTATTGAAATTTTGGGTGGAATGCAATGCATTCTCTATATACTATGTACATAGTACATGTAGACAAAGTAGAAATAAGCATAATAAATTTTAGAAAAAGATCCATCTGTGTATTTGTGTCATTGAACATGATAGCTCAAAAAGGAAAAGTCTGCAAAATACCAAATTTGGTGTTTTAAGTTTAGTATCTTCCAAGGATGTGACACAAAGATCTTAAGAAAAATCCTTCCTTTCTGAAATGTTCTTTATGAGGACAAAAATTAGAAAATGTGTATTTTCTTAAAAATACCTCTAATGATTTTGATTAACATACTGTATGTTAAAGATATTTACAAGCCAAATAAAATCTATATATCATGAATTTTCTGGAAATAGCCTCTGAACACCTCTTTATTATGGCTACTTTATTCTGGATGAATTTTCTATATGTGGTAACTGCAAGAGATAGACAAAAAATGTTGGTTGGTCAATCAGCTTTTGACTATCACTTTAACCCTTATTTCACTTGTACTTACAAGGAAGCAAGTATTTGTGGATTAGCATGAAGATGCTTGTTATGCAGGTTGATGATAGAGCTGGACCAGCATGAGGGCTCGTACCTGGCCACATGCAAACACTACAGGGCTGTACTCAACACACCAGCCATACAGGAAGACCCAGACCAGAGACACCAGGTGCTGCAGAACGTTGTGTTATACCTGGTGCTGGCACCCTACGACCTGGAGCAGTCTGACCTCACACACAGAGTGCTGGAGGACAAGCTGCTGGACGAGATCCCCACATACAAGTGAGTTACAGCTCTGTCAACCGGACACTGATCCATCCCTTCTTGCTCTACGCATTTGTACAATGATCCACTCTGGGGAATATCGAACTTGATAATCCTATTTTTGTTTTTTCCAAATGAAAATTTGTTCCCAAGTTGCCAATTCCTGCTTTCCAGTTACGTGTTTCAATAGTTTAAGCTCTGGGTTTATAGCCTGGTTTTCTGCTGATTTCTGTGGATGTTTGTACTTTATGCTCCTTGGTTCCTCTTGGTTTTCCCAATGTGTTCTATTTGGTAAATTCCAGATTTTTTATTTGATGGGTTCCAATTGTATGTTGTATTCTCTAAAAATTTTTTTGAATTTGTAAAATATATGTGGATGAAATGTGAATTTTTTTTGGAAACCATTTATTTCAGCAATTTCGGCTATTTTTTATATTGTTTCATATTCATGTTCACCAGTTTGTGTGTTAAAATAATGAAAACTGCCTGTTTATGAGACCTTGTGTTGAAGCCATTTGCTTTTATGTAATTGTCCATTTGTGATGGTTTTCTGTATATTCCAACATCTATTCTGTTTAATATCCAGAAATGGAATTTGTCCATCCTTTTCAGTTTCTAGTGTCAATGTTATGTTTCTTTCTTGCAAATTTAACAGCTTTAGAGCATCCTGTATATGCTTTCTTTTGGAACTATTGCGAAAATATTGTCCACATATCAAAAAAAAAAAAGTATTATAGTAACAATTTTTTGCTGCTTCCAAAAGTAACTGCAACTGTCTTATTTTAAATGGTACAACATATATTTTTACTTTCTTTACTTGGTATTTAAGTACAGAAGGTATTGCCTTCCACCCAAAAATTTGATATCAGCATTTAAACAGAAATGCATGTTTTAGAAAAAGGCCCATGTGTCTGTGTACACAATAACTCAAAAACAAAGTCAGTATTGGTATTTAAGTTTAGCACCTTCCAAGGATGCGACAAACTATAATTGGTGATAAATTAACTTGTGATTGACATTCCTGCTGACACATATCTGTCCTGGTACAGTGTTGCCATATTTACTGCAGTACCACATGTTCCACTGCCTTCTTACTATCACAGTTCTTGTATTTTGAACTACTTTTCCGCATTTCTCACTAGTTAGCTCATTTCAACATTGGGTCCTGTACTTCACTAACATAACCTCAACTGTAAGACATTTTCAAATGTTCTAGGATGAGTGATATATAAAAGGTGTTGCTGTGTCATATAACACTACATGAGAACACACACGTAAATTTCCACTGAACCCTTAGGTGTTGCAACACAGATGACATGTGTCTCTATTCTTACTCTGTGTTGGGCCAGCAACCTCATGACACACCCCACAAGTGTCAATCACATGGAAATTTCTCAATGGATGATATTTCAAAATTATTGTTTTTGTCAAAAATGGCTAACACTTGTAATTAAAACATTGTATATTAAAGATACTTGCAACATGAGAAATGAAATGCATAACTTGAATTTTGTGGGAGCAGCCTCTTTATCATAGATAATGACTTTCACAGAACTGGAAAGTCCTAACAGATACACAAAAACTGTAGATCTTGTTAAAATTCATATACAGGAAGCCATCCATTACATATCTATTTTGTTTTACTGCGAGTCATGGAAAGAGTACCAAGTTTCAATGTGTCGCATAGCAACCACATTTTAAAACATTTAACTGTCAGTTTAGCCTAGTATATTGCTTATTTCCCTTCTACTCTCAAGGAACTAAGTAATAAGATAATTTCTGCTAATGTGTATGCGTGTATAATGCTCAAAATTTGATGATAAAATCATTATTCTTTTTCTTCCCAGTATTTAGAGACCAGACCTTCTTGATTTTGGAGCATTTGACATGCAGTTAGGTGATGAATGTTTATCTGTAGTGTGGAAGACATTAATGCAAAAGAATGAAGAAATGCTCACTCAGATCGTCATGGCTGATGGTTAACTTGCTAGCTACATCTTAACTTTATTTTAAACATCCTTCCAATTAAGTTTTTCAGAGGAAGTAAGGTAATAGGTTGTGAAAATATCACATATTTTCTTTCGTTTTTCTGCTAATGGTTGTCCCAATTAGCATGATATCTTTAAGTGAAAGTGAGGCTGTTATCGCCAATGTATTTACCTCTACTCATGCTTGATTTGAATTCATATATTTACCATGAATTCTAATACACATATTTTGTGTATATAATAAGGGTAAAAGCACATATTTGGAGTTGTATGTCCAGAGTCCAGGTTAGAGTGTAAAAGTGAAAGGTAATGGCTATGACAGCCTTGTCATCATGGAGCACCAATCAGATGTTGAGATTAGGTCACATGTGTGACATACCGGTCCATGGCAACCACGTTTGGGGGTTGGCATCGCCAAGCTCTGAGGCAAGCTTTATTTCCATAGGGGGCAGACAGATGTCGGTATTAGAAGTCACACTTTAACATTGATTGCCTTTTACTTACGTTTGTGAGTTGTCACATGTGCTGTTAATCGGAGCTTGTGGGGAACTTCGGCATTTCAGCTGGTTACTTATAAACAGGTTTAAACGTCAAAGTAAAAGTAAATCATTCGCGCAAAGTACCTTGTGTTTTCTTATCAATCTACATTATCACCAGAACTGCTGTCTTCCATCGTCACCCTGAGAAACCCTTGTAACCTAAACTCCATTCCCTTACAAGCTAGCCAGGACTGGAAACATAACACCAGCCTCACCCTGAGAAACCCTTGTAACCTAAACTCCATTCCTTTACAAGCTAGCCAGGACAGGAAACATAACACCAGCCTCACCCTGAGAAACCCTTGTAACCTAAACTCCATTCCCTTACAAGCTAGCCAGGACTGGAAACATAGCACCAGCCTCACCCTGAGAAACCCTTGTAACCTAAACTCCATTCCCTTACAAGCTAGCCAGGACTGGAAACATAGCACCAGCTTCACCCTGAGAAACCCTTGTAACCTAAACTCCATTCCCTTACAAGCTAGCCAGGACTTGAAACATAGCACCAGCCTCACCCTGAGAAACCCTTGTAACCTAAACTCCATTCCTTTACAAGCTAGCCAGGACTGGAAACATAACACCAGCCTCACCCTGAGAAACCCTTGTAACCTAAACTCCATTCCCTTACTAGCTAGCCAGGACAGGAAACATAACACCAGCCTCACCCTGAGAAACCCATGTAACCTAAACTCCATTCCCTTACAAGCTAGCCAGGACTGGAAACAACACCAGCCTCACCCTGAGAAACCCTTGTAACCTAAACTCCATTCCCTTACAAGCTAGCCAGGACTGGAAACATAACACCAGCCTCACCCTGAGAAACCCTTGTAACCTAAACTCCATTCCCTTACTAGCTAGCCAGGACTGGAAACATAGCACCAGCCTCACCCTGAGAAACCCTTGTAACCTAAACTCCATTCCCTTACAAGCTAGCCAGGACTGGAAACATAGCACCAGCCTCACCCTGAGAAACCCTTGTAACCTAAACTCCATTCCCTTACAAGCTAGCCAGGACTGGAAACATAGCACCAGCCTCACCCTGAGAAACCCTTGTAACCTAAACTCCATTCCTTTACAAGCTAGCCAGGACTGGAAACATAACACCAGCCTCACCCTGAGAAACCCTTGTAACCTAAACTCCATTCCCTTACAAGCTAGCCAGGACTGGAAACATAACACCAGCCTCACCCTGAGAAACCCTTGTAACCTAAACTCCATTCCCTTACAAGCTAGCCAGGACTGGAAACACAACGCCAGCCTCACCCTGAGAAACCCTTGTAACCTAAACTCCATTCCCTTACAAGCTAGCCAGGACTGGAAACATAGCACCAGCCTCACCCTGAGAAACCCTTGTAACCTAAACTCCATTCCCTTACAAGCTAGCCAGGACTGGAAACATAACACCAGCCTCACCCTGAGAAACCCTTGTAACCTAAACTCCATTCCCTTACTAGCTAGCCAGGACTGGAAACATAGCACCAGCCTCACCCTGAGAAACCCTTGTAACCTAAACTCCATTCCCTTACAAGCTAGCCAGGACTGGAAACATAACACCAGCCTCACCCTGAGAAACCCTTGTAACCTAAACTCCATTCCCTTACTAGCTAGCCAGGACAGGAAACATAACACCAGCCTCACCCTGAGAAACCCTTGTAACCTAAACTCCATTCGTTTACAAGCTAGCCAGGACAGGAAACACAACGCCAGCCTCACCCTGAGACCCTCCATTCCTTTACAAGCTAGCCAGGACAGGAAACACAACACCAGCCTCACCCTGAGACCCTCCATTCCTTTACAAGCTAGCCAGGACTGGAAACATAACACCAGCCTCACCCTGAACCCCTTGTAACCTAAACTCCATTCCCTTACTAGCTAGCCAGGACAGGAAACATAACACCAGCCTCACCCTGAGAAACCCTTGTAACCTAAACTCCATTCCCTTACAAGCTAGATAGGACAGGAAAAACGCCAGCCTCACCCTGAGAAACCCATGTAATCTAAACTCCATTCCTTTACAAGCTCGTCATGACAGGAAACATAACACCAGCATCACCCTGAGACCCTCCATTCCCTTACAAGCTAGCCAGGACTGGAAAGAACACCAGCCTCACCCTGAGAAACCCATGTAACCTAAACTCCATTCCCTTACAAGCTCGCCAGGACAGGAAACATAACACCAGCCTCACCCTGAGAAACCCTTGTAACCTAAACTCCATTCCTTTACAAGCTAGCCAGGACTGGAAACATAACACCAGCCTCACCCTGAGAAACCCATGTAACCTAAACTCCATTCCCTTACAAGCTAGCCAGGACAGGAAACACAACACCAGCCTCACCCTGAGAAACCCATGTAACCTAAACTCCATTCCCTTACAAGCTAGCCAGGACTGGAAACACGACGCCAGCCTCACCCTGAGAAACCCTTGTAACCTAAACTCCATTCCTTTACAAGCTAGCCAGGACTGGAAACATAACACCAGCCTCATCCTGAGAAACCCTTGTAACTTAAACTCCATTCCTTTACAAGCTCGCCAGGACAGGAAACATAACACCAGCCTCACCCTGAGAAACCCTTGTAACTTAAACTCCATTCCTTTACAGGCTAGCCAGGACAGGAAACACGACGCCAGCCTCACCCTGAGAAACCCTTGTAACTTAAACTCCATTCCTTTACAGGCTAGCCAGGACAGGAAACACGACGCCAACACGGGGAATCGTCTCAAAGCTTTTGGATACTAATGCTGACCAGAGTAAGCACACCAGCCTCACCCTGAGAAACCCATGTAACCTAAACTCCATTCCTTTACAAGCTCGCCAGGACTGGAAACACAACACCAGCCTCACCCTGAGAAACCCATGTAACCTAAACTCCATTCCCTTACAAGCTCGCCAGTACAGGAAACATAACACCAGCCTCACCCTGAGAAACCCTTGTAACCTAAACTTCATTCCCTTACTAGCTAGCCAGGACAGGAAACAAAACACCAGCCTCACCCTGAGAAACCCATGTAACCTAAACTCCATTCCCTTACAAGCTCGCCAGTACAGGAAACACAACACCAGCCTCACCCTGAGAAACCCATGTAACCTAAACTCCATTCCCTTACAAGCTAGCCAGGACAGGAAACACAACACCAGCCTCACCCTGAGAAACCCATGTAACCTAAACTCCATTCCCTTACAAGCTAGCCAGGACAGGAAACACAACACCAGCCTCACCCTGAGAAACCCATGTAATCTAAACTCCATTCCCTTACTAGTTAGCCAGGACAGGAAACAGAACACCAGCCTCACCCTGAGAAACCCATGTAACCTAAACTCCATTCCCTTACAAGCTAGACAGGACAGGAAACACGACGCCGGCACGGGGAATTGTCTCAAAGCTTTTGGATACTAATGCTGACCAGAGTAAGCACACCAGCCTCACCCTGAGAAACCCATGTAACCTAAACTCCATTCCCTTACAAGCTAGCCAGGACTGGAAACACAACACCAGCCTCACCCTGAGAAACCCATGTAACCTAAACTCCATTCCTTTACAAGCTCGCCAGGACTGGAAACACAACACCAGCCTCACCCTGAGAAACCCTTGTAACCTAAACTCCATTCCCTTGCTAGCTCGCCAGGACTGGAAACACAACACCAGCATCACCCTGAGAAACCCATGTAACCTAAACTCCATTCCCTTACAAGCTCGCCAGGACAGGAAACCCGATGCCGACACGGGGAATTGTCTCAAAGGTTTTGGATACTAATGCTGACCAGAGTAAGCACACCAGCCTCACCCTGAGAAACCCATGTAACCTAAACTCCATTCCTTTACAAGCTCGCCAGGACTGGAAACACAACACCAGCCTCACCCTGAGAAACCCTTGTAACCTAAACTCCATTCCCTTACTAGCTAGCCAGGACTGGAAACACAACACCAGCCTCACCCTGAGAAACCCTTGTAACCTAAACTCCATTCCTTTACAAGCTAGCCAGGACAGGAAACATAACACCAGCCTCACCCTGAGAAACCCTTGTAACCTAAACTCCATTCCCTTACAAGCTAGCCAGGACTGGAAACATAGCACCAGCCTCACCCTGAGAAACCCTTGTAACCTAAACTCCATTCCTTTACAAGCTAGCCAGGACTGGAAACATAACACCAGCCTCACCCTGAGAAACCCTTGTAACCTAAACTCCATTCCCTTACAAGCTAGCCAGGACAGGAAACACAACGCCAGCCTCACCCTGAGAAACCCATGTAACTTAAACTCCATTCCCTTACAAGCTAGCCAGGACTGGAAACATAACACCAGCCTCACCCTGAGAAACCCTTGTAACCTAAACTCCATTCCCTTACAAGCTAGCCAGGACTGGAAACATAACACCAGCCTCACCCTGAGAAACCCTTGTAACCTAAACTCCATTCCCTTACAAGCTCGCCAGGACAGGAAACACAACGCCAGCCTCACCCTGAGAAACCCATGTAACTTAAACTCCATTCCCTTACAAGCTAGCCAGGACTGGAAACATAACACCAGCCTCACCCTGAGAAACCCTTGTAACCTAAACTCCATTCCCTTACAAGCTAGCCAGGACTGGAAACATAACACCAGCCTCACCCTGAGAAACCCTTGTAACCTAAACTCCATTCCCTTACAAGCTAGCCAGGACTGGAAACATAGCACCAGCCTCACCCTGAGAAACCCTTGTAACCTAAACTCCATTCCCTTACAAGCTAGCCAGGACTGGAAACATAACACCAGCCTCACCCTGAGAAACCCTTGTAACCTAAACTCCATTCCCTTACTAGCTAGCCAGGACAGGAAACATAACACCAGCCTCACCCTGAGAAACCCTTGTAACCTAAACTCCATTCCCTTACAAGCTAGCCAGGACTGGAAACATAACACCAGCCTCACCCTGAGAAACCCTTGTAACCTAAACTCCATTCCCTTACAAGCTAGCCAGGACAGGAAACATAACACCAGCCTCACCCTGAGAAACCCTTGTAGCTTAAACTCCATTCCCTTACAAGCTAGCCAGGACAGGAAACATAACACCAGCCTCACCCTGAGAAACCCTTGTAACCTAAACTCCATTCCCTTACAAGCTAGCCAGGACAGGAAACATAACACCAGCCTCACCCTGAGAAACCCTTGTAACTTAAACTCCATTCCCTTACAAGCTAGCCAGGACAGGAAACATAACACCAGCCTCACCCTGAGAAACCCTTGTAACCTAAACTCCATTCCCTTACAAGCTAGCCAGGACTGGAAACATAACACCAGCCTCACCCTGAGAAACCCTTGTAACCTAAACTCCATTCCCTTACTAGCTAGCCAGGACAGGAAACATAACACCAGCCTCACCCTGAGAAACCCTTGTAACCTAAACTCCATTCGTTTACAAGCTAGCCAGGACAGGAAACACAACGCCAGCCTCACCCTGAGACCCTCCATTCCTTTACAAGCTAGCCAGGACAGGAAACATAACACCAGCCTCACCCTGAGACCCTCCATTCCTTTACAAGCTAGCCAGGACTGGAAACATAACACCAGCCTCACCCTGAACCCCTTGTAACCTAAACTCCATTCCCTTACTAGCTAGCCAGGACAGGAAACATAACACCAGCCTCACCCTGAGAAACCCATGTAACCTAAACTCCATTCCCTTACAAGCTCGCCAGTACAGGAAACATAACACCAGCCTCACCCTGAGAAACCCTTGTAACCTAAACTTCATTCCCTTACTAGCTAGCCAGGACAGGAAACAAAACACCAGCCTCACCCTGAGAAACCCATGTAACCTAAACTCCATTCCCTTACAAGCTCGCCAGTACAGGAAACACAACACCAGCCTCACCCTGAGAAACCCATGTAACCTAAACTCCATTCCCTTACAAGCTAGCCAGGACAGGAAACATAACACCAGCCTCACCCTGAGAAACCCATGTAATCTAAACTCCATTCCCTTACTAGTTAGCCAGGACAGGAAACAGAACACCAGCCTCACCCTGAGAAACCCATGTAACCTAAACTCCATTCCCTTACAAGCTAGCCAGGACAGGAAACACAACACCAGCCTCACCCTGAGAAACCCATGTAACCTAAACTCCATTCCCTTACAAGCTAGCCAGGACTGGAAACATAACACCAGCCTCACCCTGAGAAACCCTTGTAACCTAAACTCCATTCCTTTACAAGCTAGCCAGGACTGGAAACACAACACCAGCCTCACCCTGAGAAACCCTTGTAACCTAAACTCCATTCCCTTACAAGCTAGCCAGGACTGGAAACACAACACCAGCCCCACCCTGAGAAACCCTTGTAACCTAAACTCCATTCCCTTACAAGCTAGCCAGGACAGGAAACATAACACCAGCCTCACCCTGAGAAACCCATGTAACCTAAACTCCATTCCCTTACTAGTTAGCCAGGACAGGAAACAGAACACCAGCCTCACCCTGAGAAACCCATGTAACCTAAACTCCATTCCCTTACAAGCTAGACAGGACAGGAAACACAACGCCAGCCTCACCCTGAGAAACCCTTGTAACCTAAACTCCATTCCCTTACAAGCTAGCCAGGACAGGAAACCCGACGCCGGCACGGGGAATTGTCTCAAAGCTTTTGGATACTAATGCTGACCAGAGTAAGCACACCAGCCTCACCCTGAGAAACCCATGTAACCTAAACTCCATTCCCTTACAAGCTAGCCAGGACTGGAAACACAACACCAGCCTCACCCTGAGAAACCCATGTAACCTAAACTCCATTCCTTTACAAGCTCGCCAGGACTGGAAACACAACACCAGCCTCACCCTGAGAAACCCTTGTAACCTAAACTCCATTCCCTTGCTAGCTCGCCAGGACTGGAAACACAACACCAGCATCACCCTGAGAAACCCATGTAACCTAAACTCCATTCCCTTACAAGCTCGCCAGGACAGGAAACCCGATGCCGACACGGGGAATTGTCTCAAAGGTTTTGGATACTAATGCTGACCAGAGTAAGCACACCAGCCTCACCCTGAGAAACCCATGTAACCTAAACTCCATTCCTTTACAAGCTAGCCAGGACAGGAAACATAACACCAGCCTCACCCTGAGAAACCCATGTAACCTAAACTCCATTCCTTTACAAGCTCGCCAGGACTGGAAACACAACACCAGCCTCACCCTGAGAAACCCTTGTAACCTAAACTCCATTCCCTTACTAGCTAGCCAGGACTGGAAACACAACACCAGCCTCACCCTGAGAAACCCTTGTAACCTAAACTCCATTCCTTTACAAGCTAGCCAGGACTGGAAACATAACACCAGCCTCACCCTGAGAAACCCATGTAATCTAAACTCCATTCCCTTACAAGCTAGCCAGGACTGGAAACATAACACCAGCCTCACCCTGAGAAACCCTTGTAACCTAAACTCCATTCCCTTACAAGCTAGCCAGGACTGGAAACATAGCACCAGCCTCACCCTGAGAAACCCTTGTAACCTAAACTCCATTCCCTTACAAGCTAGCCAGGACTGGAAACATAACACCAGCCTCACCCTGAGAAACCCTTGTAACCTAAACTCCATTCCCTTACTAGCTAGCCAGGACAGGAAACATAACACCAGCCTCACCCTGAGAAACCCTTGTAACCTAAACTCCATTCCCTTACAAGCTAGCCAGGACAGGAAACATAACACCAGCCTCACCCTGAGAAACCCTTGTAACTTAAACTCCATTCCCTTACAAGCTAGCCAGGACAGGAAACATAACACCAGCCTCACCCTGAGAAACCCTTGTAACCTAAACTCCATTCCCTTACAAGCTAGCCAGGACAGGAAACATAACACCAGCCTCACCCTGAGAAACCCTTGTAACTTAAACTCCATTCCCTTACAAGCTAGCCAGGACAGGAAACATAACACCAGCCTCACCCTGAGAAACCCTTGTAACCTAAACTCCATTCCCTTACAAGCTAGCCAGGACTGGAAACATAACACCAGCCTCACCCTGAGAAACCCTTGTAACCTAAACTCCATTCCCTTACTAGCTAGCCAGGACAGGAAACATAACACCAGCCTCACCCTGAGAAACCCTTGTAACCTAAACTCCATTCGTTTACAAGCTAGCCAGGACAGGAAACACAACGCCAGCCTCACCCTGAGACCCTCCATTCCTTTACAAGCTAGCCAGGACAGGAAACATAACACCAGCCTCACCCTGAGACCCTCCATTCCTTTACAAGCTAGCCAGGACTGGAAACATAACACCAGCCTCACCCTGAGACCCTCCATTCCTTTACTAGCTAGCCAGGACTGGAAACATAACACCAGCCTCACCCTGAACCCCTTGTAACCTAAACTCCATTCCCTTACTAGCTAGCCAGGACAGGAAACATAACACCAGCCTCACCCTGAGAAACCCTTGTAACCTAAACTCCATTCCCTTACAAGCTAGACAGGACAGGAAACACGCCAGCCTCACCCTGAGAAACCCATGTAATCTAAACTCCATTCCTTTACAAGCTCGTCAGGACAGGAAACATAACACCAGCATCACCCTGAGACCCTCCATTCCCTTACAAGCTAGCCAGGACTGGAAAGAACACCAGCCTCACCCTGAGAAACCCATGTAACCTAAACTCCATTCCCTTACAAGCTAGCCAGGACAGGAAACACAACACCAGCCTCACCCTGAGAAACCCATGTAATCTAAACTCCATTCCCTTACTAGTTAGCCAGGACAGGAAACAGAACACCAGCCTCACCCTGAGAAACCCATGTAACCTAAACTCCATTCCCTTACAAGCTAGACAGGACAGGAAACACAACGCCAGCCTCACCCTGAGAAACCCTTGTAACTTAAACTCCATTCCCTTACTAGTTAGCCAGGACAGGAAACAGAACACCAGCCTCACCCTGAGAAACCCATGTAACCTAAACTCCATTCCCTTACTAGTTAGACAGGACAGGAAACACAACACCAGCCTCACCCTGAGAAACCCATGTAACCTAAACTCCATTCCCTTACAAGCTAGACAGGACAGGAAACACAACGCCAGCCTCACCCTGAGAAACCCTTGTAACCTAAACTCCATTCCCTTACAAGCTAGCCAGGACAGGAAACCCGACGCCGGCACGGGGAATTGTCTCAAAGCTTTTGGATACTAATGCTGACCAGAGTAAGCACACCAGCCTCACCCTGAGAAACCCATGTAACCTAAACTCCATTCCCTTACAAGCTAGCCAGGACTGGAAACACAACACCAGCCTCACCCTGAGAAACCCATGTAACCTAAACTCCATTCCTTTACAAGCTCGCCAGGACTGGAAACACAACACCAGCCTCACCCTGAGAAACCCTTGTAACCTAAACTCCATTCCCTTGCTAGCTCGCCAGGACTGGAAACACAACACCAGCATCACCCTGAGAAACCCATGTAACCTAAACTCCATTCCCTTACAAGCTCGCCAGGACAGGAAACCCGATGCCGACACGGGGAATTGTCTCAAAGGTTTTGGATACTAATGCTGACCAGAGTAAGCACACCAGCCTCACCCTGAGAAACCCATGTAACCTAAACTCCATTCCTTTACAAGCTCGCCAGGACTGGAAACACAACACCAGCCTCACCCTGAGAAACCCTTGTAACCTAAACTCCATTCCCTTACAAGCTAGCCAGGACTGGAAACATAGCACCAGCCTCACCCTGAGAAACCCATGTAACCTAAACTCCATTCCCTTACAAGCTCGCCAGGACAGGAAACCCGATGCCGACACGGGGAATTGTCTCAAAGGTTTTGGATACTAATGCTGACCAGAGTAAGCACACCAGCCTCACCCTGAGACCCTCCATTCCCTTACAAGCTCGCCAGGACTGGAAACACGACGCCGACTCGGGGAATTGTCTCAAAGGTTTTGGCTACTAATGCTGACCAGAGTAAGATGTTTGTCCTTGTGTTGCAGAGAGTTGCTGAGGCTGTTCATCAACTCAGAGTTGATCAAGTGGTCAGGTCTGTGTGAGATCTACGAGCAGGAACTGAAGCAGGGTACTCCTAAATGCAGAGCCACACAAGTGTTCAACCCCAACACGGAAGAGGGCAAGAAGCGATGGCAGGACCTCAAGAGTAGAGTTGTCGAACATGTAAGGGAAGCTTTCTCTTACAAGTATTCCTCTATGTACAAGGTATTGCAATCCACCCAAAAATTCAATACACAGAGTTCACCGCAAATACATGTTTTGTCTACCACTGAATCCAAAAAAAAAGCATTTTTGGAAAAAGGTCAATGTACGTGTCTGTGGACAGCATAGGTCAAAAACGAAAAGATCTTGCAATGCCAAACTTGGCATTTAAGTTTGGTATCTTCCAGGGATGCGACATAAAGATTTTCAAGAAAATCTTCCCACTCCCAACTACGCTTTACATGGAACTTTTTTTGAAGTTTTTGATTTTCTTAAAAATGGGTCTAAGGATTTTTATTAAAATATTGTATATTAAACATATTTACCTGACAAATGAAATGTATATGTTGAATTTTCTGGAAATAGCCTCTGAAGACTACTTTATTCTGGATAAATTTTGCGGAATTTTATATAACTACTAAACCTTAAATGGACAAAATCTTGCCACACAAAAAATGTAGAGCACGTTAAAATACACAATTTATGTTGTATACAATTTTTCGTGGAATTGATTTTTTTTTTTTTTTTTTTTTTTTTTTTTTTTAAGATATTTCTTGTTTCTGGTTTCAGCTTTGAAAAACTTATGCTTTTCTGATACAGGAATTTGTCAACTCATGTCCATACAAGGGAACTTCAGTCACATAGCAACGAGCTTTTGACTATCACTTTAACTTATGGTGCTCCCTTATTTCCCTTTTACTTAAAAGGAAGCAAGTAATAAGACTATTTCTGCTCATTTTTTTTTGGTTAGCATGAAGTAAATAGAAGCAAAAGCTTTTTAACAATAATTTGTTACAGAGATGTAGAGAAAGTCATGTGAATGGAGCACATGAGATTTTTGACACTGTGAGGGATAGGGAATAATTCTGGTTAAAGAAAACTTCCCTACCCAGCTCACTGACCACTCAACCATTGAGGCAGTCTTATTTCTTATATAGTTTAGCTTAAATTTACTCGACAAAGGGAAAATCATAGTAAAAAAGTCTAATGGTTAACTCACCATAACCAAGTTTTGAACTCCTGGCTTCTTGAATAAAATGTAGTTTTATTTAGGGACGCTTTTTAACTGCTGTGGTTCTCAGCAGACATGAAAGACCGCTTAATTTTGCTCAAAGGCTTCTTTATCAGGCTTGTGGTTCTTTTATGTGTATAAATCTATGACACGGGACCAACGGCTTTACTGCGTTTCCGAAGGAAGCTATGCTAAGGATTTTTACACCTGAAAAAAATGCATCGTTCTCTGCCGAGTTTGAGCCTGCAACTTTGGGTAAATGAGGTTATCATGGTAACCACTACACCACAGAGGCAGTATATGATTATTACTTTCTCAACGCATACAACATAGATAGCATGTAGAGTAAGTTTGTATTCCACCCAAAAAACTGATACCAAGATTTTACCAGAATTATATTTTGAGGACCTCCGAGTCCAAAAAATGCATTTTTAGAAAAAAGTCTGAGTGTGTGTGTCTGTGGACATCATAGCTCAAAAAGTAAAATACTGTTAAATACCAATCTTGCATTGTGTTGCATCCTTGAAAGGAAAAATTTCTGAACCTTTTATTTTTCTCAAAAATGGCTCTTAACAATGTTGATTAAAATGCTATATAATAAAGCTGTTTACATTACGAATAAAATGTAGAGCTCATTAAAATACACATTTTATGTCATACACATTTTTTTCGTGGAGTTTGACAATTTTTGAGATATTCCTTGTTATTATTGGTTTCAGTTTTAAAATACTTAAACTTTTGTTATCTGGGAGGGAACTTGTCAAGTCCTGCCCATGGAAAGAAACGGATTTCAACGCCATAGTAAGCACATTTTAAAACATTTGACTCAGTTTATCCTAGTGTATTCCCTTGTACTTGCAAGAAAGCAAGTAATAAGACAATTTCTGTTAATGTTTATCTCAATGTAGGTAGAAGAATAAGCTTATAAACACATTAAAGCCCACACCCGAGCATAGCTCGGCCAGGTGTTTCTAATGCATTTAATGCAAGTCCACGACCGTAACTCAATCTTGGCTAGGTGGCAAAGAACGTACATCAGTTATCATTTGGTTGTCTGATTTGTGCTGCCATCTGTCCTTGCTTTTAGTCAACTATTAGGAATTTTAGGAGAGTTAGTAATATTGGCTGCTGTCGGGTAGTTGCGCCACTTTCCTTGAAGGTGGTATCTGTTTGTTACCTTTGTGCTCTTAAATGTTAAAATGCTGCATTTTCCTCGATTTCTGTGAACTGAAAGCTGTGGAAAATTCTGATTCCGAGGTAGAGTTTTTTGAACTTTAAATAAATGGAGTGTAAGCAGCTTTATGCAGTTTTTTTTCAAATTCTATTTGACACTTGTAAATTTAAAATAAAATATTAATATGGAAGTATGCCTATTTTCTTACTTGTTGAGAAATCCTTGAATACCATACTTTTAGACTGTCCCAATACTTTTTGGCAGATTTGATTCATGTACTGTAAATAATAACTCAAATAGGTGTAAAAACCCTGGGTTTCTTGGCCCTTCAACTAAAGAAATGCATGGGCTTCAATGTGTTAACAATAATTTGTTATGGAGATGTAGAGATAGTGCATTGGTCACATGGGTGCCAAGTATGTGATGTTCCCCACTGTGTGTATACTCCCCTACCTAATTACTTACAGCAGGTCACTCCTCACTTACCTGTTTGTAGCGACGAGTGCTATAGTTACCTCAGCTCCACTCAAATCTCAACTGAACATGAAATTGACTCGCTCAGGTTGGAGCAGCAAGTAGTTATGAATATCACAACACACTTTAACTTGTATATCTAAATTTATTTGTGACTAGAACCTTTAAATATCACGATAAGCACTTTTTGCCTCACCTACTAACGTTACTTTGTTTCCAAGCACTTCCTGCAACTTACAACATAACTGTGTGTATCTGACGACCGATCCTAAACTGTGCATCCGTGCGTATCTATCAACTGAGCGTTACATGGTATAGTGGTTACCATGCCAACTTCATACAACCTGGCGGATGACCATGAGCTTTTTTGGGTGTAAAATCCTTAGCATGGCTTCCTTCGGAAGGGAAGTAGAGCCGTTGGTCCCGTGTCGTAGAATCTCAAGCCTGATAGAGAAGCAGTCTTTCAAGCCCAGTATAGAATGGGCCGCTGAGAACCACAGCAGTTAAAAGAGTATCCATAAATAAAACTCCATTTTTTTTTCGGACACCTGAACTTTACATTGTGTGTACAAATACAAAAGACCTGCTGCTTATATAGAACATTATGACGTCATGGCTTCTATTGGTTAAAAAGACCGCAACTTGGCATCTATGTATCCCATAATGCAGTTCTTATTACCCATAATGCACTATAAATACCTCATGACTATATTTATACAATGGAAAAGAACTCATTTCTTGTACTTCCCCCAGTTCACTTTTACTTGTTTCTCTACTGTGCGCACTTACATAAAGGAGCACGTGACTTTTACCAACTTTCTACCTTAACAAAGAATCTTCCCCTTATGCAGCGACCCAGTTTCGTTAACAGCATAATCTGTTAATTCAAAATCTTCTCGGGCTTCTAGCCAGGTAAAAACTTTGGTGTCAAGCCAAGTTTTTACCTGGCTAGAAGCCCGAGAAGATTTTGAATTAACACGTCGCCAGGAAAGCTTTAGTTCTTATTTTAGCATAATCTGTGCTTGCTTCAAGCTGGCTTTCTACACATATTGAGAAATATTTTATTTGTACATTAAATAATAACCAATAATTAATAATAATAATAATAGCGAGTCTGTTCTGTGAATGGAACACATCACAATTTTTTTGTGGGTTTTCCACAATCCTGAGAAGATGAATTCAAATAACTGTCAGGTCCTTGGATCCAGAGATTAAAGGATGTTAAACTACCACAAAATAAGACAAATGAATTAGTGATAAATGTTTTCTAAAAATTTTGTTGGTTTTAGGAGACTTCAAAACGTGTATTTGTAGTGAAATGTATGAATGTGTTGCAGAACATCCGAGTGATGGCAAAGTATTACACGAGGATAACATTGAGAAGGATGGCAGAACTGCTGGATTTGCCTGTAGAGGTGAGTTGGTAACCATGTGACTCTGCCCACACACGTGCTACTGACGGTATCTTACTGACCTCTGTGTGTTATTGCAGGAAACAGAGGACTTCCTGTCAAACTTAGTGGTGAACAAGACGGTGCTAGCGAAGACGGACAGACCTGCCGGCGTGGTCAGCTTCACACAGAGCAAGGATCCTAACGACGTTCTCAACGAGTGGTCCAACCACCTGAGTGCGCTGATGCAGCTCGTTAACAAGACAACCCATCTCATCAACAAAGAGGAAATGGTTCACAAACATTTGTTTGCTCTTAAGGAATAATTTGTGCTTTCTTATTTATTTCTTCCTTCACACTACGTCCTGGAATAAAGTGTAACTTTTTTGTAGAATAAAGGTTTTCAACTCAGAAAGTACCCATCCTGCCATCGTTTTAACTAATGATGTTCCAGTCACACATGTGTGGAATTATCAGAATAAACACAAGGCATATTTTACCACAGGAGATGGAAATTCCTGCATAACAGTAACCTTGTATGGCTTCAGTTTTGTTGCTGTGGAAGATGCCTAAGAGATTTTTGAGGTAACTGTTGTAACCTTTTTGTGCTCCATAAGCGTACGCCTGTTAACCTTTTCTTTTGCTGAAGTACACTGTTTGTGGTGCAGCAAGTAGAACCAATGTTACTCACTGGACTGACTGATGCAGGGAAGATCCCATGGTCAACCAAGTTTTGTAACAAACGTACTGTATTTTGAGCAGTTATTTTTGCTCACAGGCCTCTTTATCAGGCTTGAGGTTCTTTTACAAGGAAGCCAGGCTAAGGATTTTTATTCCCCAAAAAAAATCCACTGCCCTCCCTAGGGTTTGAACCCAAAATCTTGGGAACCAGAGACTAGTAGACAACTAAAAGTTTCCATTGTTCATATAACAAATACACAGGGTAGCAGGTGATATATGTTCATCCTTTTAAACCTTGAAACAGCATTTTTTGAGTGATTTTTCTAGGTACATTTTTTTACTTTCTCTACAATATGCATTGTAATTAGAAAAGGTATTGTGTTAAAAATTTGAGCATGTGAGTGGTCTGTGGTCAGGATAGCTCAAAAATGAATTGATCTTTAAATGCCAAACTTGATATTTATATTTAGTATCTTCCAAGGATAAAACACAAAATAGTAATACAATAGCGCTTGTATCAGTCATGTGGATAGCAGTTATTGTTTACTGATATCGACATGATTGTTAAGCAACCCACTGTACAAACCTCAATCTGGATTCATGGCCATGTAGTAGTTGCAACGGTTGTATGTTCTTCCATGAAGGGTAATGGATGGGGAGGGCCCACCTAAAGCAATTGGGTGCAAATATCTTATTTTATTATGTACAAAATATCACTCATACCATGTGAAATGCCTGTGCAGTGTTAAGGCATATGTGAGAGTTGACCACAGTGATGTGATTGGAGCTTAAAAATTTTTTTTTTTAAATTTTACCACCACCTTCATTTTGTACAGAGGTCATTTTTACTTTCTCTACACATACTATGTACATAGTGTATAGAGAAGGTATTGCATTCCACCCAAAAATTCAATACCGAGATTTCACCAGAAATTTTGTTTTAGGGTCCACTGTATCCACAAAAAGTATTTTTAAAAAAAAGGTCTGTATGTCTGTGAACATGATAGCTCAAAAACAAAGTCAGTAAACTACTAAATATGATATTTAAGTTACACATCTTCCAGAAATAAACACAACAAATTTGAGAGAAATCCCCCCACCCCAAACTACCCTTTCGAAAATTTTGATTTTCTGAAAACTGGCTGTAATGATTTTTGTTCAAGTACCATATATTTATATGACAAATAAAATGTTTATCTTGAATTTTCAGGGAATAGTCTCTGAAGACCTGTTTATTCTGGATGACTTGCTGGATTTTGTATAACTAGTAAACCATAAGAGAGAGAAAAAAAACTTACTACTCAAAAAATGTACATTTTGTTATTTTATTTCTTTTTTTTTTTTTTTTTGGTAGTGTTTAACGCCCGCATTTACTGCTCTGGCACCACAGGCGATGATACATGAAGATGGAACCCTGGCGAAAAACGGCTCCTGCACTGCTTTGTCTACCACAAATCTCACATGCCGTCGCTTGGGATTGAACCTGGGCCATCTAGGTGAGAGGCAAGACCACTCAGCCACGGCATGGCTGCACATTTCATTAAAACACACAATTATGTAATATACATCTTTTTTGCGTGCAGTTGACCATTTTGAGATATTCCTTGTTATGGGTTCAGCTTTAAAATACTTACTTTTTTTTTTCATACGAGAATTTTTCAACTGCTGGCTACATAGAACATGGCAATCAGCTTTTAAAAGATTTAAATATTGCTTTAGCCTTATTTCACTTCTACTTACAAGGAAGCAAGTAATAAGACTATTTCTGTTATTGTTTATCTTGATTATCATGAAGTAGATAGAAGAATAAGCTTTTTAACAATAATGTTATATACCCCTGCTACTGAATCCTTGCGCTTGACAGTTGGAGCTAAGTTGATACATCCACAGAAAGATGAAAAGCTTTACCCATTTGACTTTCTGAACCAATCACAAAGAAGCATTTCGGTTGGTTGGTTAGACAACGGAAACAGATCTAGATGCCACACAGTTTTAATATCTGGCTATTTCCAACCTCGTGCTCAGTTTGTGAACTCCTAACACGTGCATCGAGCTGTTCTGTGCAAGCGTTGTTATTTATATTTGTTGGTGTTTGTACGTGAGGGAACATAACAAGAATTTCACAATTATAGAGGTGGATACACTTTTGTGGGAAGGTGTGGACGTGGCTACATGGAAGAAGAAAGTGAATCATGTTCACAAAATAACACGAAAAGCACAGGAATTAGATGGAATCATCAGTGAATGTGAACCACTAATGATATGTCCTGGTGATGACGATGATCCTTTCCAGAATGATGAGGCCAGAGACTTGGAAGGAATTGAGCCATTAAAATTCTAAACTGGTGAAAATCACTTTGTTATACCTTTCTCTCATTGTAACAAGCTATTTTACATTTTATTTTCAATACTGTCATAAATATGCAATGTATGCTACATGCGTTACAGTATCACTGTTATTTTCAGTTAGCATCAATAATAACAAATTAGTTTCATTATTCATCAGCATTCATTTACTATGTACACTGTTTATATTTGTCTTTAGAGACATTTGTAATCAGCTGTTGTTGTTTACCAGTTACTCTGGTGAAGGCATAATAGCCAACCTTACGGGAAACCCCCAAACTGTCCGTGGCAGGGCTATAGGTATG
Source organism: Hymenopus coronatus (assembly GCA_030762935.1). Classification (NCBI taxonomy): domain Eukaryota; kingdom Metazoa; phylum Arthropoda; class Insecta; order Mantodea; family Hymenopodidae; genus Hymenopus; species Hymenopus coronatus. The sequence goes on from CM060892.1 coordinate 1,768,533, forward strand.
TAGAGAAAGTGATGAGCGTGGAACACATCAGATTTTTTGAAGCTGGTGTCTGGTTTAATTGCTTTTACTTCTGTTTTGGGAACTAGCAATACTATAAGATAAAATACAGATCAGGGACCTTGTAGTTGAGGTAGTAATGATGCAGTATTTGCTAGGGACTGAGATCCCTTGAGGTAACACTTGCGACATACTGCCATGTATTTGTCTGCTCCTCCAATCACCTCCAGCTGAAACAACAACAACAGTTGTAAGACTCTTGGGTCGTGGTCGCGAGGGAGACATAACACTTGTAACAAGTTCTTCAATATCACTGCCTCACACTAGCATTGTGCCGAGCAATGATTATTAAACATTTTTTAAGCAAGTATATGATACACACTTCCTTTTATTTATAAATAAATTGCTTTTGGTACATATGATATTTATTTCACAAGCTATTTGAGCTAAATATGGGGATGTGGTACACTAGAAATAATAACTTGCTTCTTCATGCACGTAGCAATGCAATTATCATTGTTGATTTTCTTTAAATGATGGTTGTGATTATAAATGAAATTATACTTAAAACACATATTCTGATATTCACACAACACTTACAAGCTAATTACTTTCAGTAATTAATTTTTCCTTTACTCATAACCAATAAATCAATATGGCATAAATTTCCTTCCATTATTAAAAATTAAACACTGGATATGAAAATGCTTGGCTTCCACATATTAACGTCTCAACATGTACTATGTACATAGTGTATAGAGAAGGTATTGTATTTCACCCAAAAATTCAATACCAAGGTTTCACTGGAAATAGGTGTTTTGGGACCTCTTGAATCCAAAAAAAAATATATATATATTTTTAGAAAAACATGTGTGTGCGTCTGTGGCCAGCATAGCTCAAAAGCAAAAACACTGTTAAATACCAAACTTGGTATTTAAAGATGCAATATGAAGATTTTCAAGAACATCCTCCCCTAGCTACCCTTTATGTGGAAAAATTTCGAAAATTTTTATTTTCTCAAAAATAACTAACAATTTTTATTAAAATGTGTTATATTTAAGATATTTACATGAAAAACAAAATGTACATCAAAAATAAGAACTAAAGCTTTCCTGGCGACGTGTTAATTCAAAATCTTCTCGGGCTTCTAGCCAGGTAACAACTTGGCTTGACACCAAGCCAAGTTTTTACCTGGCTAGAAGCCCGAGAAGATTTTGAATTAAAATGTACATCCTCAATTTTCCGGGAATAGCCTCTGAAGACATGTTTATTCTGGATGAATTTTGCATAACTGGTAAACCAACACACAATTTATGTTATATACATTTTTTTTTTTTGTGGAGTTGATCTTTTTTTTTTTTTTTAGATATTCCTTGTTATTAATTTTAGCTTTAAAATACTTATACTTTTCTCATACAGAATTTCCATAAAATTATTATCTTCGTGCAAGATGACGCTCAGCTCCATATCTGCAACGTGCAAAACAATTAATTGTGTGTTATCAGAAGATACTTTGCAACAAAATGGCTGCCTGATCACATCTGTAGATCGAGATTAGATTCTATACCTAAACTCTGGGTTGTAGATCAGGTCAACAATTACATTTATTTACAAATAATAACTCTGACAATGAATTTTCAGTTTTACAATTACATGTCTGTTTCCAATAACAGAATATTCATGTTTATTATATTTACAATTGAATAGAATCCTGTATAGTAATTAGGTATATTTTTAATTCTGATCTAAACTTGTTTTACAATTCTTTTATAGAAGAGGGAAACAAAACTATTCCTTTGTAGTAAACCCCTTTTTGTTGGTCTATGTCTCTTTGTTATCAATATCTGTGTTATTTATTACAAATGACAATATATTCACAGGCTAATGGTAAAATTACAAACATTTTGAAAGTGGTTTGCAGTGAGTTGATCGTCTTGCCCCTGTCATTATTCTGATTACCTTTGTTTGCATAATGTATATTTTTTTAGCATTTACTGAATTTCCCCAGAATATTATTCCACAGGTCATCAATGAATGAAAATAGGCATAATAAACTGTTTTTAGTTCACATGGTGTTACAATCAATCATAAGACCTAACAGGCTTCTGAATCTCATTATTTTCATATTCTATCCTTAGGCCTGACATGTTTTTATGCTTTGTGCAAAAATTAGTGTAGGTAGTTTTTTCCAAGTTTATGTGAATTTTGTTACTTTACAATCCAAGCTAGTTTTGGTTGTGGAGTGACCTTAAAGAGCGAATTTTCCTCACAGCAACTGAAAGCTGTTATCTCACAAGAAATTCCAAGACATCATCTACAAAATGCTGAACATCTTCCCAATGTGCTTGCCCAGTGTCACTTTTTCATTTCTCAAATGATAAAATATTTATAAAAACTTTAAAGTCATAAATGGCTTTTGAAAGACTATATATGTTTAAACTTTTTAGTGCCAACGCAGAGAACAGAATGCTGTAGTCTGAAAAGTGCCAAGCAATTTTAGAGCGGAATGCAGACTTTTAAATTATTACTAAGAAAATGAGTATCAAAGGATATAGAGAACTGAGTTTTTTTTTATTTTTACTTTCCCTACACATACTATGTATAGAGAAGGTATTGCATTCCACCCAAAAATTCAATATTGAGATTTCACTGGAAATATATGTTTTAGGGTCCCCTGTATCCAAAAAAAGCATTTTCACTAAAAGGTCGGTGTGTCTGTGAACACGATAACTGAAAAAATAAAAGTCGGTAAAATGCCAAACTTGGTATTTAAGTTTAGTATATTTCAGGGATGTGACACAAAAAATTTTGACAGAAAAAAAAAAAAACCACCGCAAACGACCCTTTACATGGAACTTTTTTTCAAAAATTTTGATTTTCTAAAAAATGGCTCTAGCAATTTTGATTAAAATATATATTAAAGATATTTACCTGACAAATAAAATGTATATCTTGAATTTTCTGGGAATAGCCTCTGAAGACTACTTTATTGTGGATGAATTTTACAGAATTTTGCATAACTGCTAAACTGTAAGAGATGGAGAAAAACTTACCACACAAAAAATGTAGAGCACGTTAAAACACAAAATGTATGTTATATGCATATTTTCGCAGAGTTGATCATTTTTGAGATATTCCTTGTAATTGTTTTCAGCTTTAAAAAATTATACATTTCTCATACAGGAATTTGTCAACTGCTGTCCATACAAACAAAGGAACTTCAGTCACATAGCAACCAGCTTTTGACTATTTTAACCTATGCTACTCCTTTATTTCCCTTCTACTTATAAGGAAGCAAGTAATAAGGCTATTTCTGTTAATTTCTTCTCGATTAGTAGAAAGTAAATAGAAGCATAAGCTTTTTAATTATGTTTTTTGCAGAGATATAGAGAAAGTCATGTGAATGGACAGAGATATTTTTGTAAATCCTTCTGTCTATGTAAATTATGGTATTATATGGACAATAAGTCTCTTCAATATTTTTAAAAAACATTTTGTACATAAATGGTTCCAAAATGATTGATAATAAGGCGTACAAAACCTTACTATAGAAACTTGAAGCTAATGAAATGAAAGTATAGATATTTCTTTATTAAAACATCATTTGTTTTGTTGTGGTGTTTTATGTTTTAAAATGTAAAACATTAATTCATGTAACTGCAACTGAAAAAAAATCACCAAAAACACGCACACAGAATACAACTAATAATGAAAATGGCATAAAGCAATAGGATACACATATAACGTAGATTATTGTACAATTAAGAGGAATGGGTCGTCTGGTTACAACTCCGTAAATCCATTTTAATAAATACATTGATTATTTGCATGTGTACGAGGGCCATTGTTATCTGAAGCATTTTCATCATTGCTGAAGCTAGAATATATATCTTCCTCTCTTACATCAATGTCAGAAACCCTTTCATGAAAATCACTTGCTTTCTTCTAATACATCACGAACTGCAGTCTTATTTTCTCTTCGCTTCGTAACCTTTTACTAGCCGATGCCATTTTTCAACCAACATAAACACTTTCTAGCGATGTGTGGTATTAATTTGTATTTTTAACACTACGTCACTTACATTCTTATTATGAGGGACTAGTTTCAGAAGCCTATACTTCCATTTTCAACCTCACGGGTCCAACTGTCGTTGCTGGTGGTGAAATGATGAACTTCTTAACTAAGCTGTCGACTGGTGGAATTTCTTTATTAGGTGATCTTCGTTTTTCCATATGAGATGTTTTCTCAGTACATTGCAGCCTTATGGTTTTTAGCAATTTTGGATTTGGATGTAGATTATGGCTTTCTTTTAGTTTTTGGTTTTTAAAGTGCTCTTTGTATACAAGAAACTCAACAAAGCAAAGCAGAAAAAAAACATAAAAGAAATAACAGCAGGAAAAAACAATATCATCACATTCACTTACCACCCCCGAACATTTAGAAAATTCAAAAAAATCTTCAACCAACAAAACATCACCCTAGCTCCAATGAACAGACTTTCTGTCATAAAGTTACTAAATTCAAAAATAAAAGATGAAATTCCACCAGAAAATAGATCAGGAGTAAATCAAATTAAATGCACACATTGTGAAAAGTTCTGCATAGGAAGTTTAAAAATCAGATCCAAAGAGCACTTTAGAAAACTACAACAAGAAGTTAAATCAGCAGTAGCATTTCACTTCTGGAAACAAAACCATAATCTAGATCCAAATCCAAAATTACTAAAACAATGTCAGGGAAAACATCCTCATATGGAAACACAAAGATCACCTATTAAAGAGAGAAATCCCACCAGTCGACAGCTTAGTTAATAAGTTGATCATTTCACCACCAGAGAAGAGAACACAACCAGCAATGGCGGTTGGATCTGTGAGGTTGAAAATGGAAGCATAGGCTTCTGAAACTAGTCCCTCGTAATAAGAATGTAAGTGACATAGTGTTAAAATACCAACTCAACAAACTAATACCACATGTAATTTGAGTGTCATTGTTACTAAATTCCTTCAAACATCAATCTACTTTCTAGATAAATTAAATTTGGAGTAAAGATATGGTGTGGATATGCTGCAGAAAATCTTTCTCTATGCTATGACAAAGTTTCCCACTAAATGGTGATATAAAGGTTACCTGCTTCTCCTGGCCAATCCTCCTGGTGAAGCTTGCATCCTGAAAACACAACATGCACACAGCACTCAACTTCTGCACACTCTCTGCCAAAGGAACCAGCTTGAGAACGTTCCCAAAGCCAACTCTCTCAAATGTCCCATCCAGGGCTGCCACTATCACAATCTTGCCCTGGTTTGCCATTTCCTCGCAGAATTCCACAACATCTGCAAACTGCACACAACAAAATTACACTACAAGGTACAAGAAGTACATTGTTATAACCAAGCCCTACATTATTAGGCTCTTTCAGCATCTTATATCTTCAATCAAAAAATGTATACGATTTTACTTTCTCTACATAGTATACCGTATTTTATATCAAAATCGTTAGAGCCATTCTAGAGAAAATCTAAATTTTTGAAAAAAGTTCCACTTAAAGGTTAGTTGCGGGTGGGGGGGATTTTCTTCAAAATCTTGGTGTCGCAACCTTGGAAGATACCAAATCTAAATACTAAGTTTGGTATTTAACAGACTTTTAGTTTTTCAGCTTTGCTGCCCACAGGCACGCACACACATACACACGGACATTTTTCTAATTTTTTTTATTCAGGGGGTCTCAAAACATGTATTTCCGGCGAAATCTCGGTATCAAATTTTTGTGTGCATTACAATATCTTCTTTATACACTATGTACATAGAGAGAAAGAAAAACATGTATTTTTAGCAAAATGTTGATACCTAACTCATAAAAGAAAATGCTAAACTTAGTATTTATCTTCCAAGGGTGTGACACTAAGGTTTTGTGAAGGATCCTCCCCATCTCAAATTTAACAAATTTTGATTTTCTCAAAAATAGCTCATAACGATTTTGATTAAAATATCGTACATTAAAGATATTTACCTGACAATTAACATGTATATTTTTTTAATTTTCTGGGAATAGCCTTGGAATACATCTTTATTCTAGAAGAATTTTGCATAAAAATTAAACTGTTAGAGATATAAAAAAAGACACATATCTGTTTCCTTGTGTTTATTTATGACAAAACACACATCTACACTGCACAGTTTATCTTGCTGGAGGATTAAACATCCAATCTCATGTATACTCACTCACAAGTGCAGCCTTTACAACACATTCACTATCAGGCTTGCCAACGCTCTCAACAATATCTTTAATTTCTCAGATATTCCTTGTTATTGGTTTCAGTTTTAAAATACTTATCATACAGAAACACATTTAAATCCCATAGCAAACACGTTTTAAAACATTTCACTATTACAAGGAAGCAAGTTATAAGACAATTTGTTTCATTTTTAGACAGAAAATCACAATGTAGAACCAGAAATAAAATTAACTGAACATATGGGAAAACATCTTAAACATAAACACAACATTTGTGACACAGATGCATCATCTGGTTAACATGGACGGTAGATGGCAGCTCAAGTCTTAGTGGAACCAGAAACAACACGGAAGCAGCATCAACAAATTAACTGAAGATGGGGAGCATGCTCCCAGCATCTAGTCTTAAGCCAATGTCCCATGGGCAAAATTAGGTCCAAATTTATTTATACAACATGAATATTGTGTACAATTTCTCCATTCCATTCCCACGGGCGTGAGTATTGGTCCAAATATTTCTGGCATGCACATGAACAGCTGTTAGAAGATGGCGGAGGTTGCTGATCCACAACTATTAAGTTCGCTGTCACAAGCTTAGTTTATGTATCCATTGCAAGAGCATGTTATAATAGAAAGACAAAAATTGTTTGGAAAGTTGCTGTTCTTAGTTACGGCAAAAATCACTCCCCAAGACACGCAGTCCATACCAGCAAATCAAAGGTAGCGTTTTTATATAATGTTGAGAAAAGAAGGTTAGGTACAAATGGATCTGATAAAATACATTTGCAGGGGTTGTAAATACCCAAGTCGTTATTTCACAAATCTCTGTCGCACAAAAAAATGTGTATTTCAAGCATAGCTCAGCTACTATAACCTTATTATTTAAGACAAAGTCTACAAGATACAGCAAAGTTTCACACAGACAATCACGTTGGCGGGAAGGAAGACCAGCGCAAGCTGCCATCTTATTATGTCATTACCACCAGGTCGCTCATTGGTTCATTTCATACGTTTGGACCAAAAATTAGAAATCGCTGTAGCAAACTGGAATTGGACCAACAATAGGATGGAAATTGCAGACAATGGAATTATCTGATGTCCCACAATCCAATTTGTAGTTTGAAGAGTATTGAACCAAAATATTTGATGTGGGACATCGGCTTTAAAAAATATCTTGCATGTAAATGGAGAGTTTCAAAGTCTTTAAAATTTTGACTCAACATTTGTTAAACGATTCCAAAAATTGGAAGTGTTCCATTCATATTACTTTCTCTAGCTGCTCTGTAAACAAACCATTTATTCAAAACCTTAATCAAAACATTATGCTAATCCAGATAACATAAGCAGAATTAGTCTTATTAGCTTCCTTGTAAGTAGAAGGGAAATAAGAAAATACACTGGCTAAAGCGATAGTTTCGTCCTATAAAAGCCAGTTGTTATGTGAAACAATTGAAATTCTAATCTCTTTTCTTATCAAAAATAAACAAATAGGAAAAAAAAAAAAAAAAAAAGATGTCTTCCCATTTCAGAAAAGTTTAAGTGCTTAAATTAAAACCAATAATCTGGAATATCTCGAAAACTTAACTCCACAAAATAAAAACTGGATATAATATTATATAAAGTTAATTGTGTATGTTAACGACATCTAAATTTTTTTGTGTAGTAAGTTTTTGTCTTAATTACTGGTTATGCAAAAGATACCCATAAGCCTGCGGTGGCGTGTCTGACAGGGTGGTGGAGTGTCTGCCTGGGTGGTAGTGTGTCTGCCCTGGTGGTGGCATGTCTGACAGGGTGGTGGCGTGTCTGACAGGGTGGTAGTGTGTCTGCCTGAGTGGTAGCGTGCCTAGCTGGGTGGTAGCGTGTCTGCCCTGGTGGTGGCGTGTCTGCCTGGGTGGTAAAGTGTCTGCCTGAGTGGCAGCGTGCCTACCTGGGTGGTAGCGTGTCTGTCCTGGTGGTGGTGTGTCTGCCTGGGTGGTAAAGTGTCTGCCTGAGTGGTAGCATGCCTACCTGGGTGGTAGCGTGTCTGCCCTGGTGGTGGTGTGTCTGCCTGGGTGGTAAAGTGTCTGCCTCAGTGGTGGCGTGTCTGTGTGGGTGGTAGTGTGTCTGTGTGGGTGGTAGTGTGTCTGTGTGGGTGGTAGTGTGTCTGTGTGGGTGGTAGTGTGTCTGTGTGGGAGGTAGTGTGTCTGTGTGGGTGGTAGTGTGTATGTGTGGGTGATAGTGTGTCTGTGTGGGTGGTAGTGTGTATGTGTGGGTGGTAGTGTGTCTGTGTGGTGGTAGTGTGTGGGTGTGGGTGGTAGTGTGTCTGTGTGGGTGGTAGTGTGTCTGTGGGTGGTAGTGTGTATGTGTGGGTGTCAGTGTGTCTGTGTGGGTGGTAGTGTGTCTGTGTGGTGGTAGTGTGTCTGTGTGGGTGTCAGTGTGTATGTGTGGGTGGTAGTGTGTATGTGTGGCTGGTAGTGTGTCTGTGTGGGTGGTAGTGTGTCTGTGTGGCTGGTAGTGTGCCTGTGTGGGTGTGGGTGGTAGTGTGTCTGTGTGGGTGGTAGTGTGTATGTGTGGGTGGTAGTGTGTATGTGTGGGTGGTAGTGTGTCTGTGTGGTGGTAGTGTGTCTGTGTGGTGGTAGTGTGTCTGTGTGGTGTGTGTCTGTGTGGTGGTAGTGTGTCTGTGTGGTGGTAGTGTGTCTGTGTGGGTGGTAGTGTGTCTGTGTGGGTGGTAGTGTGTCTGTGTGGCTGGTAGTGTGTATGTGTGGGTGGTAGTGTGTCTGTATGGGTGGTAGTGTGTCTGTATGGGTGGTAGTGTTTCTGTGTGGCTGGTAGTGTGTATGTGTGGGTGGTAGTGTGTCTGTGTGGGTGGTAGTGTGTCTGTATGGGTGGTAGTGTGTCTGTATGGGTGGTAGTGTTTCTGTGTTGGTGGTAGTGTGTCTGTGTGGGTGGTAGTGTGTATGTGTGGGTGGTAGTGTGTCTGTGTGGGTGGTAGTGTGTATGTGTGGGTGGTGAGTGTGTATGTGTGGGTGGTAGTGTGTCTGTGTTGGTGGTAGTGTTTCTGTGTGGGTGGTAGTGTGTCTGTGTGGTGGTAGTGTGTCTGTGTGGGTGGTAGTGTTTCTGTATGGTGGTAGTGTTTCTGTGTGGGTGGTAGTGTTTCTGTGTGGTGGTAGTGTGTCTGTGTGGGTGGTAGTGTTTCTGTATGGTGGTAGTGTGTCTGTGTGGGTGGTAGTGTTTCTGTGTGGTGGTAGTGTGTCTGTGTGGCTGGTAGTGTTTCTGTGTGGGTGGTAGTGTTTCTGCATGGGTGGTAGTGTTTCTGTGTGGGTGGTAGTGTGTCTGTGTGGGAGGTAGTGTGTCTGTATGGGTGGTAGTGTGTCTGTGTGGGTGGTAGTGTGTCTGTGTGGCTGGTAGTGTGTCTGTGTGGCTGGTAGTGTGTCTGTGTGGGTGTGGGTGGTAGTGTGTCTGTGTGGGTGGTAGTGTGTATGTGTGGGAGGTAGTGTGTCTGTGTGGGTGGTAGTGTGTCTGTGTGGGTGGTAGTGTGTATGTGTGGGTGGTAGTGTGTATGTGTGGGTGGTAGTGTGTCTGTGTGGGTGGTAGTGTGTATGTGTGGGTGGTAGTGTGTATGTGTGGGTGGTAGTGTGTCTGTGTGGGTGGTAGTGTGTATGTGTGGGTGGTAGTGTGTCTGTGTGGAAGGTAGTGTGTCTGTGTGGGTGGTAGTGTGTCTGTGTGGGTGGTAGTGTGTCTGTGTGGGTGGTAGTGTTTCTGCGTGGGTGGTAGTGTTTCTGTGTGGTGGTAGTGTGTATGTGTGGGTGGTAGTGTGTATGTGTGGGTGGTAGTGTTTCTGTGTGGGTGGTAGTGTGTATGTGTGGGTGGTAGTGTGTCTGTGTGGGTGGTAGTGTTTCTGTATGGGTGGTAGTGTGTATGTGTGGGTGGTAGTGTGTATGTGTGGGTGGTAGTGTGTCTGTGTGGGTGGTAGTGTGTATGTGTGGGTGGTAGTGTGATTGTGTGGGTGGTAGTGTGTATGTGTGGGAGGTAGTGTGTATGTGTGGGTGGTAGTGTGTCTGTGTGGGTGGTAGTGTGTATGTGTGGGTGGTAGTGTGTATGTGTGGGTGGTAGTGTATTTGTGTTGGTGGTAGTGTGTCTGTGTGGGTGGTAGTGTTTCTGAGTGGGTGGTAGTGTGTCTGTGTGGGTGGTAGTGTGTCTGTGTGGGTGGTAGTGTGTATGTGTGGGGTGGTAGTGTGTATGTGTGGGTGGTAGTGTTTCTGTGTGGGTGGTAGTGTGTCTGTGTGGTGGTAGTGTGTCTGTGTGGGTGGTAGTGTGTCTGTGTGGGTGGTAGTGTTTCTGTGTTGGTGGTAGTGTGTATGTGTGGGTGGTAGTGTGTATGTGTGGGTGGTAGTGTGACTGTGTGGGTGGTAGTGTGTCTGTGTGGGTGGTAGTGTGTCTGTGTGGCTGTAGGTGTGTCTGTATGGGTGGTAATGTTTCTGTGTGGGTGGTAGTGTGTCTGTGTGGGTGGTAGTGTGTATGTGTGGCTGTAGGTGTGTCTGTATGGGTGGTAGTGTGTCTGTGTGGGTGGTAGTGTGTCTGTGTGGGTGGTAGTGTGTATGTGTGGCTGTAGGTGTGTCTGTATGGGTGGTAGTGTTTCTGTGTGGGTGGTAGTGTGTCTGTGTGGGTGGTAGTGTGTCTGTGTGGTGGTAGTGTGTCTGTGTGGTGGTAGTGTGTCTGTGTGGCTGTAGGTGTGTCTGTATGGGTGGTAGTGTTTCTGCATGGGTGGTAGTGTTTCTGTGTGGGTGGTAGTGTGTCTGTGTGGTGGTAGTGTTTCTGTGTGGGTGGTAGTGTTTCTGTATGGGTGGTAGTGTTTCTGTGTGGTTTTAGTGTGTCTGTGTGGCTGGTAGTGTTTCTGTGTGGGTGGTAGTGTGTCTGTATGGGTGGTAGTGTGTCTGTGTGGGTGGTAGTGTATCTGTGTGGCTGGTAGTGTGTCTGTGTGTCTGGTAGTGTGTCTGTATGGGTGGTAGTGTTTCTGTGTGGGTGGTAGTGTGTCTGTGTGGGTGGTAGTGTTTCTGCATGGGTGGTAGTGTTTCTGCGTGGGTGGTAGTGTGTCTGTGTGGCTGGTAGTGTGTCTGTGTGGCTGGTAGTGTGTCTGTGTGGGTGGTAGTGTTTCTGTGTGGGTGGTAGTGTTTCTGTGTGGTGGTAGTGTGTCTGTGTGGCTGGTAGTGTGTCTGTGTGGGTGGTAGTGTGTCTGTATGGGTGGTAGTGTTTCTGTGTGGCTGGTAGTGTGTCTGTGTGGCTGGTAGTGTGTCTGTGTAGTGGTAGTGTGTCTGTGTGGGTGGTAGTGTTTCTGTATGGGTGGTAGTGTTTCTGTGTGGTGGTAGTGTGTCTGTGTGGCTGGTAGTGTGTCTGTATGGGTGGTAGTGTGTCTGTATGGGTGGTAGTGTGTCTGTGTGGGTGGTAGTGTGTCTGTGTGGGTGGTAGTGTGTCTGTATGGGTGGTAGTGTGTATGTGTGGGTGGTAGTGTGTATGTGTGGGTGGTAGTGTGTATGTGTGGGCGGTAGTGTGTCTGTGTGGGTGGTAGTGTGTCTGTGTGGGAGGTAGTGTGTCTGTGTGGGTGGTAGTGTGTCTGTGTGGGTGGTAGTGTGTCTGTGTGGGCGGTAGTGTGTCTGTGTGGGTGGTAGTGTGTATGTGTGGCTGGTAGTGTGTCTGTGTGGGAGGTAGTGTGTCTGTGTGGGTGGTAGTGTGTCTGTGTGGGTGGTAGTGTGTCTGTGTGGGTGGTAGTGTGTCTGTGTGGCTGGTAGTGTGTCTGTGTGGCTGGTAGTGTGTATGTGTGGGTGGTAGTGTGTCTGTATGGCTGGTAGTGTGTCTGTGTGGGTGGTAGTGTGTATGTGTGGGAGGTAGTGTGTATGTGTGGGAGGTAGTGTGTATGTGTGGGAGGTAGTGTGTATGTGTGGGAGGTAGTGTGTATGTGTGGGTGGTAGTGTGTATGTGTGGGTGGTAGTGTGTATGTGTGGGAGGTAGTGTGTATGTGTGGGAGGTAGTGTGTATGTGTGGGTGGTAGTGTGTATGTGTGGGTGGTAGTGTGTATGTGTGGAAGGTAGTGTGTATGTGTGGGAGGTAGTGTGTATGTGTGGGTGGTAGTGTGTATATGTGGGTGGTAGTGTGTATGTGTGGGAGGTAGTGTGTATGTGTGGGAGGTAGTGTGTATGTGTGGGTGGTAGTGTGTATGTGTGGGTGGTAGTGTGTATGTGTGGGAGGTAGTGTGTCTGTGTGGGTGGTAGTGTGTCTGTGTGGGTGATAGTGTGTCTGTGTGGGTGGTAGTGTGTATGTGTGGGAGGTAGTGTGTATGTGTGGGTGGTAGTGTGTATGTGTGGGTGGTAGTGTGTATGTGTGGGAGGTAGTGTGTCTGTGTGGGTGGTAGTGTGTATGTGTGGGTGTCAGTGTGTATGTGTGGGTGCTAGTGTGTATGTGTGGGAGGTAGTGTGTCTGTGTTGGTGGTAGTGTGTATGTGTGGTGGTAGTGTGTCTGTGTGGCTGTAGGTGTGTCTGTATGGGTTGTAGTGTTTCTGCATGGGTGGTAGTGTTTCTGTGTGGGTGGTAGTGTGTCTGTGTGGTGGTAGTGTTTCTGTGTGGGTGGTAGTGTTTCTGTATGGGTGGTAGTGTTTCTGTGTGGTGGTAGTGTGTCTGTGTGGCTGGTAGTGTTTCTGTGTGGGTGGTAGTGTGTCTGTATGGGTGGTAGTGTGTCTGTGTGGGTGGTAGTGTGTCTGTGTGGGTGGTAGTGTGTCTGTGTGGCTGGTAGTGTGTCTGTGTGGCTGGTAGTGTGTCTGTATGGGTGGTAGTGTTTCTGTGTGGGTGGTAGTGTGTCTGTGTGGGTGGTAGTGTTTCTGCATGGGTGGTAGTGTTTCTGCGTGGGTGGTAGTGTGTCTGCGTGGCTGGTAGTGTGTCTGTGTGGCTGGTAGTGTGTCTGTGTGGGTGGTAGTGTTTCTGTGTGGCTGGTAGTGTGTCTGTGTGGCTGGTAGTGTGTCTGTGTGGTGGTAGTGTGTCTGTGTGGGTGGTAGTGTATCTGTATGGGTGGTAGTGTTTCTGTGTGGTGGTAGTGTGTCTGTGTGGCTGGTAGTGTGTCTGTATGGGTGGTAGTGTGTCTGTATGGGTGGTAGTGTGTCTATATGGGTGGTAGTGTGTATGTGTGGGCGGTAGTGTGTATGTGTGGGCGGTAGTGTGTCTGTGTGGGTGGTAGTGTGTCTGTGTGGGTGGTAGTGTGTCTGTGTGGGTGGTAGTGTGTCTGTGTGGGTGGAAGTGTGTCTGTGTGGGTGGTAGTGTGTCTGTGTGGCTGGTAGTGTGTCTGTGTGGGTGGTAGTGTTTCTGTGTGGGTGGTAGTGTGTCTGTGTGGCTGGTAGTGTGTCTGTGTGGCTGGTAGTGTGTCTGTGTGGGTGGTAGTGTTTCTGTGTGGGTGGTATTGTTTCTGTGTGGTGGTAGTGTGTCTGTGTGGCTGGTAGTGTGTCTGTGTGGGTGGTAGTGTTTCTGTGTGGGTGGTAGTGTTTCTGTGTGGGTGGTAGTGTTTCTGTGTGGCTGGTAGTGTGTCTGTGTGGCTGGTAGTGTGTCTGTGTGGTGGTAGTGTGTCTGTGTGGGTGGTAGTGTATCTGTATGGGTGGTAGTGTTTCTGTGTGGTGGTAGTGTGTCTGTGTGGGTGGTAGCGTTTCTGTGTGGTGGTAGTGTGTCTGTGTGGCCGGTAGTGTGTATGTGTGGGAGGTAGTGTGTATGTGTGGGTGGTAGTGTGTATGTGTGGGTGGTAGTGTGTATGTGTGGGTGGTAGTGTGTATGTGTGGGTGGTAGTGTGTATGTGTGGGTGGTAGTGTGTCTGTGTGGCTGGTAGTGTGTATGTGTGGGAGGTAGTGTGTCTGTGTGGCTTGTAGTGTGTATGTGTGGGTGGTAGTGTGTCTGTGTGGCTGGTAGTGTGTATGTGTGGGAGGTAGTGTGTCTGTGTGGCTGGTAGTGTGTCTGTGTGGGAGGTAGTGTGTCTGTGTGGCTGGTAGTGTGTCTGTGTGGCTGGTAGTGTGTCTGTATGGGTGGTAGTGTGTCTGTATGGGTGGTAGTGTGTCTGTATGGGTGGTAGTGTTTCTGTGTTGGTGGTAGTGTGTCTGTGTGGGTGGTAGTGTGTCAGTGTGGGTGATAGTGTGTCTGTGTGGGTGGTAGTGTGTATGTGTGGGTGGTAGTGTGTATGTGTGGCTGGTAGTGTGTATGTGTGGGTGGTAGTGTGTCTGTGTGGCTGGTAGTGTGTCTGTGTGGGTGGTAGTGTGTATGTGTGGGTGGTAGTGTGTATGTGTGGGTGGTAGTGTGTATGTGTGGGAGGTAGTGTGTATGTGTGGGTGGTAGTGTGCCTGTGTGGGTGGTAGTGTGTATGTGTGGGAGGTAGTGTGTCTGTGTGGGTGGTAGTGTGTATGTGTGGGTTGTAGTGTGTATGTGTGGCTGGTAGTGTGTCTGTGTGGGTGGTAGTGTGTATGTGTGGGTGGTAGTGTGTATGTGTGGGTGGTAGTGTGTATGTGTGGGAGGTAGTGTGTCTGTGTGGGTGGTAGTGTGTCTGTGTGGGTGGTAGTGTGTATGTGTGGGAGGTAGTGTGTATGTGTGGGTGGTAGTGTGTATGTGTGGCTGGTAGTATGTATGTGTGGGTGGTAGTGTGTATGTGTGGCTGGTAGTGTGTATGTGTGGGAGGTAGTGTGTATGTGTGGGTGGTAGTGTGTATGTGTGGGTGGTAGTGTGTATGTGTGGGAGGTAGTGTGTATGTGTGGGAGGTAGTGTGTCTGTGTGGGTGGTAGTGTGTATGTGTGGGAGGTAGTGTGTATGTGTGGCTGGTAGTGTTTCTGTGTGGGTGGTAGTGTGTCTGTGTGGCTGGTAGTGTGTCTGTGTGGCTGGTAGTGTGTATGTGTGGGAGGTAGTGTGTCTGTGTGGGAGGTAGTGTGTCTGTGTGGCTGGTAGTGTGTCTGTGTGGCTGGTAGTGTGTATGTGTGGGTGGTAGTGTGTCTGTGTGGCTGGTAGTGTGTCTGTGTGGGTGGTAGTGTGTATGTGTGGGAGGTAGTGTGTATGTGTGGGAGGTAGTGTGTATGTGTGGGTGGTAGTGTGTATGTGTGGGTGGTAGTGTGTATGTGTGGGTGGTAGTGTGTATGTGTGGGTGGTAGTGTGTATGTGTGGGAGGTAGTGTCTATGTGTGGGAGGTAGTGTGTATGTGTGGGTGGTAGTGTGTATGTGTGGGAGGTAGTGTGTATGTGTGGGAGGTAGTGTGTATGTGTGGGAGGTAGTGTGTATGTGTGGGTGGTAGTGTGTCTGTGTGGGAGGTAGTGTGTATGTGTGAGTGGTAGTGTGTATGTGTGAGTGGTAGTGTGTATGTGTGAGTGGTAGTGTGTCTGTGTGAGTGGTAGTGTGTATGTGTGGGTGATAGTGTGTCTGTGTGAGTGGTAGTGTGTATGTGTGAGTGGTAGTGTGTATGTGTGAGTGGTAGTGTGTATGTGTGGGTGATAGTGTGTATGTGTGGGAGGTAGTGTGTATGTGTGAGTGGTAGTGTGTATGTGTGAGTGGTAGTGTGTATGTGTGGGTGATAGTGTGTCTGTGTGGGAGGTAGTGTGTATGTGTGAGTGGTAGTGTGTATGTGTGAGTGGTAGTGTGTATGTGTGAGTGGTAGTGTGTCTGTGTGGGTGGTAGTGTGTCTGTGTGGGTGATAGTGTGTCTGTGTGAGTGGTAGTGTGTATGTGTGGGAGGTAGTGTGTATGTGTGGGTGGTAGTGTGTATGTGTGGGTGGTAGTGTGTATGTGTGGGTGGTAGTGTTTCTGTGTGGGTGGTAGTGTGTCTGTATGGGCGGTAGCATGTCTGTGTGGGTGGTAGTGTGTCTGTGTGGCTGGTAGTGTGTCTGTGTGGGTGGTAGCATGTCTGTGTGGGTGGTAGCATGTCTGTGTGGGTGGTAGCATGTCTGTGTGGGTGGTAACATGTCTGTGTGGGTGGTAGCATGTCTGTGTGGCTGGTAGTGTGTCTGTGTGGTGGTAGCGTGTCTGTGTGGTGGTAGTGTGTCTGTGTGGCTGATAGTGTGTCTGTGTGGGAGGTAGTGTGTCTGTGTGGGTGGTAGTGTGTCTGTGTGGTGGTAGTGTGTCTGTGTGGTGGTAGTGTGTCTGTGTGGTGGTAGTGTGTCTGTGTGGGTGGTAGTGTGTCTGTGTGGCTGGTAGTGTGTCTGTGTGGCTGGTAGTGTGTCTGTGTGGGTGTGGGTGGTAGTGTGTCTGTGTGGCTGGTAGTGTGTATGTGTGGGAGGTAGTGTGTCTGTGTGGGTGGTAGTGTGTCTGTGTGGGTGGTAGTGTGTATGTGTGGGTGGTAGTGTGTATGTGTGGGTGGTAGTGTGTCTGTGTGGGTGGTAGTGTGTATGTGTGGGTGGTAGTGTGTATGTGTGGGTGGTAGTGTGTATGTGTGGGTGGTAGTGTGTCTGTGTGGAAGGTAGTGTGTCTGTGTGGGTGGTAGTGTGTCTGTGTGGGTGGTAGTGTGTCTGTGTGGGTGGTAGTGTTTCTGCGTGGGTGGTAGTGTTTCTGTGTGGTGGTAGTGTGTATGTGTGGGTGGTAGTGTTTCTGTGTGGGTGGTAGTGTGTATGTGTGGGTGGTAGTGTGTCTGTGTGGGTGGTAGTGTTTCTGTATGGGTGGTAGTGTGTATGTGTGGGTGGTAGTGTGTATGTGTGGGTGGTAGTGTGTCTGTGTGGGTGGTAGTGTGTATGTGTGGGTGGTAGTGTGATTGTGTGGGTGGTAGTGTGTATGTGTGGGAGGTAGTGTGTATGTGTGGGTGGTAGTGTGTCTGTGTGGGTGGTAGTGTGTATGTGTGGGTGGTAGTGTGTATGTGTGGGTGGTAGTGTTTCTGTGTTGGTGGTAGTGTGTCTGTGTGGGTGGTAGTGTTTCTGAGTGGGTGGTAGTGTGTCTGTGTGGGTGGTAGTGTTTCTGTGTGGGTGGTAGTGTGTCTGTGTGGGTGGTAGTGTGTATGTGTGGGGTGGTAGTGTGTATGTGTGGGTGGCAGTGTTTCTGTGTGGGTGGTAGTGTGTCTGTGTGGTGGTAGTGTGTCTGTGTGGGTGGTAGTGTGTCTGTGTGGGTGGTAGTGTTTCTGTGTTGGTGGTAGTGTGTATGTGTGGGTGGTAGTGTGTATGTGTGGGTGGTAGTGTGACTGTGTGGGTGGTAGTGTGTCTGTGTGGGTGGTAGTGTGTCTGTGTGGCTGTAGGTGTGTCTGTATGGGTGGTAATGTTTCTGTGTGGGTGGTAGTGTGTCTGTGTGGGTGGTAGTGTGTATGTGTGGCTGTAGGTGTGTCTGTATGGGTGGTAGTGTGTCTGTGTGGGTGGTAGTGTGTATGTGTGGCTGTAGGTGTGTCTGTATGGGTGGTAGTGTTTCTGTGTGGGTGGTAGTGTGTCTGTGTGGGTGGTAGTGTGTCTGTGTGGTGGTAGTGTGTCTGTGTGGTGGTAGTGTGTCTGTGTGGCTGTAGGTGTGTCTGTATGGGTGGTAGTGTTTCTGCATGGGTGGTAGTGTTTCTGTGTGGGTGGTAGTGTGTCTGTGTGGTGGTAGTGTTTCTGTGTGGGTGGTAGTGTTTCTGTATGGGTGGTAGTGTTTCTGTGTGGTGGTAGTGTGTCTGTGTGGCTGGTAGTGTTTCTGTGTGGGTGGTAGTGTGTCTGTATGGGTGGTAGTGTGTCTGTGTGGGTGGTAGTGTGTCTGTGTGGGTGGTAGTGTATCTGTGTGGCTGGTAGTGTGTCTGTGTGTCTGGTAGTGTGTCTGTATGGGTGGTAGTGTTTCTGTGTGGGTGGTAGTGTGTATGTGTGGGTGTCAGTGTGTATGTGTGGGTGCTAGTGTGTATGTGTGGGAGGTAGTGTGTCTGTGTGGGTGGTAGTGTGTATGTGTGGTGGTAGTGTGTCTGTGTGGCTGTAGGTGTGTCTGTATGGGTTGTAGTGTTTCTGCATGGGTGGTAGTGTTTCTGTGTGGGTGGTAGTGTGTCTGTGTGGTGGTAGTGTTTCTGTGTGGGTGGTAGTGTGTCTGTATGGGTGGTAGTGTGTCTGTGTGGGTGGTAGTGTGTCTGTGTGGGTGGTAGTGTGTCTGTGTGGCTGGTAGTGTGTCTGTGTGGCTGGTAGTGTGTCTGTATGGGTGGTAGTGTTTCTGTGTGGGTGGTAGTGTGTCTGTGTGGGTGGTAGTGTTTCTGCATGGGTGGTAGTGTTTCTGCGTGGGTGGTAGTGTGTCTGCGTGGCTGGTAGTGTGTCTGTGTGGCTGGTAGTGTGTCTGTGTGGGTGGTAGTGTTTCTGTGTGGGTGGTATTGTTTCTGTGTGGTGGTAGTGTGTCTGTGTGGCTGGTAGTGTGTCTGTGTGGGTGGTAGTGTTTCTGTGTGGGTGGTAGTGTTTCTGTGTGGGTGGTAGTGTTTCTGTGTGGCTGGTAGTGTGTCTGTGTGGCTGGTAGTGTGTCTGTGTGGTGGTAGTGTGTCTGTGTGGGTGGTAGTGTATCTGTATGGGTGGTAGTGTTTCTGTGTGGTGGTAGTGTGTCTGTGTGGCTGGTAGTGTGTCTGTATGGGTGGTAGTGTGTCTGTATGGGTGGTAGTGTGTCTGTATGGGTGGTAGTGTGTCTGTGTGGGTGGTAGTGTGTCTGTGTGGGTGGTAGTGTGTCTATATGGGTGGTAGTGTGTATGTGTGGGCGGTAGTGTGTATGTGTGGGCGGTAGTGTGTCTGTGTGGGTGGTAGTGTGTCTGTGTGGGTGGTAGTGTGTCTGTGTGGGTGGTAGTGTGTCTGTGTGGGCGGAAGTGTGTCTGTGTGGGTGGTAGTGTGTCTGTGTGGGTGGTAGTGTGTCTGTGTGGCTGGTAGTGTGTCTGTGTGGGTGGTAGTGTTTCTGTGTGGGTGGTAGTGTGTCTGTGTGGCTGGTAGTGTGTCTGTGTGGCTGGTAGTGTGTCTGTGTGGGTGGTAGTGTTTCTGTGTGGGTGGTATTGTTTCTGTGTGGTGGTAGTGTGTCTGTGTGGCTGGTAGTGTGTCTGTGTGGGTGGTAGTGTTTCTGTGTGGGTGGTAGTGTTTCTGTGTGGCTGGTAGTGTGTCTGTGTGGCTGGTAGTGTGTCTGTGTGGTGGTAGTGTGTCTGTGTGGGTGGTAGTGTATCTGTATGGGTGGTAGTGTTTCTGTGTGGTGGTAGTGTGTCTGTGTGGGTGGTAGTGTTTCTGTGTGGTGGTAGTGTGTCTGTGTGGCTGGTAGTGTGTATGTGTGGGAGGTAGTGTGTATGTGTGGGTGGTAGTGTGTATGTGTGGGTGGTAGTGTGTATGTGTGGGTGGTAGTGTGTATGTGTGGGTGGTAGTGTGTCTGTGTGGCTGGTAGTGTGTATGTGTGGGAGGTAGTGTGTCTGTGTGGCTGGTAGTGTGTATGTGTGGGTGGTAGTGTGTCTGTGTGGCTGGTAGTGTGTATGTGTGGGAGGTAGTGTGTCTGTGTGGCTGGTAGTGTGTCTGTGTGGGAGGTAGTGTGTCTGTGTGGCTGGTAGTGTGTCTGTGTGGCTGGTAGTGTGTCTGTATGGGTGGTAGTGTGTCTGTATGGGTGGTAGTGTGTCTGTATGGGTGGTAGTGTTTCTGTGTTGGTGGTAGTGTGTCTGTGTGGGTGGTAGTGTGTCAGTGTGGGTGATAGTGTGTCTGTGTGGGTGGTAGTGTGTATGTGTGGGTGGTAGTGTGTATGTGTGGCTGGTAGTGTGTATGTGTGGGTGGTAGTGTGTCTGTGTGGCTGGTAGTGTGTCTGTGTGGGTGGTAGTGTGTATGTGTGGGTGGTAGTGTGTATGTGTGGGTGGTAGTGTGTATGTGTGGGAGGTAGTGTGTATGTGTGGGTGGTAGTGTGTCTGTGTGGGTGGTAGTGTGTCTGTGTGGGAGGTAGTGTGTCTGTGTGGGTGGTAGTGTGTATGTGTGGGTGGTAGTGTGTATGTGTGGCTGGTAGTGTGTCTGTGTGGGTGGTAGTGTGTATGTGTGGGTGGTAGTGTGTATGTGTGGGTGGTAGTGTGTATGTGTGGGAGGTAGTGTGTCTGTGTGGGTGGTAGTGTGTCTGTGTGGGTGGTAGTGTGTATGTGTGGGAGGTAGTGTGTATATGTGGGTGGTAGTGTGTATGTGTGGCTGGTAGTATGTATGTGTGGGTGGTAGTGTGTATGTGTGGCTGGTAGTGTGTATGTGTGGGAGGTAGTGTGTATGTGTGGGTGGTAGTGTGTATGTGTGGGTGGTAGTGTGTATGTGTGGGAGGTAGTGTGTATGTGTGGGAGGTAGTGTGTCTGTGTGGGTGGTAGTGTGTATGTGTGGGAGGTAGTGTGTATGTGTGGCTGGTAGTGTTTCTGTGTGGGTGGTAGTGTGTCTGTGTGGCTGGTAGTGTGTATGTGTGGCTGGTAGTGTGTATGTGTGGGAGGTAGTGTGTCTGTGTGGGAGGTAGTGTGTCTGTGTGGCTGGTAGTGTGTCTGTGTGGCTGGTAGTGTGTATGTGTGGGTGGTAGTGTGTCTGTGTGGCTGGTAGTGTGTCTGTGTGGGTGGTAGTGTGTATGTGTGGGAGGTAGTGTGTATGTGTGGGAGGTAGTGTGTATGTGTGGGTGGTAGTGTGTATGTGTGGGTGGTAGTGTGTATGTGTGGGTGGTAGTGTGTATGTGTGGGAGGTAGTGTCTATGTGTGGGAGGTAGTGTGTATGTGTGGGTGGTAGTGTGTATGTGTGGGAGGTAGTGTGTATGTGTGGGAGGTAGTGTGTATGTGTGGGAGGTAGTGTGTATGTGTGGGTGGTAGTGTGTCTGTGTGGGAGGTAGTGTGTATGTGTGAGTGGTAGTGTGTATGTGTGAGTGGTAGTGTGTATGAGTGAGTGGTAGTGTGTCTGTGTGAGTGGTAGTGTGTATGTGTGGGTGATAGTGTGTCTGTGTGAGTGGTAGTGTGTATGTGTGAGTGGTAGTGTGTATGTGTGAGTGGTAGTGTGTATGTGTGGGTGATAGTGTGTATGTGTGGGAGGTAGTGTGTATGTGTGAGTGGTAGTGTGTATGTGTGAGTGGTAGTGTGTATGTGTGGGTGATAGTGTGTCTGTGTGGGAGGTAGTGTGTATGTGTGAGTGGTAGTGTGTATGTGTGAGTGGTAGTGTGTATGTGTGAGTGGTAGTGTGTCTGTGTGGGTGGTAGTGTGTCTGTGTGGGTGATAGTGTGTCTGTGTGAGTGGTAGTGTGTATGTGTGGGAGGTAGTGTGTATGTGTGGGTGGTAGTGTGTATGTGTGGGTGGTAGTGTGTATGTGTGGGTGGTAGTGTTTCTGTGTGGGTGGTAGTGTGTCTGTATGGGCGGTAGCATGTCTGTGTGGGTGGTAGTGTGTCTGTGTGTCTGGTAGTGTGTCTGTGTGGGTGGTAGCATGTCTGTGTGGGTGGTAGCATGTCTGTGTGGGTGGTAACATGTCTGTGTGGGTGGTAGCATGTCTGTGTGGCTGGTAGTGTGTCTGTGTGGTGGTAGTGTGTCTGTGTGGTGGTAGTGTGTCTGTGTGGCTGATAGTGTGTCTGTGTGGGAGGTAGTGTGTCTGTGTGGGTGGTAGTGTGTCTGTGTGGTGGTAGTGTGTCTGTGTGGTGGTAGTGTGTCTGTGTGGTGGTAGTGTGTCTGTGTGGGTGGTAGTGTGTCTGTGTGGCTGGTAGTGTGTCTGTGTGGCTGGTAGTGTGTCTGTGTGGGTGTGGGTGGTAGTGTGTCTGTGTGGGTGGTAGTGTGTATGTGTGGGAGGTAGTGTGTCTGTGTGGGTGGTAGTGTGTCTGTGTGGGTGGTAGTGTGTATGTGTGGGTGGTAGTGTGTATGTGTGGGTGGTAGTGTGTCTGTGTGGGTGGTAGTGTGTATGTGTGGGTGGTAGTGTGTATGTGTGGGTGGTAGTGTGTCTGTGTGGGTGGTAGTGTGTATGTGTGGGTGGTAGTGTGTCTGTGTGGAAGGTAGTGTGTCTGTGTGGGTGGTAGTGTGTCTGTGTGGGTGGTAGTGTGTCTGTGTGGGTGGTAGTGTTTCTGCGTGGGTGGTAGTGTTTCTGTGTGGTGGTAGTGTGTATGTGTGGGTGGTAGTGTGTATGTGTGGGTGGTAGTGTTTCTGTGTGGGTGGTAGTGTGTATGTGTGGGTGGTAGTGTGTCTGTGTGGGTGGTAGTGTTTCTGTATGGGTGGTAGTGTGTATGTGTGGGTGGTAGTGTGTATGTGTGGGTGGTAGTGTGTCTGTGTGGGTGGTAGTGTGTATGTGTGGGTGGTAGTGTGATTGTGTGGGTGGTAGTGTGTATGTGTGGGAGGTAGTGTGTATGTGTGGGTGGTAGTGTGTCTGTGTGGGTGGTAGTGTGTATGTGTGGGTGGTAGTGTGTATGTGTGGGTGGTAGTGTTTCTGTGTTGGTGGTAGTGTGTCTGTGTGGGTGGTAGTGTTTCTGAGTGGGTGGTAGTGTGTCTGTGTGGGTGGTAGTGTTTCTGTGTGGGTGGTAGTGTGTCTGTGTGGGTGGTAGTGTGTATGTGTGGGGTGGTAGTGTGTATGTGTGGGTGGCAGTGTTTCTGTGTGGGTGGTAGTGTGTCTGTGTGGTGGTAGTGTGTCTGTGTGGGTGGTAGTGTGTCTGTGTGGGTGGTAGTGTTTCTGTGTTGGTGGTAGTGTGTATGTGTGGGTGGTAGTGTGTATGTGTGGGTGGTAGTGTGACTGTGTGGGTGGTAGTGTGTCTGTGTGGGTGGTAGTGTGTCTGTGTGGCTGTAGGTGTGTCTGTATGGGTGGTAATGTTTCTGTGTGGGTGGTAGTGTGTCTGTGTGGGTGGTAGTGTGTATGTGTGGCTGTAGGTGTGTCTGTATGGGTGGTAGTGTGTCTGTGTGGGTGGTAGTGTGTCTGTGTGGGTGGTAGTGTGTATGTGTGGCTGTAGGTGTGTCTGTATGGGTGGTAGTGTTTCTGTGTGGGTGGTAGTGTGTCTGTGTGGGTGGTAGTGTGTCTGTGTGGTGGTAGTGTGTCTGTGTGGTGGTAGTGTGTCTGTGTGGCTGTAGGTGTGTCTGTATGGGTGGTAGTGTTTCTGCATGGGTGGTAGTGTTTCTGTGTGGGTGGTAGTGTGTCTGTGTGGTGGTAGTGTTTCTGTGTGGGTGGTAGTGTTTCTGTATGGGTGGTAGTGTTTCTGTGTGGTGGTAGTGTGTCTGTGTGGCTGGTAGTGTTTCTGTGTGGGTGGTAGTGTGTCTGTATGGGTGGTAGTGTGTCTGTGTGGGTGGTAGTGTGTCTGTGTGGGTGGTAGTGTATCTGTGTGGCTAGTAGTGTGTCTGTGTGTCTGGTAGTGTGTCTGTATGGGTGGTAGTGTTTCTGTGTGGGTGGTAGTGTGTCTGTGTGGGTGGTAGTGTTTCTGCATGGGTGGTAGTGTTTCTGCGTGGGTGGTAGTGTGTCTGTGTGGCTGGTAGTGTGTCTGTGTGGCTGGTAGTGTGTCTGTGTGGGTGGTAGTGTTTCTGTGTGGGTGGTAGTGTTTCTGTGTGGTGGTAGTGTGTCTGTGTGGCTGGTAGTGTGTCTGTGTGGGTGGTAGTGTGTCTGTATGGGTGGTAGTGTTTCTGTGTGGCTGGTAGTGTGTCTGTGTGGCTGGTAGTGTGTCTGTGTAGTGGTAGTGTGTCTGTGTGGGTGGTAGTGTTTCTGTATGGGTGGTAGTGTTTCTGTGTGGTGGTAGTGTGTCTGTGTGGCTGGTAGTGTGTCTGTGTGGGTGGTAGTGTGTCTGTATGGGTGGTAGTGTGTCTGTGTGGGTGGTAGTGTGTCTGTGTGGGTGGTAGTGTGTCTGTATGGGTGGTAGTGTGTATGTGTGGGCGGTAGTGTGTCTGTGTGGGTGGTAGTGTGTCTGTGTGGGAGGTAGTGTGTCTGTGTGGGTGGTAGTGTGTCTGTGTGGGTGGTAGTGTGTCTGTGTGGGCGGTAGTGTGTCTGTGTGGGTGGTAGTGTGTATGTGTGGCTGGTAGTGTGTCTGTGTGGGAGGTAGTGTGTCTGTGTGGGTGGTAGTGTGTCTGTGTGGGTGGTAGTGTGTCTGTGTGGGTGGTAGTGTGTCTGTTTGGCTGGTAGTGTGTCTGTGTGGCTGGTAGTGTGTCTGTGTGGCTGGTAGTGTGTATGTGTGGGTGGTAGTGTGTCTGTATGGCTGGTAGTGTGTCTGTGTGGGTGGTAGTGTGTATGTGTGGGAGGTAGTGTGTATGTGTGGGAGGTAGTGTGTATGTGTGGGAGGTAGTGTGTATGTGTGGGAGGTAGTGTGTATGTGTGGGTGGTAGTGTGTATGTGTGGGTGGTAGTGTGTATGTGTGGGAGGTAGTGTGTATGTGTGGGAGGTAGTGTGTATGTGTGGGTGGTAGTGTGTATGTGTGGGTGGTAGTGTGTATGTGTGGGAGGTAGTGTGTATGTGTGGGAGGTAGTGTGTATGTGTGGGTGGTAGTGTGTATATGTGGGTGGTAGTGTGTATGTGTGGGAGGTAGTGTGTATGTGTGGGAGGTAGTGTGTATGTGTGGGTGGTAGTGTGTATGTGTGGGTGGTAGTGTGTATGTGTGGGAGGTAGTGTGTCTGTGTGGGTGGTAGTGTGTCTGTGTGGGTGATAGTGTGTCTGTGTGGGTGGTAGTGTGTATGTGTGGGAGGTAGTGTGTATGTGTGGGTGGTAGTGTGTATGTGTGGGTGGTAGTGTGTATGTGTGGGAGGTAGTGTGTCTGTGTGGGTGGTAGTGTGTATGTGTGGGTGTCAGTGTGTATGTGTGGGTGCTAGTGTGTATGTGTGGGAGGTAGTGTGTCTGTGTGGGTGGTAGTGTGTATGTGTGGTGGTAGTGTGTCTGTGTGGCTGTAGGTGTGTCTGTATGGGTTGTAGTGTTTCTGCATGGGTGGTAGTGTTTCTGTGTGGGAGGTAGTGTGTCTGTGTGGGAGGTAGTGTGTCTGTGTGGCTGGTAGTGTGTCTGTGTGGCTGGTAGTGTGTCTGTATGGGTGGTAGTGTGTCTGTATGGGTGGTAGTGTGTCTGTATGGGTGGTAGTGTTTCTGTGTTGGTGGTAGTGTGTCTGTGTGGGTGGTAGTGTGTCAGTGTGGGTGATAGTGTGTCTGTGTGGGTGGTAGTGTGTATGTGTGGGTGGTAGTGTGTATGTGTGGCTGGTAGTGTGTATGTGTGGGTGGTAGTGTGTCTGTGTGGCTGGTAGTGTGTCTGTGTGGGTGGTAGTGTGTATGTGTGGGTGGTAGTGTGTATGTGTGGGTGGTAGTGTGTATGTGTGGGAGGTAGTGTGTCTGTGTGGGTGGTAGTGTGTCTGTGTGGGTGGTAGTGTGTATGTGTGGGAGGTAGTGTGTATGTGTGGGAGGTAGTGTGTATGTGTGGGAGGTAGTGTGTCTGTGTGGGTGGTAGTGTGTATGTGTGGGAGGTAGTGTGTATGTGTGGCTGGTAGTGTTTCTGTGTGGGTGGTAGTGTGTCTCTGTGGCTGGTAGTGTGTATGTGTGGCTGGTAGTGTGTATGTGTGGGAGGTAGTGTGTCTGTGTGGGAGGTAGTGTGTCTGTGTGGCTGGTAGTGTGTCTGTGTGGCTGGTAGTGTGTAAGTGTGGGTGGTAGTGTGTCTGTGTGGCTGGTAGTGTGTCTGTGTGGGTGGTAGTGTGTATGTGTGGGAGGTAGTGTGTATGTGTGGGAGGTAGTGTGTATGTGTGGGTGGTAGTGTGTATGTGTGGGTGGTAGTGTGTATGTGTGGGTGGTAGTGTGTATGTGTGGGAGGTAGTGTCTATGTGTGGGAGGTAGTGTGTATGTGTGGGTGGTAGTGTGTATGTGTGGGAGGTAGTGTGTATGTGTGGGAGGTAGTGTGTATGTGTGGGAGGTAGTGTGTATGTGTGGGTGGTAGTGTGTCTGTGTGGGAGGTAGTGTGTATGTGTGAGTGGTAGTGTGTATGTGTGAGTGGTAGTGTGTATGTGTGAGTGGTAGTGTGTCTGTGTGAGTGGTAGTGTGTATGTGTGGGTGATAGTGTGTCTGTGTGAGTGGTAGTGTGTATGTGTGGGTGATAGTGTGTCTGTGTGAGTGGTAGTGTGTATGTGTGAGTGGTAGTGTGTATGTGTGGGTGATAGTGTGTATGTGTGGGAGGTAGTGTGTATGTGTGAGTGGTAGTGTGTATGTGTGAGTGGTAGTGTGTATGTGTGGGTGATAGTGTGTCTGTGTGGGAGGTAGTGTGTATGTGTGAGTGGTAGTGTGTATGTGTGAGTGGTAGTGTGTATGTGTTAGTGGTAGTGTGTCTGTGTGGGTGGTAGCATGTCTGTGTGGGTGGTAGCATGTCTGTGTGGGTGGTAACATGTCTGTGTGGGTGGTAGCATGTCTGTGTGGGTGGTAACATGTCTGTGTGGGTGGTAACATGTCTGTGTGGCTGGTAGTGTGTCTGTGTGGTGGTAGTGTGTCTGTGTGGTGGTAGTGTGTCTGTGTGGCTGATAGTGTGTCTGTGTGGGAGGAAGTGTGTCTGTGTGGGTGGTAGTGTGTCTGTGTGGTGGTAGTGTGTCTGTGTGGTGGTAGTGTGTCTGTGTGGGTGGTAGCGTGTCTGTGTGGGTGGTAGCATGTCTGTGTGGGTGGTAGTGTGTCGGTGTGGCTGGTAGTGTGTCTGTGTGGATGGTAGCATGTCTGTGTGGATGGTAGCATGTCTGTGTGGGTGGTAGCATGCCTGTGTGGGTGGTAGCATGTCTGTGTGGCTGGTAGCGTGTCTGTGTGGCTGGTAGTGTGTCTGTGTGGCTGGTAGTGTGTCTGTGTGGTGGTAGTGTGTCTGTGTGGGTGGTAGTGTGTCTGTGTGGCTGGTAGTGTGTCTGTGTGGTGGTAGTGTGTCTGTGTGGTGGTAGTGTGTCTGTGTGGGTGGTAGTGTTTCTGTGTGGCTGGTAGTGTGTCTGTGTGGGTGGTAGTGTTTCTGTGTGGCTGGTAGTGTGTCTGTGTGGGTGGTAGTGTTACTGCATGGCTGGTAGTGTGTCTGTGTGGCTGGTAGTGTGTCTGTGTGGCTGGTAGTGTGTCTGTGTGGTGGTAGTGTTTCTGCATGGCTGGTAGTGTTTGTGTGGTGGTAGTGTTTCTGTGTGGCTGGTAGTGTTTCTGTTTGGTGGTAGTGTTTCTGTGTGGCTGGTAGTGTTTCTGTGTGGTGGTAGTGTGTCTGTGTGGGTGGTAGTTTGTATGTGTGGCTGGTAGTGTGTCTGTGTGGCTGGTAGTGTGTATGTGTGGCTGGTAGTGTGTATGTGTGGCTGGTAGTGTGTATGTGTGGGTGGTAGTGTGTCTGTGTGGCTGGTAGTGTGTCTGTGTGGGTGGTAGTGTTTCTGTGTTGGTGGTAGTGTGTCTGTGTGGCTGGTAGTGTGTCTGCATGGCTGGTAGTGTTTCTGCATGATTGGTAGTGTGTCTGTGTGGGTGGTAGTGTTTCTGCATGGGTGGTAGTGTGTCTGTGTCGGTGGTAGTGTGTCTGTGTAGGTGGTAGTGTGTCTGCATGGGTGGTGGCGTGTCTGCCTACGTAGTAGTGTTTCTGCATGGGTGGTAGTGTGTCTGTGTGGCTGGTAGTGTGTCTGTGTGGCTGGTAGTGTGTCTGTGTGGTGGTAGTGTTTCTGCATGGGTGGTAGTGTGTCTGTGTGGGTGGTAGTGTTTCTGCATGGGTGGTAGTGTGTATGTGTGGGTGGTAGTGTGTCTGTGTGGGTCGTAGTGTTTCTGCATGGCTGGTAGTCTGTCTGTGTGGCTGGTAGTGTGTCTGTGTGGGTGGTAGTGTGTATGTGTGGGTGGTAGTGTGTCTGTGTGGGTGGTAGTCTGTCTGTGTGGGTGGTAGTGTGTATGTGTGGGTGGTAGTGTGTCTGTGTGGCTGGTAGTCTGTCTGTGTGGGTGGTAGTGTGTATGTGTGGGTGGTAGTGTGTCTGTGTGGCTGGTAGTCTGTCTGTGTGGGTGGTAGTGTGTATGTGTGGGTGGTAGTGTGTCTGTGTGGGTGGTAGTGTGTCTGTGTGGGAGGTAGTGTGTCTGTGTGGGTGGTAGTGTGTATGTGTGGGTGGTAGTGTGTATGTGTGGCTGGTAGTGTGTCTGTGTGGGTGGTAGTGTGTATGTGTGGGTGGTAGTGTGTATGTGTGGGTGGTAGTGTGTATGTGTGGGAGGTAGTGTGTCTGTGTGGGTGGTAGTGTGTCTGTGTGGGTGGTAGTGTGTATGTGTGGGAGGTAGTGTGTATGTGTGGGTGGTAGTGTGTATGTGTGGCTGGTAGTATGTATGTGTGGGTGGTAGTGTGTATGTGTGGCTGGTAGTGTGCAATGTGTGGGAGGTAGTGTGTATGTGTGGGTGGTAGTGTGTATGTGTGGGTGGTAGTGTGTATGTGTGGGAGGTAGTGTGTATGTGTGGGAGGTAGTGTGTCTGTGTGGGTGGTAGTGTGTATGTGTGGGAGGTAGTGTGTATGTGTGGCTGGTAGTGTTTCTGTGTGGGTGGTAGTGTGTCTGTGTGGCTGGTAGTGTGTATGTGTGGCTGGTAGTGTGTATGTGTGGGAGGTAGTGTGTCTGTGTGGGAGGTAGTGTGTCTGTGTGGCTGGTAGTGTGTCTGTGTGGCTGGTAGTGTGTATGTGTGGGTGGTAGTGTGTCTGTGTGGCTGGTAGTGTGTCTGTGTGGGTGGTAGTGTGTATGTGTGGGAGGTAGTGTGTATGTGTGGGAGGTAGTGTGTATGTGTGGGTGGTAGTGTGTATGTGTGGGTGGTAGTGTGTATGTGTGGGTGGTAGTGTGTATGTGTGGGAGGTAGTGTCTATGTGTGGGAGGTAGTGTGTATGTGTGGGTGGTAGTGTGTATGTGTGGGAGGTAGTGTGTATGTGTGGGAGGTAGTGTGTATGTGTGGGAGGTAGTGTGTATGTGTGGGTGGTAGTGTGTCTGTGTGGGAGGTAGTGTGTATGTGTGAGTGGTAGTGTGTATGTGTGAGTGGTAGTGTGTATGAGTGAGTGGTAGTGTGTCTGTGTGAGTGGTAGTGTGTATGTGTGGGTGATAGTGTGTCTGTGTGAGTGGTAGTGTGTATGTGTGAGTGGTAGTGTGTATGTGTGAGTGGTAGTGTGTATGTGTGGGTGATAGTGTGTATGTGTGGGAGGTAGTGTGTATGTGTGAGTGGTAGTGTGTATGTGTGAGTGGTAGTGTGTATGTGTGGGTGATAGTGTGTCTGTGTGGGAGGTAGTGTGTATGTGTGAGTGGTAGTGTGTATGTGTGAGTGGTAGTGTGTATGTGTGAGTGGTAGTGTGTCTGTGTGGGTGGTAGTGTGTCTGTGTGGGTGATAGTGTGTCTGTGTGAGTGGTAGTGTGTATGTGTGGGAGGTAGTGTGTATGTGTGGGTGGTAGTGTGTATGTGTGGGTGGTAGTGTGTATGTGTGGGTGGTAGTGTTTCTGTGTGGGTGGTAGTGTGTCTGTATGGGCGGTAGCATGTCTGTGTGGGTGGTAGTGTGTCTGTGTGTCTGGTAGTGTGTCTGTGTGGGTGGTAGCATGTCTGTGTGGGTGGTAGCATGTCTGTGTGGGTGGTAACATGTCTGTGTGGGTGGTAGCATGTCTGTGTGGCTGGTAGTGTGTCTGTGTGGTGGTAGTGTGTCTGTGTGGTGGTAGTGTGTCTGTGTGGCTGATAGTGTGTCTGTGTGGGAGGTAGTGTGTCTGTGTGGGTGGTAGTGTGTCTGTGTGGTGGTAGTGTGTCTGTGTGGTGGTAGTGTGTCTGTGTGGTGGTAGTGTGTCTGTGTGGGTGGTAGTGTGTCTGTGTGGCTGGTAGTGTGTCTGTGTGGCTGGTAGTGTGTCTGTGTGGGTGTGGGTGGTAGTGTGTCTGTGTGGGTGGTAGTGTGTATGTGTGGGAGGTAGTGTGTCTGTGTGGGTGGTAGTGTGTCTGTGTGGGTGGTAGTGTGTATGTGTGGGTGGTAGTGTGTATGTGTGGGTGGTAGTGTGTCTGTGTGGGTGGTAGTGTGTATGTGTGGGTGGTAGTGTGTATGTGTGGGTGGTAGTGTGTCTGTGTGGGTGGTAGTGTGTATGTGTGGGTGGTAGTGTGTCTGTGTGGAAGGTAGTGTGTCTGTGTGGGTGGTAGTGTGTCTGTGTGGGTGGTAGTGTGTCTGTGTGGGTGGTAGTGTTTCTGCGTGGGTGGTAGTGTTTCTGTGTGGTGGTAGTGTGTATGTGTGGGTGGTAGTGTGTATGTGTGGGTGGTAGTGTTTCTGTGTGGGTGGTAGTGTGTATGTGTGGGTGGTAGTGTGTCTGTGTGGGTGGTAGTGTTTCTGTATGGGTGGTAGTGTGTATGTGTGGGTGGTAGTGTGTATGTGTGGGTGGTAGTGTGTCTGTGTGGGTGGTAGTGTGTATGTGTGGGTGGTAGTGTGATTGTGTGGGTGGTAGTGTGTATGTGTGGGAGGTAGTGTGTATGTGTGGGTGGTAGTGTGTCTGTGTGGGTGGTAGTGTGTATGTGTGGGTGGTAGTGTGTATGTGTGGGTGGTAGTGTTTCTGTGTTGGTGGTAGTGTGTCTGTGTGGGTGGTAGTGTTTCTGAGTGGGTGGTAGTGTGTCTGTGTGGGTGGTAGTGTTTCTGTGTGGGTGGTAGTGTGTCTGTGTGGGTGGTAGTGTGTATGTGTGGGGTGGTAGTGTGTATGTGTGGGTGGCAGTGTTTCTGTGTGGGTGGTAGTGTGTCTGTGTGGTGGTAGTGTGTCTGTGTGGGTGGTAGTGTGTCTGTGTGGGTGGTAGTGTTTCTGTGTTGGTGGTAGTGTGTATGTGTGGGTGGTAGTGTGTATGTGTGGGTGGTAGTGTGACTGTGTGGGTGGTAGTGTGTCTGTGTGGGTGGTAGTGTGTCTGTGTGGCTGTCGGTGTGTCTGTATGGGTGGTAATGTTTCTGTGTGGGTGGTAGTGTGTCTGTGTGGGTGGTAGTGTGTATGTGTGGCTGTAGGTGTGTCTGTATGGGTGGTAGTGTGTCTGTGTGGGTGGTAGTGTGTCTGTGTGGGTGGTAGTGTGTATGTGTGGCTGTAGGTGTGTCTGTATGGGTGGTAGTGTTTCTGTGTGGGTGGTAGTGTGTCTGTGTGGGTGGTAGTGTGTCTGTGTGGTGGTAGTGTGTCTGTGTGGTGGTAGTGTGTCTGTGTGGCTGTAGGTGTGTCTGTATGGGTGGTAGTGTTTCTGCATGGGTGGTAGTGTTTCTGTGTGGGTGGTAGTGTGTCTGTGTGGTGGTAGTGTTTCTGTGTGGGTGGTAGTGTTTCTGTATGGGTGGTAGTGTTTCTGTGTGGTGGTAGTGTGTCTGTGTGGCTGGTAGTGTTTCTGTGTGGGTGGTAGTGTGTCTGTATGGGTGGTAGTGTGTCTGTGTGGGTGGTAGTGTGTCTGTGTGGGTGGTAGTGTATCTGTGTGGCTAGTAGTGTGTCTGTGTGTCTGGTAGTGTGTCTGTATGGGTGGTAGTGTTTCTGTGTGGGTGGTAGTGTGTCTGTGTGGGTGGTAGTGTTTCTGCATGGGTGGTAGTGTTTCTGCGTGGGTGGTAGTGTGTCTGTGTGGCTGGTAGTGTGTCTGTGTGGCTGGTAGTGTGTCTGTGTGGGTGGTAGTGTTTCTGTGTGGGTGGTAGTGTTTCTGTGTGGTGGTAGTGTGTCTGTGTGGCTGGTAGTGTGTCTGTGTGGGTGGTAGTGTGTCTGTATGGGTGGTAGTGTTTCTGTGTGGCTGGTAGTGTGTCTGTGTGGCTGGTAGTGTGTCTGTGTAGTGGTAGTGTGTCTGTGTGGGTGGTAGTGTTTCTGTATGGGTGGTAGTGTTTCTGTGTGGTGGTAGTGTGTCTGTGTGGCTGGTAGTGTGTCTGTGTGGGTGGTAGTGTGTCTGTATGGGTGGTAGTGTGTCTGTGTGGGTGGTAGTGTGTCTGTGTGGGTGGTAGTGTGTCTGTATGGGTGGTAGTGTGTATGTGTGGGCGGTAGTGTGTCTGTGTGGGTGGTAGTGTGTCTGTGTGGGAGGTAGTGTGTCTGTGTGGGTGGTAGTGTGTCTGTGTGGGTGGTAGTGTGTCTGTGTGGGCGGTAGTGTGTCTGTGTGGGTGGTAGTGTGTATGTGTGGCTGGTAGTGTGTCTGTGTGGGAGGTAGTGTGTCTGTGTGGGTGGTAGTGTGTCTGTGTGGGTGGTAGTGTGTCTGTGTGGGTGGTAGTGTGTCTGTTTGGCTGGTAGTGTGTCTGTGTGGCTGGTAGTGTGTATGTGTGGGTGGTAGTGTGTCTGTATGGCTGGTAGTGTGTCTGTGTGGGTGGTAGTGTGTATGTGTGGGAGGTAGTGTGTATGTGTGGGAGGTAGTGTGTATGTGTGGGAGGTAGTGTGTATGTGTGGGAGGTAGTGTGTATGTGTGGGTGGTAGTGTGTATGTGTGGGAGGTAGTGTGTATGTGTGGGAGGTAGTGTGTATGTGTGGGTGGTAGTGTGTATGTGTGGGTGGTAGTGTGTATGTGTGGGAGGTAGTGTGTATGTGTGGGAGGTAGTGTGTATGTGTGGGTGGTAGTGTGTATATGTGGGTGGTAGTGTGTATGTGTGGGAGGTAGTGTGTATGTGTGGGAGGTAGTGTGTATGTGTGGGTGGTAGTGTGTATGTGTGGGTGGTAGTGTGTATGTGTGGGAGGTAGTGTGTCTGTGTGGGTGGTAGTGTGTCTGTGTGGGTGATAGTGTGTCTGTGTGGGTGGTAGTGTGTATGTGTGGGAGGTAGTGTGTATGTGTGGGTGGTAGTGTGTATGTGTGGGTGGTAGTGTGTATGTGTGGGAGGTAGTGTGTCTGTGTGGGTGGTAGTGTGTATGTGTGGGTGTCAGTGTGTATGTGTGGGTGCTAGTGTGTATGTGTGGGAGGTAGTGTGTCTGTGTGGGTGGTAGTGTGTATGTGTGGTGGTAGTGTGTCTGTGTGGCTGTAGGTGTGTCTGTATGGGTTGTAGTGTTTCTGCATGGGTGGTAGTGTTTCTGTGTGGGAGGTAGTGTGTCTGTGTGGGAGGTAGTGTGTCTGTGTGGCTGGTAGTGTGTCTGTGTGGCTGGTAGTGTGTCTGTATGGGTGGTAGTGTGTCTGTATGGGTGGTAGTGTGTCTGTATGGGTGGTAGTGTTTCTGTGTTGGTGGTAGTGTGTCTGTGTGGGTGGTAGTGTGTCAGTGTGGGTGATAGTGTGTCTGTGTGGGTGGTAGTGTGTATGTGTGGGTGGTAGTGTGTATGTGTGGCTGGTAGTGTGTATGTGTGGGTGGTAGTGTGTCTGTGTGGCTGGTAGTGTGTCTGTGTGGGTGGTAGTGTGTATGTGTGGGTGGTAGTGTGTATGTGTGGGTGGTAGTGTGTATGTGTGGGAGGTAGTGTGTCTGTGTGGGTGGTAGTGTGTCTGTGTGGGTGGTAGTGTGTATGTGTGGGAGGTAGTGTGTATGTGTGGGAGGTAGTGTGTATGTGTGGGAGGTAGTGTGTCTGTGTGGGTGGTAGTGTGTATGTGTGGGAGGTAGTGTGTATGTGTGGCTGGTAGTGTTTCTGTGTGGGTGGTAGTGTGTCTCTGTGGCTGGTAGTGTGTATGTGTGGCTGGTAGTGTGTATGTGTGGGAGGTAGTGTGTCTGTGTGGGAGGTAGTGTGTCTGTGTGGCTGGTAGTGTGTCTGTGTGGCTGGTAGTGTGTAAGTGTGGGTGGTAGTGTGTCTGTGTGGCTGGTAGTGTGTCTGTGTGGGTGGTAGTGTGTATGTGTGGGAGGTAGTGTGTATGTGTGGGAGGTAGTGTGTATGTGTGGGTGGTAGTGTGTATGTGTGGGTGGTAGTGTGTATGTGTGGGTGGTAGTGTGTATGTGTGGGAGGTAGTGTCTATGTGTGGGAGGTAGTGTGTATGTGTGGGTGGTAGTGTGTATGTGTGGGAGGTAGTGTGTATGTGTGGGAGGTAGTGTGTATGTGTGGGAGGTAGTGTGTATGTGTGGGTGGTAGTGTGTCTGTGTGGGAGGTAGTGTGTATGTGTGAGTGGTAGTGTGTATGTGTGAGTGGTAGTGTGTATGTGTGAGTGGTAGTGTGTCTGTGTGAGTGGTAGTGTGTATGTGTGGGTGATAGTGTGTCTGTGTGAGTGGTAGTGTGTATGTGTGGGTGATAGTGTGTCTGTGTGAGTGGTAGTGTGTATGTGTGAGTGGTAGTGTGTATGTGTGAGTGGTAGTGTGTATGTGTGGGTGATAGTGTGTATGTGTGGGAGGTAGTGTGTATGTGTGAGTGGTAGTGTGTATGTGTGAGTGGTAGTGTGTATGTGTGGGTGATAGTGTGTCTGTGTGGGAGGTAGTGTGTATGTGTGAGTGGTAGTGTGTATGTGTGAGTGGTAGTGTGTATGTGTTAGTGGTAGTGTGTCTGTGTGGGTGGTAGCATGTCTGTGTGGGTGGTAGCATGTCTGTGTGGGTGGTAACATGTCTGTGTGGGTGGTAGCATGTCTGTGTGGGTGGTAACATGTCTGTGTGGGTGGTAACATGTCTGTGTGGCTGGTAGTGTGTCTGTGTGGTGGTAGTGTGTCTGTGTGGTGGTAGTGTGTCTGTGTGGTGGTAGTGTGTCTGTGTGGCTGATAGTGTGTCTGTGTGGGAGGAAGTGTGTCTGTGTGGGTGGTAGTGTGTCTGTGTGGTGGTAGTGTGTCTGTGTGGTGGTAGTGTGTCTGTGTGGGTGGTAGCGTGTCTGTGTGGGTGGTAGCATGTCTGTGTGGGTGGTAGTGTGTCGGTGTGGCTGGTAGTGTGTCTGTGTGGATGGTAGCATGTCTGTGTGGATGGTAGCATGTCTGTGTGGGTGGTAGCATGCCTGTGTGGGTGGTAGCATGTCTGTGTGGCTGGTAGCGTGTCTGTGTGGCTGGTAGTGTGTCTGTGTGGCTGGTAGTGTGTCTGTGTGGTGGTAGTGTGTCTGTGTGGGTGGTAGTGTGTCTGTGTGGCTGGTAGTGTGTCTGTGTGGTGGTAGTGTGTCTGTGTGGTGGTAGTGTGTCTGTGTGGGTGGTAGTGTTTCTGTGTGGCTGGTAGTGTGTCTGTGTGGGTGGTAGTGTTTCTGTGTGGCTGGTAGTGTGTCTGTGTGGGTGGTAGTGTTACTGCATGGCTGGTAGTGTGTCTGTGTGGCTGGTAGTGTGTCTGTGTGGCTGGTAGTGTGTCTGTGTGGTGGTAGTGTTTCTGCATGGCTGGTAGTGTTTGTGTGGTGGTAGTGTTTCTGTGTGGCTGGTAGTGTTTCTGTTTGGTGGTAGTGTTTCTGTGTGGCTGGTAGTGTTTCTGTGTGGTGGTAGTGTGTCTGTGTGGGTGGTAGTTTGTATGTGTGGCTGGTAGTGTGTCTGTGTGGCTGGTAGTGTGTATGTGTGGCTGGTAGTGTGTATGTGTGGCTGGTAGTGTGTATGTGTGGGTGGTAGTGTGTCTGTGTGGCTGGTAGTGTGTCTGTGTGGGTGGTAGTGTTTCTGTGTTGGTGGTAGTGTGTCTGTGTGGCTGGTAGTGTGTCTGCATGGCTGGTAGTGTTTCTGCATGATTGGTAGTGTGTCTGTGTGGGTGGTAGTGTTTCTGCATGGGTGGTAGTGTGTCTGTGTCGGTGGTAGTGTGTCTGTGTAGGTGGTAGTGTGTCTGCATGGGTGGTGGCGTGTCTGCCTACGTAGTAGTGTTTCTGCATGGGTGGTAGTGTGTCTGTGTGGCTGGTAGTGTGTCTGTGTGGCTGGTAGTGTGTCTGTGTGGTGGTAGTGTTTCTGCATGGGTGGTAGTGTGTCTGTGTGGGTGGTAGTGTTTCTGCATGGGTGGTAGTGTGTATGTGTGGGTGGTAGTGTGTCTGTGTGGGTCGTAGTGTTTCTGCATGGCTGGTAGTCTGTCTGTGTGGCTGGTAGTGTGTCTGTGTGGGTGGTAGTGTGTATGTGTGGGTGGTAGTGTGTCTGTGTGGGTGGTAGTCTGTCTGTGTGGGTGGTAGTGTGTATGTGTGGGT
This sequence comes from Hymenopus coronatus, assembly GCA_030762935.1. Lineage (NCBI taxonomy): Eukaryota > Metazoa > Arthropoda > Insecta > Mantodea > Hymenopodidae > Hymenopus > Hymenopus coronatus. Next base: position 1,804,477 of record CM060892.1, read on the forward strand.
GGTAGTGTGTCTGTGTGGCTGGTAGTCTGTCTGTGTGGGTGGTAGTGTGTATGTGTGGGTGGTAGTGTGTCTGTGTGGCTGGTAGTCTGTCTGTGTGGGTGGTAGTGTGTATGTGTGGGTGGTAGTGTGTCTGTGTGGGTGGTAGTGTGTCTGTGTGGGTGGTAGTGTTTCTGTGTGGCTGGTAGTGTTTCTGTGTGGGTGGTAGTGTGTCTGTGTGGGTGGTAGTGTTTCTGTGTGGCTGGTAGTGTGTCTGTGTGGGTGGTAGTGTGTATGTGTGGGTGGTAGTGTGTCTGTGTGGGTGGTAGTCTGTCTGTGTGGGTGGTAGCATGTCTGTGTGGGTGGTAGTGTGTATGTGTGGGTGGTAGTGTGTCTGTGTGGGTGGTAGTGTGTCTGTGTGGCTGGTAGTGTGTCTGTGTGGCTGGTAGTGTGTCTGTGTGGCTGGTAGTGTGTCTGTGTGGCTGGTAGTGTGTCTGTGTGGGTGGTAGTGTTTCTGTGTGGGTGGTAGTGTGTCTGTGTGGGTGGTAGTGTGTCTGTGTGGGTGGTAGTGTGTCTGTGTGGGTGGTAGTGTTTCTGTGTGGCTGGTAGTGTGTCTGTGTGGGTGGTAGTGTGTCTGTGTGGGTGGTAGTGTGTCTGTGTGGCTGGTAGTGTGTCTGTGTGGCTGGTAGTGTGTCTGTGTGGCTGGTAGTGTGTCTGTGTAGGTGGTAGTGTTTCTGTGTGGGTGGTAGTGTGTCTGCGTGGGTGGTAGTGTTTCTGCGTGGCTGGTAGTGTTTCTGCATGGGTGGTAGTGTTTCTGCATGGGTGGTAGTGTTTCTGTGTGGGTGGTAGTGTTTCTGTGTGGGTGGTAGTGTTTCTGTGTGGGTGGTAGTGTGTCTGTGTGGGTGGTAGTGTTTCTGTGTGGCTGGTAGTGTTTCTGTGTGGCTGGTAGTGTGTCTGTGTGGGTGGTAGTGTTTCTGTGTGGCTGGTAGTGTTTCTGTGTGGCTGGTAGTGTGTCTGTGTGGCTGGTAGTGTTTCTGTGTGGCTGGTAGTGTTTCTGTGTGGCTGGTAGTGTGTCTGTGTGGGTGGTAGTATTTCTGTGTGGCTGGTAGTGTTTCTGTGTGGGTGGTAGTGTGTCTGTGTGGCTGGTAGTGTGTCTGTGTGGGTGGTAGTGTTTCTGTGTGGGTGGTAGTGTGTCTGTGTGGGTGGTAGTGTTTCTGTGTGGGTGGTAGTGTGTCTGTGTGGGAGGTAGTGTGTATCTGTGGGTGGTAGTGTGTCTATGTGGCTGGTAGTGTGTCTGTGTGGGTGGTAGTGTGTCTGTGTGGGTGGTAGTGTGTCTATGTGGCTGGTAGTGTGTCTGTGTGGGTGGTAGTGTGTCTGTGTGGGTGGTAGTGTGTTCGTGTGGGTGATAGTGTGTATGTGTGGGTGGTAGTGTGTATGTGTGGGTGGTAGTGTGTATGTGTGGGTGGTAGTGTGTATGTGTGGCTGGTAGTCTGTCTGTGTGGGTGGTAGTGTGTCTGTGTGGCTGGTAGTCTGTCTGTGTGGGTGGTAGTGTGTATGTGTGGGTGGTAGTGTGTCTATGTGGCTGGTAGTCTGTCTGTGTGGGTGGTAGTCTGTCTGTGTGGGTGGTAGTGTGTCTGTGTGGGTGGTAGTGTGTCTGTGTGGGTGGTAGTGTGTATGTGTGGGTGGTAGTGTTTCTGTGTGGGTGGTAGTGTGTCTGTGTGGGAGGTAGTGTTTCTGTGTGGGTGGTAGTGTGTCTGTGTGGGTGGTAGTGTGTCTGTGTGGGTGGTAGTGTGTATGTGTGGGAGGTAGTGTGTCTGTGTGGCTGGTAGTGTGTATGTGTGGCTGGTAGTGTGTATGTGTGGCTGGTAGTGTGTATGTGTGGCTGGTAGTGTGTCTGTGTGGCTGGTAGTGTGTATGTGTGGCTGGTAGTGTGTCTGTGTGGCTGGTAGTGTGTCTGTGTGGCTGGTAGTGTGTATGTGTGGCTGGTAGTGTGTATGTGTGGCTGGTAGTGTGTATGTGTGGCTGGTAGTGTGTATGTGTGGCTGGTAGTGTGTCTGTGTGGGTGGTAGTGTGTATGTGTGGCTGGTAGTGTGTCTGTGTGGGTGGTAGTGTGTATGTGTGGCTGGTAGTGTGTATGTGTGGCTGGTAGTGTGTATGTGTGGCTGGTAGTGTGTATGTGTGGCTGGTAGTGTGTCTGTGTGGCTGGTAGTGTGTCTGTGTGGCTGGTAGTGTGTATGTGTGGCTGGTAGTGTGTATGTGTGGCTGGTAGTGTGTCTGTGTGGGTGGTAGTGTGTCTGTGTGGCTGGTAGTGTGTATGTGTGGCTGGTAGTGTGTATGTGTGGCTGGTAGTGTGTATGTGTGGCTGGTAGTGTGTATGTGTGGCTGGTAGTGTGTCTGTGTGGGTGGTAGTGTGTATGTGTGGCTGGTAGTGTGTCTGTGTGGCTGGTAGTGTGTCTGTGTGGCTGGTAGTGTGTATGTGTGGCTGGTAGTGTGTATGTGTGGCTGGTAGTGTGTCTGTGTGGGTGGTAGTGTGTCTGTGTGGCTGGTAGTGTGTATGTGTGGCTGGTAGTGTGTATGTGTGGCTGGTAGTGTGTCTGTGTGGGTGGTAGTGTGTCTGTGTGGGTGGTAGTGTGTATGTGTGGCTGGTAGTGTGTCTGTGTGGCTGGTAGTGTGTATGTGTGGCTGGTAGTGTGTATGTGTGGCTGGTAGTGTGTCTGTGTGGCTGGTAGTGTGTATGTGTGGCTGGTAGTGTGTATGTGTGGCTGGTAGTGTGTATGTGTGGCTGGTAGTGTGTATGTGTGGCTGGTAGTATGTATGTGTGGCTGGTAGTGTGTATGTGTGGCTGGTAGTGTGTATGTGTGGCTGGTAGTGTGTCTGTGTGGGTGGTAGTGTGTCTGTGTGGGTGGTAGTGTGTCTGTGTGGGTGGTAGTGTGTCTGTGTGGGAGGTAGTGTGTCTGTGTGGCTGGTAGTGTGTATGTGTGGGTGGTAGTGTGTCTGTGTGGGTGGTAGTGTGTATGTGTGGCTGGTAGTGTGCCTGTGTGGGAGGTAGTGTGTCTGTGTGGGTGATAGTGTGTCTGTGTGGGTGGTAGTGTGTATGTGTGGGTGATAGTGTGTATGTGTGGCTGGTAGTGTGTATGTGTGGCTGGTAGTGTGTATGTGTGGGAGGTAGTGTGTCTGTGTGGGTGGTAGTGTGTATGTGTGGCTGGTAGTGTGTCTGTGTGGGAGGTAGTGTGTATGTGTGGGTGGTAGTGTGTATGTGTGGGAGGTAGTGTGTCTGTGTGGCTGGTAGTGTGTCTGTGTGGCTGGTAGTGTGTATGTGTGGGTGGTAGTGTGTCTGTGTGGGTGGTAGTGTGTCTGTGTGGCTGGTAGTGTTTCTGTGTGGGTGGTAGTGTGTCTGTGTGGGTGGTAGTGTGTATGTGTGGCTGGTAGTGTGTCTGTGTGGGTGGTAGTGTGTATGTGTGGGTGGTAGTGTGTCTGTGTGGCTGGTAGTGTGTATGTGTGGGTGGTAGTGTGTCTGTGTGGCTGGTAGTGTGTCTGTGTGGGTGGTAGTGTGTCTGTATGGGTGGTAGTGTGTCTGTGTGGTGGTAGTGTGTCTGTGTGGTGGTAGTGTTTCTGTGTGGGTGGTAGTGTGTCTGAGTGGCTGGTAGTGTGTCTGTGTGGAGGTAGTGTGTCTGTGTGGCTGGTAGTGTGTCTGTGTGGTGGTAGTGTGTCTGTGTGGTGGTAGTGTGTCTGTATGGGTGGTAGTGTGTCTGTGTGGCTGGTAGTGTGTCTGTGTGGCTGGTAGTGTGTCTGTGTGGCTGGTAGTGTGTCTGTGTGGGTGGTAGTGTGTCTGTGTGGTGGTAGTGTGTCTGTGTGGTGGTAGTGTTTCTGTGTGGGTGGTAGTGTGTCTGTGTGGGTGGTAGTGTGTATGTGTGGGTGATAGTGTGTATGTGTGGCTGGTAGTGTGTCTGTGTGGCTGGTAGTGTGTCTGTGTGGTGGTAGTGTTTCTGCATGGGTGGTAGTGTGTCTGTGTGGGTGGTAGTGTGTCTGTGTGGGTGGTAGTGTTTCTGCATGGGTGGTAGTGTGTATGTGTGGGTGGTAGTGTTTCTGCATGGCTGGTAGTCTGTCTGTGTGGCTGGTAGTGTGTATGTGTGGGTGGTAGTGTGTCTGTGTGGCTGGTAGTGTTTCTGTGTGGGTGGTAGTGTGTCTGTGTGGGTGGTAGTGTGTATGTGTGGCTGGTAGTGTGTCTGTGTGGGTGGTAGTGTGTATGTGTGGGTGGTAGTGTGTATGTGTGGGTGGTAGTGTGTCTGTGTGGCTGGTAGTGTGTATGTGTGGGTGGTAGTGTGTCTGTGTGGCTGGTAGTGTGTCTGTGTGGCTGGTAGTGTGTCTGTGTGGCTGGTAGTGTGTCTGTGTGGGTGGTAGTGTGTCTGTATGGGTGGTAGTGTGTCTGTGTGGTGGTAGTGTGTCTGTGTGGTGGTAGTGTTTCTGTGTGGGTGGTAGTGTGTCTGTGTGGTGGTAGTGTGTCTGTATGGGTGGTAGTGTGTCTGTGTGGCTGGTAGTGTGTCTGTGTGGGTGGTAGTGTGTCTGTATGGGTGGTAGTGTGTCTGTGTGGTGGTAGTGTGTCTGTGTGGTGGTAGTGTTTCTGTGTGGGTGGTAGTGTGTCTGTGTGGCTGGTAGTGTGTCTGTGTGGAGGTAGTGTGTCTGTGTGGCTGGTAGTGTGTCTGTGTGGTGGTAGTGTGTCTGTATGGGTGGTGGTGTGTCTGTGTGGCTGGTAGTGTGTCTGTGTGGCTGGTAGTGTGTCTGTGTGTTTGGTAGTGTGTCTGTGTGGGTGGTAGTGTGTATGTGTGGGTGGTAGTGTGTCTGTATGGGTGGTAGTGTGTCTGTGTGGTGGTAGTGTGTCTGTGTGGTGGTAGTGTTTCTGTGTGGGTGGTAGTGTGTCTGTGTGGTTGGTAGTGTGTCTGTGTGGCTGGTAGTGTTTCTGTGTGGTGGTAGTGTTTCTGTGTGGTGGTAGTGTGTCTGTGTGGCTGGTAGTGTTTCTGTGTGGGTGGTAGTGTGTATGTGTGGCTGGTAGTGTTTCTGTGTGGTGGTAGTGTGTCTGTGTGGCTGGTAGTGTGTATGTGTGGCTGGTAGTGTGTCTGTGTGGCTGGTAGTGTGTCTGTGTGGCTGGTAGTGTGTCTGTGTGGCTGGTAGTGTGTATGTGTGGCTGGTAGTGTGTATGTGTGGCTGGTAGTGTGTATGTGTGGCTGGTAGTGTGTATGTGTGGCTGGTAGTGTGTCTGTGTGGGTGGTAGTGTGTATGTGTGGCTGGTAGTGTGTCTGTGTGGCTGGTAGTGTGTATGTGTGGCTGGTAGTGTGTCTGTGTGGGTGGTAGTGTGTATGTGTGGCTGGTAGTGTGTATGTGTGGCTGGTAGTGTGTATGTGTGGCTGGTAGTGTGTATGTGTGGCTGGTAGTGTGTCTGTGTGGGTGGTAGTGTGTATGTGTGGCTGGTAGTGTGTCTGTGTGGGTGGTAGTGTGTATGTGTGGCTGGTAGTGTGTCTGTGTGGCTGGTAGTGTGTATGTGTGGCTGGTAGTGTGTATGTGTGGCTGGTAGTGTGTCTGTGTGGCTGGTAGTGTGTCTGTGTGGCTGGTAGTGTGTATGTGTGGCTGGTAGTGTGTATGTGTGGCTGGTAGTGTGTATGTTTGGCTGGTAGTGTGTATGTGTGGCTGGTAGTGTGTATGTGTGGCTGGTAGTGTGTATGTGTGGCTGGTAGTGTGTCTGTGTGGGTGGTAGTGTGTCTGTGTGGGTGGTAGTGTGTCTGTGTGGGAGGTAGTGTGTCTGTGTGGCTGGTAGTGTGCCTGTGTGGGAGGTAGTGTGTCTGTGTGGGTGATAGTGTGTCTGTGTGGGTGGTAGTGTGTATGTGTGGGAGGTAGTGTGTCTGTGTGGGTGATAGTGTGTATGTGTGGGTGGTAGTGTGTATGTGTGGGTGGTAGTGTGTATGTGTGGGTGGTAGTGTGTATGTGTGGGAGGTAGTGTGTCTGTGTGGGTGGTAGTGTGTCTGTGTGGGTGGTAGTGTGTATGTGTGGCTGGTAGTGTGTCTGTGTGGGTGGTAGTGTGTATGTGTGGGAGGTAGTGTGTATGTGTGGGAAGTAGTGTGTATGTGTGGGTGGTAGTGTGTCTGTGTGGGTGGTAGTGTGTCTGTGTGGGAGGTAGTGTGTATGTGTGGCTGGTAGTGTGTATGTGTGGGAGGTAGTGTGTATGTGTGGGTGGTAGTGTGTATGTGTGGGTGATAGTGTGTATGTGTGGGTGGTAGTGTGTATGTGTGGGTGATAGTGTGTCTGTGTGGGTGATAGTGTGTATGTGTGGGTGGTAGTGTGTATGTGTGGGTGATAGTGTGTCTGTGTGGGTGATAGTGTGTATGTGTGGGTGGTAGTGTGTATGTGTGGGTGATAGTGTGTATGTGTGGGTGGTAGTGTGTCTGTGTGGGAGGTAGTGTGTCTGTGTGGGTGATAGTGTGTCTGTGTGGGTGGTAGTGTGTATGTGTGGGAGGTAGTGTGTCTGTGTGGGTGATAGTGTGTCTGTGTGGGTGGTAGTGTGTATGTGTGGGAGGTAGTGTGTCTGTGTGGGTGATAGTGTGTCTGTGTGGGTGGTAGTGTTTATGTGTGGGTGATAGTGTGTATGTGTGGCTGGTAGTGTGTATGTGTGGCTGGTAGTGTGTATGTGTGGGAGGTAGTGTGTCTGTGTGGGTGGTAGTGTGTATGTGTGGCTGGTAGTGTGTCTGTGTGGGAGGTAGTGTGTATGTGTGGGTGGTAGTGTGTATGTGTGGGAGGTAGTGTGTCTGTGTGGCTGGTAGTGTGTCTGTGTGGCTGGTAGTGTGTATGTGTGGGTGGTAGTGTGTCTGTGTGGGTGGTAGTGTGTCTGTGTGGCTGGTAGTGTTTCTGTGTGGGTGGTAGTGTGTCTGTGTGGGTGGTAGTGTGTATGTGTGGCTGGTAGTGTGTCTGTGTGGGTGGTAGTGTGTATGTGTGGGTGGTAGTGTGTCTGTGTGGCTGGTAGTGTGTATGTGTGGGTGGTAGTGTGTCTGTGTGGCTGGTAGTGTGTCTGTGTGGCTGGTAGTGTGTCTGTGTGGGTGGTAGTGTGTCTGTATGGGTGGTAGTGTGTCTGTGTGGTGGTAGTGTGTCTGTGTGGTGGTAGTGTTTCTGTGTGGGTGGCAGTGTGTCTGAGTGGCTGGTAGTGTGTCTGTGTGGAGGTAGTGTGTCTGTGTGGCTGGTAGTGTGTCTGTGTGGTGGTAGTGTGTCTGTGTGGTGGTAGTGTGTCTGTATGGGTGGTAGTGTGTCTGTGTGGCTGGTAGTGTGTCTGTGTGGCTGGTAGTGTGTCTGTGTGGCTGGTAGTGTGTCTGTGTGGCAGGTAGTGTGTCTGTGTGGCTGGTAGTGTGTCTGTGTGGGTGGTAGTGTGTATGTGTGGGTGGTAGTGTGTCTGTATGGGTGGTAGTGTGTCTGTGTGGTGGTAGTGTGTCTGTGTGGTGGTAGTGTTTCTGTGTGGGTGGTAGTGTGTCTGTGTGGGTGGTAGTGTGTATGTGTGGGTGATAGTGTGTATGTGTGGCTGGTAGTGTGTCTGTGTGGCTGGTAGTGTGTCTGTGTGGTGGTAGTGTTTCTGCATGGGTGGTAGTGTGTCTGTGTGGGTGGTAGTGTTTCTGCATGGGTGGTAGTGTGTATGTGTGGGTGGTAGTGTGTCTGTGTGGGTGGTAGTGTTTCTGCATGGCTGGTAGTCTGTCTGTGTGGCTGGTAGTGTGTATGTGTGGGTGGTAGTGTGTCTGTGTGGCTGGTAGTGTTTCTGTGTGGGTGGTAGTGTGTCTGTGTGGGTGGTAGTGTGTATGTGTGGCTGGTAGTGTGTCTGTGTGGGTGGTAGTGTGTATGTGTGGGTGGTAGTGTGTCTGTGTGGCTGGTAGTGTGTATGTGTGGGTGGTAGTGTGTCTGTGTGGCTGGTAGTGTGTCTGTGTGGCTGGTAGTGTGTCTGTGTGGCTGGTAGTGTGTCTGTGTGGGTGGTAGTGTGTCTGTATGGGTGGTAGTGTGTCTGTGTGGTGGTAGTGTGTCTGTGTGGTGGTAGTGTTTCTGTGTGGGTGGTAGTGTGTCTGTGTGGCTGGTAGTGTGTCTGTGTGGCTGGTAGTGTGTCTGTGTGGTGGTAGTGTGTCTGTGTGGTGGTAGTGTGTCTGTATGGGTGGTGGTGTGTCTGTGTGGCTGGTAGTGTGTCTGTGTGGCTGGTAGTGTGTCTGTGTGGGTGGTAGTGTGTCTGTGTGGCTGGTAGTGTGTCTGTGTGGGTGGTAGTGTGTCTGGTAGTGTGTCTGTGTGGGTGGTAGTGTGTCTGTGTGGGTGGTAGTGTGTCTGTGTGGCTGGTAGTGTGTCTGTGTGGCTGGTAGTGTGTCTGTGTGGGTGGTAGTGTGTCTGTGTGGGTGGTAGTGTGTCTGTGTGGGTGATAGTGTGTATGTGTGGGTGGTAGTGTGTCTGTGTGGTGGTAGTGTGTATGTGTGGGTGTGGGTGGTAGTGTGTCTGTGTGGTGGTAGTGTGTCTGTATGGGTGGTAGTGTGTCTGTGTGGGTGTGGGTGGTAGTGTGTCTGTGTGGGTGTGGGTGGTAGTGTGTCTGTGTGGGTGGTAGTGTGTCTGTGTGGGTGGTAGTGTGTATGTGTGGGAGGTAGTGTGTCTGTGTGGGTGGTAGTGTGTCTGTGTGGGTGGTAGTGTGTCTGTGTGGGTGGTAGTGTGTCTGTGTGGCTGGTAGTGTGTCTGTGTGGGTGGTAGTGTGTCTGTGTGGGAGGTAGTGTGTCTGTGTGGGAGGTAGTGTGTCTGTGTGGGTGGTAGTGTGTATGTGTGGGTGATAGTGTGTCTGTGTGGGTGGTAGTGTGTATGTGTGGGTGGTAGTGTGTCTGTGTGGTGGTAGTGTGTATGTGTGGGTGTGGCTGGTAGTGTGTCTGTGTGGGTGGTAGTGTGTCTGTGGGTGGTAGTGTGTATGTGTGGGTGTCAGTGTGTCTGTGTGGGTGGTAGTGTGTCCGTGTGGTGGTAGTGTGTCTGTGTGGGTGTCAGTGTGTATGTGTGGGTGGTAGTGTGTCTGTGTGGCTGGTAGTGTGTCTGTGTGGGTGGTAGTGTGTCTGTGTGGCTGGTAGTGTGTATGTGTGGGTGGTAGTGTGTCTGTATGGGTGGTAGTGTGTCTGTATGGGTGGTAGTGTGTCTGTATGGGTGGTAGTGTTTCTGTGTGGCTGGTAGTGTGTATGTGTGGGTGGTAGTGTGTCTGTGTGGGTGGTAGTGTGTCTGTATGGGTGGTAGTGTGTCTGTATGGGTGGTAGTGTTTCTGTGTTGGTGGTAGTGTGTCTGTGTGGGTGGTAGTGTGTATGTGTGGGTGGTAGTGTGTCTGTGTGGGTGGTAGTGTGTATGTGTGGGTGGTAGTGTGTCTGTGTGGGTGGTAGTGTGTCTGTGTGGGTGGTAGTGTGTCTGTGTGGGTGGTAGTGTGTATGTGTGGGTGGTGAGTGTGTATGTGTGGGTGGTAGTGTGTCTGTGTTGGTGGTAGTGTTTCTGTGTGGGTGGTAGTGTGTCTGTGTGGTGGTAGTGTGTCTGTGTGGGTGGTAGTGTTTCTGTATGGTGGTAGTGTTTCTGTGTGGGTGGTAGTGTTTCTGTGTGGTGGTAGTGTGTCTGTGTGGGTGGTAGTGTTTCTGTATGGTGGTAGTGTGTCTGTGTGGGTGGTAGTGTTTCTGTGTGGTGGTAGTGTGTCTGTGTGGCTGGTAGTGTTTCTGTGTGGGTGGTAGTGTTTCTGCATGGGTGGTAGTGTTTCTGTGTGGGTGGTAGTGTGTCTGTGTGGGAGGTAGTGTGTCTGTATGGGTGGTAGTGTGTCTGTGTGGGTGGTAGTGTGTCTGTGTGGCTGGTAGTGTGTCTGTGTGGGAGGTAGTGTGTCTGTGTGGGTGGTAGTGTGTATGTGTGGGTGGTAGTGTGTATGTGTGGGTGGTAGTGTGTCTGTGTGGGTGGTAGTGTGTATGTGTGGGTGGTAGTGTGTATGTGTGGGTGGTAGTGTGTCTGTGTGGGTGGTAGTGTGTATGTGTGGGTGGTAGTGTGTCTGTGTGGCTGGTAGTGTGTCTGTGTGGGTGGTAGTGTGTATGTGTGGGAGGTAGTGTGTCTGTGTGGGTGGTAGTGTGTCTGTGTGGGTGGTAGTGTGTATGTGTGGGTGGTAGTGTGTATGTGTGGGTGGTAGTGTGTATGTGTGGGTGGTAGTGTGTATGTGTGGGTGGTAGTGTGTCTGTGTGGGTGGTAGTGTGTATGTGTGGGTGGTAGTGTGTCTGTGTGGAAGGTAGTGTGTCTGTGTGGGTGGTAGTGTGTCTGTGTGGGTGGTAGTGTGTCTGTGTGGGTGGTAGTGTTTCTGCGTGGGTGGTAGTGTTTCTGTGTGGTGGTAGTGTGTATGTGTGGGTGGTAGTGTGTATGTGTGGGTGGTTTTGTTTCTGTGTGGGTGGTAGTGTGTATGTGTGGGTGGTAGTGTGTCTGTGTGGGTGGTAGTGTTTCTGTGTGGGTGGTAGTGTGTATGTGTGGGTGGTAGTGTGTATGTGTGGGTGGTAGTGTGTCTGTGTGGGTGGTAGTGTGTATGTGTGGGTGGTAGTGTGATTGTGTGGGTGGTAGTGTGTATGTGTGGGAGGTAGTGTGTATGTGTGGCTGGTAGTGTGTCTGTGTGGGTGGTAGTGTGTATGTGTGGGTGGTAGTGTGTATGTGTGGGTGGTAGTGTTTCTGTGTTGGTGGTAGTGTGTCTGTGTGGGTGGTAGTGTTTCTGAGTGGGTGGTAGTGTGTCTGTGTGGGTGGTAGTGTTTCTGTGCGGGTGGTAGTGTGTCTGTGTGGGTGGTAGTGTGTATGTGTGGGGTGGTAGTGTGTATGTGTGGGTGGTAGTGTTTCTGTGTGGGTGGTAGTGTGTCTGTGTGGTGGTAGTGTGTCTGTGTGGGTGGTAGTGTGTCTGTGTGGGTGGTAGTGTTTCTGTGTTGGTGGTAGTGTGTATGTGTGGGTGGTAGTGTGTATGTGTGGGTGGTAGTGTGACTGTGTGGGTGGTAGTGTGTCTGTGTGGGTGGTAGTGTGTCTGTGTGGCTGTAGGTGTGTCTGTATGGGTGGTAATGTTTCTGTGTGGGTGGTAGTGTGTCTGTGTGGGTGGTAGTGTGTATGTGTGGCTGTAGGTGTGTCTGTATGGGTGGTAGTGTGTCTGTGTGGGTGGTAGTGTGTCTGTGTGGCTGTAGGTGTGTCTGTATGGGTGGTAGTGTTTCTGTGTGGGTGGTAGTGTGTCTATGTGGGTGGTAGTGTGTCTGTGTGGTGGTAGTGTGTCTGTGTGGTGGTAGTGTGTCTGTGTGGCTGTAGGTGTGTCTGTATGGGTGGTAGTGTTTCTGCATGGGTGGTAGTGTTTCTGTGTGGGTGGTAGTGTGTCTGTGTGGTGGTAGTGTTTCTGTGTGGGTGGTAGTGTTTCTGTATGGGTGGTAGTGTTTCTGTGTGGTGGTAGTGTGTCTGTGTGGCTGGTAGTGTTTCTGTGTGGGTGGTAGTGCGTCTGTATGGGTGGTAGTGTGTCTGTGTGGGTGGTAGTGTGTCTGTGTGGGTGGTAGTGTATCTGTGTGGCTGGTAGTGTGTCTGTGTGTCTGGTAGTGTGTCTGTATGGGTGGTAGTGTTTCTGTGTGGGTGGTAGTGTGTCTGTGTGGGTGGTAGTGTTTCTGCATGGGTGGTAGTGTTTCTGCGTGGGTGGTAGTGTGTCTGTGTGGCTGGTAGTGTGTCTGTGTGGCTGGTAGTGTGTCTGTGTGGGTGGTAGTGTTTCTGTGTGGGTGGTAGTGTTTCTGTGTGGTGGTAGTGTGTCTGTGTGGCTGGTAGTGTGTCTGTGTGGGTGGTAGTGTGTCTGTATGGGTGGTAGTGTTTCTGTGTGGCTGGTAGTGTGTCTGTGTGGCTGGTAGTGTGTCTGTGTAGTGGTAGTGTGTCTGTGTGGGTGGTAGTGTTTCTGTATGGGTGGTAGTGTTTCTGTGTGGTGGTAGTGTGTCTGTGTGGCTGGTAGTGTGTCTGTATGGGTGGTAGTGTGTCTGTATGGGTGGTAGTGTGTCTGTGTGGGTGGTAGTGTGTCTGTGTGGGTGGTAGTGTGTCTGTATGGGTGGTAGTGTGTATGTGTGGGCGGTAGTGTGTATGTGTGGGCGGTAGTGTGTCTGTGTGGGTGGTAGTGTGTCTGTGTGGGAGGTAGTGTGTCTGTGTGGGTGGTAGTGTGTCTGTGTGGGTGGTAGTGTGTCTGTGTGGGCGGTAGTGTGTCTGTGTGGGTGGTAGTGTGTATGTGTGGCTGGTAGTGTGTCTGTGTGGGAGGTAGTGTGTCTGTGTGGGTGGTAGTGTGTCTGTGTGGCTGGTAGTGTGTCTGTGTGGCTGGTAGTGTGTCTGTGTGGCTGGTAGTGTGTATGTGTGGGTGGTAGTGTGTCTGTATGGCTGGTAGTGTGTCTGTGTGGGTGGTAGTGTGTATGTGTGGGAGGTAGTGTGTATGTGTGGGAGGTAGTGTGTATGTGTGGGAGGTAGTGTGTATGTGTGGGAGGTAGTGTGTATGTGTGGGTGGTAGTGTGTATGTGTGGGTGGTAGTGTGTATGTGTGGGAGGTAGTGTGTATGTGTGGGAGGTAGTGTGTATGTGTGGGTGGTAGTGTGTATGTGTGGGAGGTAGTGTGTATGTGTGGGAGGTAGTGTGTATGTGTGGGTGGTAGTGTGTATATGTGGGTGGTAGTGTGTATGTGTGGGAGGTAGTGTGTATGTGTGGGAGGTAGTGTGTATGTGTGGGTGGTAGTGTGTATGTGTGGGTGGTAGTGTGTATGTGTGGGAGGTAGTGTGTCTGTGTGGGTGGTAGTGTGTCTGTGTGGGTCATAGTGTGTCTGTGTGGGTGGTAGTGTGTATGTGTGGGAGGTAGTGTGTATGTGTGGGTGGTAGTGTGTATGTGTGGGTGGTAGTGTGTATGTGTGGGAGGTAGTGTGTCTGTGTGGGTGGTAGTGTGTATGTGTGGGTGTCAGTGTGTATGTGTGGGTGCTAGTGTGTATGTGTGGGAGGTAGTGTGTCTGTGTGGGTGGTAGTGTGTATGTGTGGTGGTAATGTGTCTGTGTGGCTGTAGGTGTGTCTGTATGGGTTGTAGTGTTTCTGCATGGGTGGTAGTGTTTCTGTGTGGGTGGTAGTGTGTCTGTGTGGTGGTAGTGTTTCTGTGTGGGTGGTAGTGTTTCTGTATGGGTGGTAGTGTTTCTGTGTGGTGGTAGTGTGTCTGTATGGGTGGTAGTGTGTCTGTGTGGGTGGTAGTGTGTCTGTGTGGCTGGTAGTGTGTCTGTGTGGCTGGTAGTGTGTCTGTATGGGTGGTAGTGTTTCTGTGTGGGTGGTAGTGTGTCTGTGTGGGTGGTAGTGTTTCTGCATGGGTGGTAGTGTTTCTGCGTGGGTGGTAGTGTGTCTGTGTGGCTGGTAGTGTGTCTGTGTGGCTGGTAGTGTGTCTGTGTGGGTGGTAGTGTTTCTGTGTGGGTGGTATTGTTTCTGTGTGGTGGTAGTGTGTCTGTGTAGCTGGTAGTGTGTCTGTGTGGGTGGTAGTGTTTCTGTGTGGGTGGTAGTGTTTCTGTGTGGGTGGTAGTGTTTCTGTGTGGCTGGTAGTGTGTCTGTGTGGCTGGTAGTGTGTCTGTGTGGTGGTAGTGTGTCTGTGTGGGTGGTAGTGTATCTGTATGGGTGGTAGTGTTTCTGTGTGGTGGTAGTGTGTCTGTGTGGCTGGTAGTGTGTCTGTATGGGTGGTAGTGTGTCTGTATGGGTGGTAGTGTGTCTGTGTGGGTGGTAGTGTGTCTGTGTGGGTGGTAGTGTGTCTATATGGGTGGTAGTGTGTATGTGTGGGCGGTAGTGTGTATGTGTGGGCGGTAGTGTGTCTGTGTGGGTGGTAGTGTGTCTGTGTGGGTGGTAGTGTGTCTGTGTGGGTGGTAGTGTGTCTGTGTGGGTGGTAGTGTGTCTGTGTGGGCGGAAGTGTGGCTGTGTGGGTGGTAGTGTGTCTGTGTGGGTGGTAGTGTGTCTGTGTGGCTGGTAGTGTGTCTGTGTGGGTGGTAGTGTTTCTGTGTGGGTGGTAGTGTGTCTGTGTTTCTGGTAGTGTGTCTGTGTGGCTGGTAGTGTGTCTGTGTGGGTGGTAGTGTTTCTGTGTGGGTGGTATTGTTTCTGTGTGGTGGTAGTGTGTCTGTGTGGCTGGTAGTGTGTCTGTGTGGGTGGTAGTGTTTCTGTGTGGGTGGTAGTGTTTCTGTGTGGGTGGTAGTGTTTCTGTGTGGCTGGTAGTGTGTCTGTGTGGCTGGTAGTGTGTCTGTGTGGTGGTAGTGTGTCTGTGTGGGTGGTAGTGTATCTGTATGGGTGGTAGTGTTTCTGCATGGGTGGTAGTGTGTCTGTGTGGCTGGTAGTGTGTATGTGTGGGTGGTAGTGTTTCTGTGTGGTGGTAGTGTGTCTGTGTGGGTGGTAGTGTGTCTGTGTGGGAGGTAGTGTGTATGTGTGGCTGGTAGTGTGTCTGTGTGGCTGGTAGTGTGTCTGTGTGGCTGGTAGTGTGTATGTGTGGTGGTAGTGTTTCTGTGTGGTGGTAGTGTGTCTGTGTGGGTGGTAGTGTGTCTGTGTGGGAGGTAGTGTGTATGTGTGGCTGGTAGTGTGTCTGTGTGGCTGGTAGTGTGTCTGTGTGGGAGGTAGTGTGTCTGTGTGGGAGGTAGTGTGTCTGTGTGGCTGGTAGTGTGTCTGTGTGGGTGGTAGTGTGTCTGTGTGGCTGGTAGTGTGTATGTGTGGGAGGTAGTGTGTATGTGTGGGAGGTAGTGTGTCTGTGTGGGTGGTAGTGTGTCTGTGTGGGTGATAGTGTGTCTGTGTGAGTGGTAGTGTGTATGTGTGGGAGGTAGTGTGTCTGTGTGGGTGATAGTGTGTCTGTGTGGGTGGTAGTGTGTATGTGTGGGAGGTAGTGTGTCTGTGTGGGTGATAGTGTGTCTGTGTGGGTGGTAGTGTGTCTGTGTGGGTGGTAGTGTGTATGTGTGGGAGGTAGTGTGTCTGTGTGGGTGGTAGTGTGTCTGTGTGGGTGGTAGTGTGTATGTGTGGGTGGTAGTGTGTATGTGTGGGTGGTAGTGTATATGTGTGGGTGGTAGTGTGTATGTGTGGGTGGTAGTGTGTCTGTGTGGGTGGTAGAGTGTATGTGTGGGTGGTAGTGTGTCTGTGTGGAAGGTAGTGTGTCTGTGTGGGTGGTAGTGTGTCTGTGTGGGTGGTAGTGTGTCTGTGTGGGTGGTAGTGTTTCTGCGTGGGTGGTAGTGTTTCTGTGTGGTGGTAGTGTGTATGTGTGGGTGGTAGTGTGTATGTGTGGGTGGTTTTGTTTCTGTGTGGGTGGTAGTGTGTATGTGTGGGTGGTAGTGTGTCTGTGTGGGTGGTAGTGTTTCTGTGTGGGTGGTAGTGTGTATGTGTGGGTGGTAGTGTGTATGTGTGGGTGGTAGTGTGTCTGTGTGGGTGGTAGTGTGTATGTGTGGGTGGTAGTGTGATTGTGTGGGTGGTAGTGTGTATGTGTGGGAGGTAGTGTGTATGTGTGGCTGGTAGTGTGTCTGTGTGGGTGGTAGTGTGTATGTGTGGGTGGTAGTGTGTATGTGTGGGTGGTAGTGTTTCTGTGTTGGTGGTAGTGTGTCTGTGTGGGTGGTAGTGTTTCTGAGTGGGTGGTAGTGTGTCTGTGTGGGTGGTAGTGTTTCTGTGTGGGTGGTAGTGTGTCTGTGTGGGTGGTAGTGTGTATGTGTGGGGTGGTAGTGTGTATGTGTGGGTGGTAGTGTTTCTGTGTGGGTGGTAGTGTGTCTGTGTGGTGGTAGTGTGTCTGTGTGGGTGGTAGTGTGTCTGTGTGGGTGGTAGTGTTTCTGTGTTGGTGGTAGTGTGTATGTGTGGGTGGTAGTGTGTATGTGTGGGTGGTAGTGTGACTGTGTGGGTGTTAGTGTGTCTGTGTGGGTGGTAGTGTGTCTGTGTGGCTGTAGGTGTGTCTGTATGGGTGGTAATGTTTCTGTGTGGGTGGTAGTGTGTCTGTGTGGGTGGTAGTGTGTATGTGTGGCTGTAGGTGTGTCTGTATGGGTGGTAGTGTGTCTGTGTGGGTGGTAGTGTGTCTGTGTGGCTGTAGGTGTGTCTGTATGGGTGGTAGTGTTTCTGTGTGGGTGGTAGTGTGTCTATGTGGGTGGTAGTGTGTCTGTGTGGTGGTAGTGTGTCTGTGTGGTGGTAGTGTGTCTGTGTGGCTGTAGGTGTGTCTGTATGGGTGGTAGTGTTTCTGCATGGGTGGTAGTGTGTCTGTGTGGCTGGTAGTGTGTATGTGTGGGTGGTAGTGTGTCTGTATGGCTGGTAGTGTGTCTGTGTGGGTGGTAGTGTGTATGTGTGGGAGGTAGTGTGTATGTGTGGGAGGTAGTGTGTATGTGTGGGAGGTAGTGTGTATGTGTGGGAGGTAGTGTGTATGTGTGGGTGGTAGTGTGTATGTGTGGGTGGTAGTGTGTATGTGTGGGAGGTAGTGTGTATGTGTGGGAGGTAGTGTGTATGTGTGGGTGGTAGTGTGTATGTGTGGGAGGTAGTGTGTATGTGTGGGAGGTAGTGTGTATGTGTGGGTGGTAGTGTGTATATGTGGGTGGTAGTGTGTATGTGTGGGAGGTAGTGTGTATGTGTGGGAGGTAGTGTGTATGTGTGGGTGGTAGTGTGTATGTGTGGGTGGTAGTGTGTATGTGTGGGAGGTAGTGTGTCTGTGTGGGTGGTAGTGTGTCTGTGTGGGTCATAGTGTGTCTGTGTGGGTGGTAGTGTGTATGTGTGGGAGGTAGTGTGTATGTGTGGGTGGTAGTGTGTATGTGTGGGTGGTAGTGTGTATGTGTGGGAGGTAGTGTGTCTGTGTGGGTGGTAGTGTGTATGTGTGGGTGTCAGTGTGTATGTGTGGGTGCTAGTGTGTATGTGTGGGAGGTAGTGTGTCTGTGTGGGTGGTAGTGTGTATGTGTGGTGGTAATGTGTCTGTGTGGCTGTAGGTGTGTCTGTATGGGTTGTAGTGTTTCTGCATGGGTGGTAGTGTTTCTGTGTGGGTGGTAGTGTGTCTGTGTGGTGGTAGTGTTTCTGTGTGGGTGGTAGTGTTTCTGTATGGGTGGTAGTGTTTCTGTGTGGTGGTAGTGTGTCTGTATGGGTGGTAGTGTGTCTGTGTGGGTGGTAGTGTGTCTGTGTGGCTGGTAGTGTGTCTGTGTGGCTGGTAGTGTGTCTGTATGGGTGGTAGTGTTTCTGTGTGGGTGGTAGTGTGTCTGTGTGGGTGGTAGTGTTTCTGCATGGGTGGTAGTGTTTCTGCGTGGGTGGTAGTGTGTCTGTGTGGCTGGTAGTGTGTCTGTGTGGCTGGTAGTGTGTCTGTGTGGGTGGTAGTGTTTCTGTGTGGGTGGTATTGTTTCTGTGTGGTGGTAGTGTGTCTGTGTAGCTGGTAGTGTGTCTGTGTGGGTGGTAGTGTTTCTGTGTGGGTGGTAGTGTTTCTGTGTGGGTGGTAGTGTTTCTGTGTGGCTGGTAGTGTGTCTGTGTGGCTGGTAGTGTGTCTGTGTGGTGGTAGTGTGTCTGTGTGGGTGGTAGTGTATCTGTATGGGTGGTAGTGTTTCTGTGTGGTGGTAGTGTGTCTGTGTGGCTGGTAGTGTGTCTGTATGGGTGGTAGTGTGTCTGTATGGGTGGTAGTGTGTCTGTGTGGGTGGTAGTGTGTCTGTGTGGGTGGTAGTGTGTCTATATGGGTGGTAGTGTGTATGTGTGGGCGGTAGTGTGTATGTGTGGGCGGTAGTGTGTCTGTGTGGGTGGTAGTGTGTCTGTGTGGGTGGTAGTGTGTCTGTGTGGGTGGTAGTGTGTCTGTGTGGGTGGTAGTGTGTCTGTGTGGGCGGAAGTGTGGCTGTGTGGGTGGTAGTGTGTCTGTGTGGGTGGTAGTGTGTCTGTGTGGCTGGTAGTGTGTCTGTGTGGGTGGTAGTGTTTCTGTGTGGGTGGTAGTGTGTCTGTGTTTCTGGTAGTGTGTCTGTGTGGCTGGTAGTGTGTCTGTGTGGGTGGTAGTGTTTCTGTGTGGGTGGTATTGTTTCTGTGTGGTGGTAGTGTGTCTGTGTGGCTGGTAGTGTGTCTGTGTGGGTGGTAGTGTTTCTGTGTGGGTGGTAGTGTTTCTGTGTGGGTGGTAGTGTTTCTGTGTGGCTGGTAGTGTGTCTGTGTGGCTGGTAGTGTGTCTGTGTGGTGGTAGTGTGTCTGTGTGGGTGGTAGTGTATCTGTATGGGTGGTAGTGTTTCTGCATGGGTGGTAGTGTGTCTGTGTGGCTGGTAGTGTGTATGTGTGGGTGGTAGTGTTTCTGTGTGGTGGTAGTGTGTCTGTGTGGGTGGTAGTGTGTCTGTGTGGGAGGTAGTGTGTATGTGTGGCTGGTAGTGTGTCTGTGTGGCTGGTAGTGTGTCTGTGTGGCTGGTAGTGTGTATGTGTGGTGGTAGTGTTTCTGTGTGGTGGTAGTGTGTCTGTGTGGGTGGTAGTGTGTCTGTGTGGGAGGTAGTGTGTATGTGTGGCTGGTAGTGTGTCTGTGTGGCTGGTAGTGTGTCTGTGTGGGAGGTAGTGTGTCTGTGTGGGAGGTAGTGTGTCTGTGTGGCTGGTAGTGTGTCTGTGTGGGTGGTAGTGTGTCTGTGTGGCTGGTAGTGTGTATGTGTGGGAGGTAGTGTGTATGTGTGGGAGGTAGTGTGTCTGTGTGGGTGGTAGTGTGTCTGTGTGGGTGATAGTGTGTCTGTGTGAGTGGTAGTGTGTATGTGTGGGAGGTAGTGTGTCTGTGTGGGTGATAGTGTGTCTGTGTGGGTGGTAGTGTGTATGTGTGGGAGGTAGTGTGTCTGTGTGGGTGATAGTGTGTCTGTGTGGGTGGTAGTGTGTCTGTGTGGGTGGTAGTGTGTATGTGTGGGAGGTAGTGTGTCTGTGTGGGTGGTAGTGTGTCTGTGTGGGTGGTAGTGTGTCTGTGTGGGTGGTAGTGTGTATGTGTGGGTGGTAGTGTGTATGTGTGGGTGGTAGTGTGTATGTGTGGGTGGTAGTGTGTCTGTGTGGGTGGTAGAGTGTATGTGTGGGTGGTAGTGTGTCTGTGTGGAAGGTAGTGTGTCTGTGTGGGTGGTAGTGTGTCTGTGTGGGTGGTAGTGTGTCTGTGTGGGTGGTAGTGTTTCTGCGTGGGTGGTAGTGTTTCTGTGTGGTGGTAGTGTGTATGTGTGGGTGGTAGTGTGTATGTGTGGGTGGTTTTGTTTCTGTGTGGGTGGTAGTGTGTATGTGTGGGTGGTAGTGTGTCTGTGTGGGTGGTAGTGTTTCTGTGTGGGTGGTAGTGTGTATGTGTGGGTGGTAGTGTGTATGTGTGGGTGGTAGTGTGTCTGTGTGGGTGGTAGTGTGTATGTGTGGGTGGTAGTGTGATTGTGTGGGTGGTAGTGTGTATGTGTGGGAGGTAGTGTGTATGTGTGGCTGGTAGTGTGTCTGTGTGGGTGGTAGTGTGTATGTGTGGGTGGTAGTGTGTATGTGTGGGTGGTAGTGTTTCTGTGTTGGTGGTAGTGTGTCTGTGTGGGTGGTAGTGTTTCTGAGTGGGTGGTAGTGTGTCTGTGTGGGTGGTAGTGTTTCTGTGTGGGTGGTAGTGTGTCTGTGTGGGTGGTAGTGTGTATGTGTGGGGTGGTAGTGTGTATGTGTGGGTGGTAGTGTTTCTGTGTGGGTGGTAGTGTGTCTGTGTGGTGGTAGTGTGTCTGTGTGGGTGGTAGTGTGTCTGTGTGGGTGGTAGTGTTTCTGTGTTGGTGGTAGTGTGTATGTGTGGGTGGTAGTGTGTATGTGTGGGTGGTAGTGTGACTGTGTGGGTGTTAGTGTGTCTGTGTGGGTGGTAGTGTGTCTGTGTGGCTGTAGGTGTGTCTGTATGGGTGGTAATGTTTCTGTGTGGGTGGTAGTGTGTCTGTGTGGGTGGTAGTGTGTATGTGTGGCTGTAGGTGTGTCTGTATGGGTGGTAGTGTGTCTGTGTGGGTGGTAGTGTGTCTGTGTGGCTGTAGGTGTGTCTGTATGGGTGGTAGTGTTTCTGTGTGGGTGGTAGTGTGTCTATGTGGGTGGTAGTGTGTCTGTGTGGTGGTAGTGTGTCTGTGTGGTGGTAGTGTGTCTGTGTGGCTGTAGGTGTGTCTGTATGGGTGGTAGTGTTTCTGCATGGGTGGTAGTGTTTCTGTGTGGGTGGTAGTGTGTCTGTGTGGTGGTAGTGTTTCTGTGTGGGTGGTAGTGTTTCTGTATGGGTGGTAGTGTTTCTGTGTGGTGGTAGTGTGTCTGTGTGGCTGGTAGTGTTTCTGTGTGGGTGGTAGTGCGTCTGTATGGGTGGTAGTGTGTCTGTGTGGGTGGTAGTGTGTCTGTGTGGGTGGTAGTGTATCTGTGTGGCTGGTAGTGTGTCTGTGTGTCTGGTAGTGTGTCTGTATGGGTGGTAGTGTTTCTGTGTGGGTGGTAGTGTGTCTGTGTGGGTGGTAGTGTTTCTGCATGGGTGGTAGTGTTTCTGCGTGGGTGGTAGTGTGTCTGTGTGGCTGGTAGTGTGTCTGTGTGGCTGGTAGTGTGTCTGTGTGGGTGGTAGTGTTTCTGTGTGGGTGGTAGTGTTTCTGTGTGGTGGTAGTGTGTCTGTGTGGCTGGTAGTGTGTCTGTGTGGGTGGTAGTGTGTCTGTATGGGTGGTAGTGTTTCTGTGTGGCTGGTAGTGTGTCTGTGTGGCTGGTAGTGTGTCTGTGTAGTGGTAGTGTGTCTGTGTGGGTGGTAGTGTTTCTGTATGGGTGGTAGTGTTTCTGTGTGGTGGTAGTGTGTCTGTGTGGCTGGTAGTGTGTCTGTATGGGTGGTAGTGTGTCTGTATGGGTGGTAGTGTGTCTGTGTGGGTGGTAGTGTGTCTGTGTGGGTGGTAGTGTGTCTGTATGGGTGGTAGTGTGTATGTGTGGGCGGTAGTGTGTATGTGTGGGCGGTAGTGTGTCTGTGTGGGAGGTAGTGTGTCTGTGTGGGTGGTAGTGTGTCTGTGTGGGTGGTAGTGTGTCTGTGTGGGTGGTAGTGTGTATGTGTGGCTGGTAGTGTGTCTGTGTGGGAGGTAGTGTGTCTGTGTGGGTGGTAGTGTGTCTGTGTGGCTGGTAGTGTGTCTGTGTGGCTGGTAGTGTGTCTGTGTGGCTGGTAGTGTGTATGTGTGGGTGGTAGTGTGTCTGTATGGCTGGTAGTGTGTCTGTGTGGGTGGTAGTGTGTATGTGTGGGAGGTAGTGTGTATGTGTGGGAGGTAGTGTGTATGTGTGGGAGGTAGTGTGTATGTGTGGGAGGTAGTGTGTATGTGTGGGTGGTAGTGTGTATGTGTGGGTGGTAGTGTGTATGTGTGGGAGGTAGTGTGTATGTGTGGGAGGTAGTGTGTATGTGTGGGTGGTAGTGTGTATGTGTGGGAGGTAGTGTGTATGTGTGGGAGGTAGTGTGTATGTGTGGGTGGTAGTGTGTATATGTGGGTGGTAGTGTGTATGTGTGGGAGGTAGTGTGTATGTGTGGGAGGTAGTGTGTATGTGTGGGAGGTAGTGTGTATGTGTGGGAGGTAGTGTGTATGTGTGGGAGGTAGTGTGTATGTGTGGGTGGTAGTGTGTATGTGTGGGTGGTAGTGTGTATGTGTGGGAGGTAGTGTGTATGTGTGGGAGGTAGTGTGTATGTGTGGGTGGTAGTGTGTATGTGTGGGAGGTAGTGTGTATGTGTGGGAGGTAGTGTGTATGTGTGGGTGGTAGTGTGTATATGTGGGTGGTAGTGTGTATGTGTGGGAGGTAGTGTGTATGTGTGGGAGGTAGTGTGTATGTGTGGGTGGTAGTGTGTATGTGTGGGTGGTAGTGTGTATGTGTGGGAGGTAGTGTGTCTGTGTGGGTGGTAGTGTGTCTGTGTGGGTCATAGTGTGTCTGTGTGGCTGTAGGTGTGTCTGTATGGGTTGTAGTGTTTCTGCATGGGTGGTAGTGTGTCTGTGTGGTGGTAGTGTTTCTGTGTGGGTGGTAGTGTTTCTGTATGGGTGGTAGTGTTTCTGTGTGGTGGTAGTGTGTCTGTGTGGCTGGTAGTGTTTCTGTGTGGGTGGTAGTGTGTCTGTATGGGTGGTAGTGTGTCTGTGTGGGTGGTAGTGTGTCTGTGTGGCTGGTAGTGTGTCTGTGTGGCTGGTAGTGTGTCTGTATGGGTGGTAGTGTTTCTGTGTGGGTGGTAGTGTGTCTGTGTGGGTGGTAGTGTTTCTGCATGGGTGGTAGTGTTTCTGCGTGGGTGGTAGTGTGTCTGTGTGGCTGGTAGTGTGTCTGTGTGGCTGGTAGTGTGTCTGTGTGGGTGGTAGTGTTTCTGTGTGGGTGGTATTGTTTCTGTGTGGTGGTAGTGTGTCTGTGTAGCTGGTAGTGTGTCTGTGTGGGTGGTAGTGTTTCTGTGTGGGTGGTAGTGTTTCTGTGTGGGTGGTAGTGTTTCTGTGTGGCTGGTAGTGTGTCTGTGTGGCTGGTAGTGTGTCTGTGTGGTGGTAGTGTGTCTGTGTGGGTGGTAGTGTATCTGTATGGGTGGTAGTGTTTCTGTGTGGTGGTAGTGTGTCTGTGTGGCTGGTAGTGTGTCTGTATGGGTGGTAGTGTGTCTGTATGGGTGGTAGTGTGTCTGTGTGGGTGGTAGTGTGTCTGTGTGGGTGGTAGTGTGTCTATATGGGTGGTAGTGTGTATGTGTGGGCGGTAGTGTGTATGTGTGGGCGGTAGTGTGTCTGTGTGGGTGGTAGTGTGTCTGTGTGGGTGGTAGTGTGTCTGTGTGGGTGGTAGTGTGTCTGTGTGGGCGGAAGTGTGGCTGTGTGGGTGGTAGTGTGTCTGTGTGGGTGGTAGTGTGTCTGTGTGGCTGGTAGTGTGTCTGTGTGGGTGGTAGTGTTTCTGTGTGGGTGGTAGTGTGTCTGTGTTTCTGGTAGTGTGTCTGTGTGGCTGGTAGTGTGTCTGTGTGGGTGGTAGTGTTTCTGTGTGGGTGGTATTGTTTCTGTGTGGTGGTAGTGTGTCTGTGTGGCAGGTAGTGTGTCTGTGTGGGTGGTAGTGTTTCTGTGTGGGTGGTAGTGTTTCTGTGTGGGTGGTAGTGTTTCTGTGTGGCTGGTAGTGTGTCTGTGTGGCTGGTAGTGTGTCTGTGTGGTGGTAGTGTGTCTGTGTGGGTGGTAGTGTATCTGTATGGGTGGTAGTGTTTCTGCATGGGTGGTAGTGTGTCTGTGTGGCTGGTAGTGTGTATGTGTGGGTGGTAGTGTTTCTGTGTGGTGGTAGTGTGTCTGTGTGGGTGGTAGTGTGTCTGTGTGGGAGGTAGTGTGTATGTGTGGCTGGTAGTGTGTCTGTGTGGCTGGTAGTGTGTCTGTGTGGCTGGTAGTGTGTATGTGTGGTGGTAGTGTTTCTGTGTGGTGGTAGTGTGTCTGTGTGGGTGGTAGTGTGTCTGTGTGGGAGGTAGTGTGTATGTGTGGCTGGTAGTGTGTCTGTGTGGCTGGTAGTGTGTCTGTGTGGGAGGTAGTGTGTCTGTGTGGGAGGTAGTGTGTCTGTGTGGCTGGTAGTGTGTCTGTGTGGGTGGTAGTGTGTCTGTGTGGCTGGTAGTGTGTATGTGTGGGAGGTAGTGTGTATGTGTGGGAGGTAGTGTGTCTGTGTGGGTGGTAGTGTGTCTGTGTGGGTGATAGTGTGTCTGTGTGAGTGGTAGTGTGTATGTGTGGGAGGTAGTGTGTCTGTGTGGGTGATAGTGTGTCTGTGTGGGTGGTAGTGTGTATGTGTGGGAGGTAGTGTGTCTGTGTGGGTGATAGTGTGTCTGTGTGGGTGGTAGTGTGTATGTGTGGGTGATAGTGTGTATGTGTGGCTGGTAGTGTGTATGTGTGGCTGGTAGTGTGTATGTGTGGGAGGTAGTGTGTCTGTGTGGGTGGTAGTGTGTATGTGTGGCTGGTAGTGTGTCTGTGTGGGAGGTAGTGTGTATGTGTGGGTGGTAGTGTGTATGTGTGGGAGGTAGTGTGTCTGTGTGGCTGGTAGTGTGTATGTGTGGGTGGTAGTGTGTCTGTGTGGGTGGTAGTGTGTCTGTGTGGCTGGTAGTGTTTCTGTGTGGGTGGTAGTGTGTCTGTGTGGGTGGTAGTGTGTATGTGTGGCTGGTAGTGTGTCTGTGTGGGTGGTAGTGTGTATGTGTGGGTGGTAGTGTGTCTGTGTGGCTGGTAGTGTGTATGTGTGGGTGGTAGTGTGTCTGTGTGGCTGGTAGTGTGTCTGTGTGGCTGGTAGTGTGTCTGTGTGGGTGGTAGTGTGTCTGTATGGGTGGTAGTGTGTCTGTGTGGTGGTAGTGTGTCTGTGTGGTGGTAGTGTTTCTGTGTGGGTGGCAGTGTGTCTGAGTGGCTGGTAGTGTGTCTGTGTGGAGGTAGTGTGTCTGTGTGGCTGGTAGTGTGTCTGTGTGGTGGTAGTGTGTCTGTGTGGTGGTAGTGTGTCTGTATGGGTGGTAGTGTTTCTGCATGGCTGGTAGTGTTTGTGTGGTGGTAGTGTTTCTGTGTGGCTGGTAGTGTTTCTGTTTGGTGGTAGTGTTTCTGTGTGGCTGGTAGTGTTTCTGTGTGGTGGTAGTGTTTCTGTGTGGGTGGTAGTTTGTATGTGTGGGTGGTAGTGTGTCTGTGTGGCTGGTAGTGTGTCTGTGTGGGTGGCAGTGTTTCTGTGTTGGTGGTAGTGTGTCTGTGTGGCTGGTAGTGTGTCTGCATGGCTGGTAGTGTTTCTGCATGATAGGTAGTGTGTCTGTGTGGGTGGTAGTGTTTCTGCATGGGTGGTAGTGTGTCTGTGTCGGTGGTAGTGTGTCTGTGTAGGTGGTAGTGTGTCTGCCTACGTAGTAGTGTTTCTGCATGGGTGGTAGTGTGTCTGTGTGGCTGGTAGTGTGTCTGTGTGGCTGGTAGTGTGTCTGTGTGGTGGTAGTGTTTCTGCATGGGTGGTAGTGTGTCTGTGTGGGTGGTAGTGTTTCTGCATGGGTGGTAGTGTGTATGTGTGGGTGGCAGTGTGTCTGTGTGGGTGGTAGTGTTTCTGCATGGCTGGTAGTCTGTCTGTGTGGCTGGTAGTGTGTCTGTGTGGGTGGTAGTGTGTATGTGTGGGTGGTAGTGTGTCTGTGTGGGTGGTAGTCTGTCTGTGTGGGTGGTACTGTGTATGTGTGGGTGGTAGTGTGTCTGTGTGGCTGGTAGTCTGTCTGTGTGGGTGGTAGTGTGTATGTGTGGGTGCTAGTGTGTCTGTGTGGCTGGTAGTCTGTCTGTGTGGGTGGTAGTGTGTATGTGTGGGTGGTAGTGTGTCTGTGTGGGTGGTAGTGTGTCTGTGTGGGTGGTAGTGTTTCTGTGTGGCTGGTAGTGTTTCTGTGTGGGTGGTAGTGTGTCTGTGTGGGTGGTAGTGTTTCTGTGTGGCTGGTAGTGTGTCTGTGTGGGTGGTAGTGTGTATGTGTGGGTGGTAGTGTGTCTGTGTGGGTGGTAGTCTGTCTGTGTGGGTGGTAGCATGTCTGTGTGGGTGGTAGTGTGTATGTGTGGGTGGTAGTGTGTCTGTGTGGGTGGTAGTGTGTCTGTGTGGCTGGTAGTGTGTCTGTGTGGGTGGTAGTGTGTCTGTGTGGCTGGTAGTGTGTCTGTGTGGCTGGTAGTGTGTCTGTGTGGCTGGTAGTGTGTCTGTGTGGCTGGTAGTGTGTCTGTGTGGGTGGTAGTGTTTCTGTGTGGGTGGTAGTGTGTCTGTGTGGGTGGTAGTGTGTCTGTGTGGGTGGTAGTGTGTCTGTGTGGGTGGTAGTGTTTCTGTGTGGGAGGTAGTGTGTATGTGTGGGTGGTAGTGTGTATGTGTGGGTGGTAGTGTGTATGTGTGGGAGGTAGTGTGTCTGTGTGGGTGGTAGTGTGTATGTGTGGGTGTCAGTGTGTATGTGTGGGTGCTAGTGTGTATGTGTGGGAGGTAGTGTGTCTGTGTGGGTGGTAGTGTGTATGTGTGGTGGTAGTGTGTCTGTGTGGCTGTAGGTGTGTCTGTATGGGTTGTAGTGTTTCTGCATGGGTGGTAGTGTTTCTGTGTGGGAGGTAGTGTGTCTGTGTGGGAGGTAGTGTGTCTGTGTGGCTGGTAGTGTGTCTGTGTGGCTGGTAGTGTGTCTGTATGGGTGGTAGTGTGTCTGTATGGGTGGTAGTGTGTCTGTATGGGTGGTAGTGTTTCTGTGTTGGTGGTAGTGTGTCTGTGTGGGTGGTAGTGTGTCAGTGTGGGTGATAGTGTGTCTGTGTGGGTGGTAGTGTGTATGTGTGGGTGGTAGTGTGTATGTGTGGCTGGTAGTGTGTATGTGTGGGTGGTAGTGTGTCTGTGTGGCTGGTAGTGTGTCTGTGTGGGTGGTAGTGTGTATGTGTGGGTGGTAGTGTGTATGTGTGGGTGGTAGTGTGTATGTGTGGGAGGTAGTGTGTCTGTGTGGGTGGTAGTGTGTCTGTGTGGGTGGTAGTGTGTATGTGTGGGAGGTAGTGTGTATGTGTGGGAGGTAGTGTGTATGTGTGGGAGGTAGTGTGTCTGTGTGGGTGGTAGTGTGTATGTGTGGGAGGTAGTGTGTATGTGTGGCTGGTAGTGTTTCTGTGTGGGTGGTAGTGTGTCTCTGTGGCTGGTAGTGTGTATGTGTGGCTGGTAGTGTGTATGTGTGGGAGGTAGTGTGTCTGTGTGGGAGGTAGTGTGTCTGTGTGGCTGGTAGTGTGTCTGTGTGGCTGGTAGTGTGTAAGTGTGGGTGGTAGTGTGTCTGTGTGGCTGGTAGTGTGTCTGTGTGGGTGGTAGTGTGTATGTGTGGGAGGTAGTGTGTATGTGTGGGAGGTAGTGTGTATGTGTGGGTGGTAGTGTGTATGTGTGGGTGGTAGTGTGTATGTGTGGGTGGTAGTGTGTATGTGTGGGAGGTAGTGTCTATGTGTGGGAGGTAGTGTGTATGTGTGGGTGGTAGTGTGTATGTGTGGGAGGTAGTGTGTATGTGTGGGAGGTAGTGTGTATGTGTGGGAGGTAGTGTGTATGTGTGGGTGGTAGTGTGTCTGTGTGGGAGGTAGTGTGTATGTGTGAGTGGTAGTGTGTATGTGTGAGTGGTAGTGTGTATGTGTGAGTGGTAGTGTGTCTGTGTGAGTGGTAGTGTGTATGTGTGGGTGATAGTGTGTCTGTGTGAGTGGTAGTGTGTATGTGTGGGTGATAGTGTGTCTGTGTTAGTGGTAGTGTGTATGTGTGAGTGGTAGTGTGTATGTGTGAGTGGTAGTGTGTATGTGTGGGTGATAGTGTGTATGTGTGGGAGGTAGTGTGTATGTGTGAGTGGTAGTGTGTATGTGTGAGTGGTAGTGTGTATGTGTGGGTGATAGTGTGTCTGTGTGGGAGGTAGTGTGTATGTGTGAGTGGTAGTGTGTATGTGTGAGTGGTAGTGTGTATGTGTTAGTGGTAGTGTGTCTGTGTGGGTGGTAGCATGTCTGTGTGGGTGGTAGCATGTCTGTGTGGGTGGTAACATGTCTGTGTGGGTGGTAGCATGTCTGTGTGGGTGGTAACATGTCTGTGTGGGTGGTAACATGTCTGTGTGGCTGGTAGTGTGTCTGTGTGGTGGTAGTGTGTCTGTGTGGTGGTAGTGTGTCTGTGTGGTGGTAGTGTGTCTGTGTGGCTGATAGTGTGTCTGTGTGGGAGGAAGTGTGTCTGTGTGGGTGGTAACATGTCTGTGTGGGTGGTAGCATGTCTGTGTGGGTGGTAACATGTCTGTGTGGGTGGTAACATGTCTGTGTGGTGGTAGTGTGTCTGTGTGGTGGTAGTGTGTCTGTGTGGGTGGTAGCGTGTCTGTGTGGGTGGTAGCATGTCTGTGTGGGTGGTAGTGTGTCGGTGTGGCTGGTAGTGTGTCTGTGTGGATGGTAGCATGTCTGTGTGGATGGTAGCATGTCTGTGTGGGTGGTAGCATGCCTGTGTGGGTGGTAGCATGTCTGTGTGGCTGGTAGCGTGTCTGTGTGGCTGGTAGTGTGTCTGTGTGGCTGGTAGTGTGTCTGTGTGGTGGTAGTGTGTCTGTGTGGGTGGTAGTGTGTCTGTGTGGCTGGTAGTGTGTCTGTGTGGTGGTAGTGTGTCTGTGTGGTGGTAGTGTGTCTGTGTGGGTGGTAGTGTTTCTGTGTGGCTGGTAGTGTGTCTGTGTGGGTGGTAGTGTTTCTGTGTGGCTGGTAGTGTGTCTGTGTGGGTGGTAGTGTTACTGCATGGCTGGTAGTGTGTCTGTGTGGCTGGTAGTGTGTCTGTGTGGCTGGTAGTGTGTCTGTGTGGTGGTAGTGTTTCTGCATGGCTGGTAGTGTTTGTGTGGTGGTAGTGTTTCTGTGTGGCTGGTAGTGTTTCTGTTTGGTGGTAGTGTTTCTGTGTGGCTGGTAGTGTTTCTGTGTGGTGGTAGTGTGTCTGTGTGGGTGGTAGTTTGTATGTGTGGCTGGTAGTGTGTCTGTGTGGCTGGTAGTGTGTATGTGTGGCTGGTAGTGTGTATGTGTGGCTGGTAGTGTGTATGTGTGGGTGGTAGTGTGTCTGTGTGGCTGGTAGTGTGTCTGTGTGGGTGGTAGTGTTTCTGTGTTGGTGGTAGTGTGTCTGTGTGGCTGGTAGTGTGTCTGCATGGCTGGTAGTGTTTCTGCATGATTGGTAGTGTGTCTGTGTGGGTGGTAGTGTTTCTGCATGGGTGGTAGTGTGTCTGTGTCGGTGGTAGTGTGTCTGTGTAGGTGGTAGTGTGTCTGCATGGGTGGTGGCGTGTCTGCCTACGTAGTAGTGTTTCTGCATGGGTGGTAGTGTGTCTGTGTGGCTGGTAGTGTGTCTGTGTGGCTGGTAGTGTGTCTGTGTGGTGGTAGTGTTTCTGCATGGGTGGTAGTGTGTCTGTGTGGGTGGTAGTGTTTCTGCATGGGTGGTAGTGTGTATGTGTGGGTGGTAGTGTGTCTGTGTGGGTCGTAGTGTTTCTGCATGGCTGGTAGTCTGTCTGTGTGGCTGGTAGTGTGTCTGTGTGGGTGGTAGTGTGTATGTGTGGGTGGTAGTGTGTCTGTGTGGGTGGTAGTCTGTCTGTGTGGGTGGTAGTGTGTATGTGTGGGTGGTAGTGTGTCTGTGTGGCTGGTAGTCTGTCTGTGTGGGTGGTAGTGTGTATGTGTGGGTGGTAGTGTGTCTGTGTGGCTGGTAGTCTGTCTGTGTGGGTGGTAGTGTGTATGTGTGGGTGGTAGTGTGTCTGTGTGGGTGGTAGTGTGTCTGTGTGGGTGGTAGTGTTTCTGTGTGGCTGGTAGTGTTTCTGTGTGGGTGGTAGTGTGTCTGTGTGGGTGGTAGTGTTTCTGTGTGGCTGGTAGTGTGTCTGTGTGGGTGGTAGTGTGTATGTGTGGGTGGTAGTGTGTCTGTGTGGGTGGTAGTCTGTCTGTGTGGGTGGTAGCATGTCTGTGTGGGTGGTAGTGTGTATGTGTGGGTGGTAGTGTGTCTGTGTGGGTGGTAGTGTGTCTGTGTGGCTGGTAGTGTGTCTGTGTGGCTGGTAGTGTGTCTGTGTGGCTGGTAGTGTGTCTGTGTGGCTGGTAGTGTGTCTGTGTGGGTGGTAGTGTTTCTGTGTGGGTGGTAGTGTGTCTGTGTGGGTGGTAGTGTGTCTGTGTGGGTGGTAGTGTGTCTGTGTGGGTGGTAGTGTTTCTGTGTGGCTGGTAGTGTGTCTGTGTGGGTGGTAGTGTGTCTGTGTGGGTGGTAGTGTGTCTGTGTGGCTGGTAGTGTGTCTGTGTGGCTGGTAGTGTGTCTGTGTGGCTGGTAGTGTGTCTGTGTAGGTGGTAGTGTTTCTGTGTGGGTGGTAGTGTGTCTGCGTGGGTGGTAGTGTTTCTGCGTGGCTGGTAGTGTTTCTGCATGGGTGGTAGTGTTTCTGCATGGGTGGTAGTGTTTCTGTGTGGGTGGTAGTGTTTCTGTGTGGGTGGTAGTGTTTCTGTGTGGGTGGTAGTGTGTCTGTGTGGGTGGTAGTGTTTCTGTGTGGCTGGTAGTGTTTCTGTGTGGCTGGTAGTGTGTCTGTGTGGGTGGTAGTGTTTCTGTGTGGCTGGTAGTGTTTGTGTGTGGCTGGTAGTGTTTCTGTGTGGCTGGTAGT
This sequence comes from Hymenopus coronatus, assembly GCA_030762935.1. NCBI lineage: Eukaryota > Metazoa > Arthropoda > Insecta > Mantodea > Hymenopodidae > Hymenopus > Hymenopus coronatus. The sequence goes on from CM060892.1 coordinate 1,834,419, forward strand.
GTGTCTGTGTGGCTGGTAGTGTTTCTGTGTGGCTGGTAGTGTTTCTGTGTGGCTGGTAGTGTGTCTGTGTGGGTGGTAGTATTTCTGTGTGGCTGGTAGTGTTTCTGTGTGGGTGGTAGTGTGTCTGTGTGGCTGGTAGTGTGTCTGTGTGGGTGGTAGTGTTTCTGTGTGGGTGGTAGTGTGTCTGTGTGGGTGGTAGTGTTTCTGTGTGGGTGGTAGTGTGTCTGTGTGGGAGGTAGTGTGTATCTGTGGGTGGTAGTGTGTCTATGTGGCTGGTAGTGTGTCTGTGTGGGTGGTAGTGTGTCTGTGTGGGTGGTAGTGTGTCTATGTGGCTGGTAGTGTGTCTGTGTGGGTGGTAGTGTGTCTGTGTGGGTGGTAGTGTGTTCGTGTGGGTGATAGTGTGTATGTGTGGGTGGTAGTGTGTATGTGTGGGTGGTAGTGTGTATGTGTGGGTGGTAGTGTGTATGTGTGGCTGGTAGTCTGTCTGTGTGGGTGGTAGTGTGTCTGTGTGGCTGGTAGTCTGTCTGTGTGGGTGGTAGTGTGTATGTGTGGGTGGTAGTGTGTCTATGTGGCTGGTAGTCTGTCTGTGTGGGTGGTAGTCTGTCTGTGTGGGTGGTAGTGTGTCTGTGTGGGTGGTAGTGTGTCTGTGTGGGTGGTAGTGTGTATGTGTGGGTGGTAGTGTTTCTGTGTGGGTGGTAGTGTGTCTGTGTGGGAGGTAGTGTTTCTGTGTGGGTGGTAGTGTGTCTGTGTGGGTGGTAGTGTGTCTGTGTGGGTGGTAGTGTGTATGTGTGGGTGGTAGTGTTTCTGTGTGGGTGGTAGTGTGTATGTGTGGGTGGTAGTGTGTCTGTGTGGGTGGTAGTGTGTCTGTGTGGGTGGTAGTGTGTCTGTGTGGGTGGTAGTGTGTCTGTGAGGGTGGTAGTCTGTGTGGGTGGTAGTGTGTCTGTGTGGGTGGTAGTGTGTCTGTGTGGGTGGTAGTGTGTATGTGTGGGTGGTAGTGTGTCTGTGTGGGAGGTAGTGTGTATGTGTGGGAGGTAGTGTGTATGTGTGGGAGGTAGTGTGTCTGTGTGGGTGGTAGTGTGTCTGTGTGGGTGGTAGTGTGTATGTGTGGGAGGTAGTGTGTCTGTGTGGCTGGTAGTGTGTATGTGTGGCTGGTAGTGTGTATGTATGGCTGGTAGTGTGTATGTGTGGCTGGTAGTGTGTCTGTGTGGCTGGTAGTGTGTATGTGTGGCTGGTAGTGTGTCTGTGTGGCTGGTAGTGTGTCTGTGTGGCTGGTAGTGTGTATGTGTGGCTGGTAGTGTGTATGTGTGGCTGGTAGTGTGTATGTGTGGCTGGTAGTGTGTATGTGTGGCTGGTAGTGTGTCTGTGTGGGTGGTAGTGTGTATGTGTGGCTGGTAGTGTGTCTGTGTGGCTGGTAGTGTGTCTGTGTGGGTGGTAGTGTGTCTGTGTGGGTGGTAGTGTGTCTGTGTGGCTGGTAGTGTGTCTGTGAGGGTGGTAGTGTGTCTGTGTGGGTGGTAGTGTGTCTGTGTGGGTGGTAGTGTGTATGTGTGGGTGGTAGTGTGTCTGTGTGGGAGGTAGTGTGTATGTGTGGGAGGTAGTGTGTCTGTGTGGGTGGTAGTGTGTCTGTGTGGGTGGTAGTGTGTATGTGTGGGAGGTAGTGTGTCTGTGTGGCTGGTAGTGTGTATGTGTGGCTGGTAGTGTGTATGTGTGGCTGGTAGTGTGTATGTGTGGCTGGTAGTGTGTCTGTGTGGCTGGTAGTGTGTATGTGTGGCTGGTAGTGTGTCTGTGTGGCTGGTAGTGTGTCTGTGTGGCTGGTAGTGTGTATGTGTGGCTGGTAGTGTGTATGTGTGGCTGGTAGTGTGTATGTGTGGCTGGTAGTGTGTATGTGTGGCTGGTAGTGTGTCTGTGTGGGTGGTAGTGTGTATGTGTGGCTGGTAGTGTGTCTGTGTGGGTGGTAGTGTGTCTGTGTGGGTGGTAGTGTGTATGTGTGGCTGGTAGTGTGTATGTGTGGCTGGTAGTGTGTATGTGTGGCTGGTAGTGTGTATGTGTGGCTGGTAGTGTGTCTGTGTGGCTGGTAGTGTGTCTGTGTGGCTGGTAGTGTGTATGTGTGGCTGGTAGTGTGTATGTGTGGCTGGTAGTGTGTCTGTGTGGGTGGTAGTGTGTCTGTGTGGCTGGTAGTGTGTATGTGTGGCTGGTAGTGTGTATGTGTGGCTGGTAGTGTGTATGTGTGGCTGGTAGTGTGTATGTGTGGCTGGTAGTGTGTCTGTGTGGGTGGTAGTGTGTATGTGTGGCTGGTAGTGTGTCTGTGTGGCTGGTAGTGTGTCTGTGTGGCTGGTAGTGTGTATGTGTGGCTGGTAGTGTGTATGTGTGGCTGGTAGTGTGTCTGTGTGGGTGGTAGTGTGTCTGTGTGGCTGGTAGTGTGTATGTGTGGCTGGTAGTGTGTATGTGTGGCTGGTAGTGTGTCTGTGTGGGTGGTAGTGTGTCTGTGTGGGTGGTAGTGTGTATGTGTGGCTGGTAGTGTGTCTGTGTGGCTGGTAGTGTGTATGTGTGGCTGGTAGTGTGTATGTGTGGCTGGTAGTGTGTCTGTGTGGCTGGTAGTGTGTATGTGTGGCTGGTAGTGTGTATGTGTGGCTGGTAGTGTGTATGTGTGGCTGGTAGTGTGTATGTGTGGCTGGTAGTATGTATGTGTGGCTGGTAGTGTGTATGTGTGGCTGGTAGTGTGTATGTGTGGCTGGTAGTGTGTCTGTGTGGGTGGTAGTGTGTCTGTGTGGGTGGTAGTGTGTCTGTGTGGGTGGTAGTGTGTCTGTGTGGGAGGTAGTGTGTCTGTGTGGCTGGTAGTGTGTATGTGTGGGTGGTAGTGTGTCTGTGTGGGTGGTAGTGTGTATGTGTGGCTGGTAGTGTGCCTGTGTGGGAGGTAGTGTGTCTGTGTGGGTGATAGTGTGTCTGTGTGGGTGGTAGTGTGTATGTGTGGGTGATAGTGTGTATGTGTGGCTGGTAGTGTGTATGTGTGGCTGGTAGTGTGTATGTGTGGGAGGTAGTGTGTCTGTGTGGGTGGTAGTGTGTATGTGTGGCTGGTAGTGTGTCTGTGTGGGAGGTAGTGTGTATGTGTGGGTGGTAGTGTGTATGTGTGGGAGGTAGTGTGTCTGTGTGGCTGGTAGTGTGTCTGTGTGGCTGGTAGTGTGTATGTGTGGGTGGTAGTGTGTCTGTGTGGGTGGTAGTGTGTCTGTGTGGCTGGTAGTGTTTCTGTGTGGGTGGTAGTGTGTCTGTGTGGGTGGTAGTGTGTATGTGTGGCTGGTAGTGTGTCTGTGTGGGTGGTAGTGTGTATGTGTGGGTGGTAGTGTGTCTGTGTGGCTGGTAGTGTGTATGTGTGGGTGGTAGTGTGTCTGTGTGGCTGGTAGTGTGTCTGTGTGGGTGGTAGTGTGTCTGTATGGGTGGTAGTGTGTCTGTGTGGTGGTAGTGTGTCTGTGTGGTGGTAGTGTTTCTGTGTGGGTGGTAGTGTGTCTGAGTGGCTGGTAGTGTGTCTGTGTGGAGGTAGTGTGTCTGTGTGGCTGGTAGTGTGTCTGTGTGGTGGTAGTGTGTCTGTATGGGTGGTAGTGTGTCTGTGTGGCTGGTAGTGTGTCTGTGTGGCTGGTAGTGTGTCTGTGTGGCTGGTAGTGTGTCTGTGTGGGTGGTAGTGTGTCTGTGTGGTGGTAGTGTGTCTGTGTGGTGGTAGTGTTTCTGTGTGGGTGGTAGTGTGTCTGTGTGGGTGGTAGTGTGTATGTGTGGGTGATAGTGTGTATGTGTGGCTGGTAGTGTGTCTGTGTGGCTGGTAGTGTGTCTGTGTGGTGGTAGTGTTTCTGCATGGGTGGTAGTGTGTCTGTGTGGGTGGTAGTGTGTCTGTGTGGGTGGTAGTGTTTCTGCATGGGTGGTAGTGTGTATGTGTGGGTGGTAGTGTTTCTGCATGGCTGGTAGTCTGTCTGTGTGGCTGGTAGTGTGTATGTGTGGGTGGTAGTGTGTCTGTGTGGCTGGTAGTGTTTCTGTGTGGGTGGTAGTGTGTCTGTGTGGGTGGTAGTGTGTATGTGTGGCTGGTAGTGTGTCTGTGTGGGTGGTAGTGTGTATGTGTGGGTGGTAGTGTGTATGTGTGGGTGGTAGTGTGTCTGTGTGGCTGGTAGTGTGTATGTGTGGGTGGTAGTGTGTCTGTGTGGCTGGTAGTGTGTCTGTGTGGCTGGTAGTGTGTCTGTGTGGCTGGTAGTGTGTCTGTGTGGGTGGTAGTGTGTCTGTATGGGTGGTAGTGTGTCTGTGTGGTGGTAGTGTGTCTGTGTGGTGGTAGTGTTTCTGTGTGGGTGGTAGTGTGTCTGTGTGGTGGTAGTGTGTCTGTATGGGTGGTAGTGTGTCTGTGTGGCTGGTAGTGTGTCTGTGTGGGTGGTAGTGTGTCTGTATGGGTGGTAGTGTGTCTGTGTGGTGGTAGTGTGTCTGTGTGGTGGTAGTGTTTCTGTGTGGGTGGTAGTGTGTCTGTGTGGCTGGTAGTGTGTCTGTGTGGAGGTAGTGTGTCTGTGTGGCTGGTAGTGTGTCTGTGTGGTGGTAGTGTGTCTGTATGGGTGGTGGTGTGTCTGTGTGGCTGGTAGTGTGTCTGTGTGGCTGGTAGTGTGTCTGTGTGTTTGGTAGTGTGTCTGTGTGGGTGGTAGTGTGTATGTGTGGGTGGTAGTGTGTCTGTATGGGTGGTAGTGTGTCTGTGTGGTGGTAGTGTGTCTGTGTGGTGGTAGTGTTTCTGTGTGGGTGGTAGTGTGTCTGTGTGGTTGGTAGTGTGTCTGTGTGGCTGGTAGTGTTTCTGTGTGGTGGTAGTGTTTCTGTGTGGTGGTAGTGTGTCTGTGTGGCTGGTAGTGTTTCTGTGTGGGTGGTAGTGTGTATGTGTGGCTGGTAGTGTTTCTGTGTGGTGGTAGTGTGTCTGTGTGGCTGGTAGTGTGTATGTGTGGCTGGTAGTGTGTCTGTGTGGCTGGTAGTGTGTCTGTGTGGCTGGTAGTGTGTCTGTGTGGCTGGTAGTGTGTATGTGTGGCTGGTAGTGTGTATGTGTGGCTGGTAGTGTGTATGTGTGGCTGGTAGTGTGTATGTGTGGCTGGTAGTGTGTCTGTGTGGGTGGTAGTGTGTATGTGTGGCTGGTAGTGTGTCTGTGTGGCTGGTAGTGTGTATGTGTGGCTGGTAGTGTGTCTGTGTGGGTGGTAGTGTGTATGTGTGGCTGGTAGTGTGTATGTGTGGCTGGTAGTGTGTATGTGTGGCTGGTAGTGTGTATGTGTGGCTGGTAGTGTGTCTGTGTGGGTGGTAGTGTGTATGTGTGGCTGGTAGTGTGTCTGTGTGGGTGGTAGTGTGTATGTGTGGCTGGTAGTGTGTCTGTGTGGCTGGTAGTGTGTATGTGTGGCTGGTAGTGTGTATGTGTGGCTGGTAGTGTGTCTGTGTGGCTGGTAGTGTGTCTGTGTGGCTGGTAGTGTGTATGTGTGGCTGGTAGTGTGTATGTGTGGCTGGTAGTGTGTATGTTTGGCTGGTAGTGTGTATGTGTGGCTGGTAGTGTGTATGTGTGGCTGGTAGTGTGTATGTGTGGCTGGTAGTGTGTCTGTGTGGGTGGTAGTGTGTCTGTGTGGGTGGTAGTGTGTCTGTGTGGGAGGTAGTGTGTCTGTGTGGCTGGTAGTGTGCCTGTGTGGGAGGTAGTGTGTCTGTGTGGGTGATAGTGTGTCTGTGTGGGTGGTAGTGTGTATGTGTGGGAGGTAGTGTGTCTGTGTGGGTGATAGTGTGTATGTGTGGGTGGTAGTGTGTATGTGTGGGTGGTAGTGTGTATGTGTGGGTGGTAGTGTGTATGTGTGGGAGGTAGTGTGTCTGTGTGGGTGGTAGTGTGTCTGTGTGGGTGGTAGTGTGTATGTGTGGCTGGTAGTGTGTCTGTGTGGGTGGTAGTGTGTATGTGTGGGAGGTAGTGTGTATGTGTGGGAAGTAGTGTGTATGTGTGGGTGGTAGTGTGTCTGTGTGGGTGGTAGTGTGTCTGTGTGGGAGGTAGTGTGTATGTGTGGCTGGTAGTGTGTATGTGTGGGAGGTAGTGTGTATGTGTGGGTGGTAGTGTGTATGTGTGGGTGATAGTGTGTATGTGTGGGTGGTAGTGTGTATGTGTGGGTGATAGTGTGTCTGTGTGGGTGATAGTGTGTATGTGTGGGTGGTAGTGTGTATGTGTGGGTGATAGTGTGTCTGTGTGGGTGATAGTGTGTATGTGTGGGTGGTAGTGTGTATGTGTGGGTGATAGTGTGTATGTGTGGGTGGTAGTGTGTCTGTGTGGGAGGTAGTGTGTCTGTGTGGGTGATAGTGTGTCTGTGTGGGTGGTAGTGTGTATGTGTGGGAGGTAGTGTGTCTGTGTGGGTGATAGTGTGTCTGTGTGGGTGGTAGTGTGTATGTGTGGGAGGTAGTGTGTCTGTGTGGGTGATAGTGTGTCTGTGTGGGTGGTAGTGTTTATGTGTGGGTGATAGTGTGTATGTGTGGCTGGTAGTGTGTATGTGTGGCTGGTAGTGTGTATGTGTGGGAGGTAGTGTGTCTGTGTGGGTGGTAGTGTGTATGTGTGGCTGGTAGTGTGTCTGTGTGGGAGGTAGTGTGTATGTGTGGGTGGTAGTGTGTATGTGTGGGAGGTAGTGTGTCTGTGTGGCTGGTAGTGTGTCTGTGTGGCTGGTAGTGTGTATGTGTGGGTGGTAGTGTGTCTGTGTGGGTGGTAGTGTGTCTGTGTGGCTGGTAGTGTTTCTGTGTGGGTGGTAGTGTGTCTGTGTGGGTGGTAGTGTGTATGTGTGGCTGGTAGTGTGTCTGTGTGGGTGGTAGTGTGTATGTGTGGGTGGTAGTGTGTCTGTGTGGCTGGTAGTGTGTATGTGTGGGTGGTAGTGTGTCTGTGTGGCTGGTAGTGTGTCTGTGTGGCTGGTAGTGTGTCTGTGTGGGTGGTAGTGTGTCTGTATGGGTGGTAGTGTGTCTGTGTGGTGGTAGTGTGTCTGTGTGGTGGTAGTGTTTCTGTGTGGGTGGCAGTGTGTCTGAGTGGCTGGTAGTGTGTCTGTGTGGAGGTAGTGTGTCTGTGTGGCTGGTAGTGTGTCTGTGTGGTGGTAGTGTGTCTGTGTGGTGGTAGTGTGTCTGTATGGGTGGTAGTGTGTCTGTGTGGCTGGTAGTGTGTCTGTGTGGCTGGTAGTGTGTCTGTGTGGCTGGTAGTGTGTCTGTGTGGCAGGTAGTGTGTCTGTGTGGCTGGTAGTGTGTCTGTGTGGGTGGTAGTGTGTATGTGTGGGTGGTAGTGTGTCTGTATGGGTGGTAGTGTGTCTGTGTGGTGGTAGTGTGTCTGTGTGGTGGTAGTGTTTCTGTGTGGGTGGTAGTGTGTCTGTGTGGGTGGTAGTGTGTATGTGTGGGTGATAGTGTGTATGTGTGGCTGGTAGTGTGTCTGTGTGGCTGGTAGTGTGTCTGTGTGGTGGTAGTGTTTCTGCATGGGTGGTAGTGTGTCTGTGTGGGTGGTAGTGTTTCTGCATGGGTGGTAGTGTGTATGTGTGGGTGGTAGTGTGTCTGTGTGGGTGGTAGTGTTTCTGCATGGCTGGTAGTCTGTCTGTGTGGCTGGTAGTGTGTATGTGTGGGTGGTAGTGTGTCTGTGTGGCTGGTAGTGTTTCTGTGTGGGTGGTAGTGTGTCTGTGTGGGTGGTAGTGTGTATGTGTGGCTGGTAGTGTGTCTGTGTGGGTGGTAGTGTGTATGTGTGGGTGGTAGTGTGTCTGTGTGGCTGGTAGTGTGTATGTGTGGGTGGTAGTGTGTCTGTGTGGCTGGTAGTGTGTCTGTGTGGCTGGTAGTGTGTCTGTGTGGCTGGTAGTGTGTCTGTGTGGGTGGTAGTGTGTCTGTATGGGTGGTAGTGTGTCTGTGTGGTGGTAGTGTGTCTGTGTGGTGGTAGTGTTTCTGTGTGGGTGGTAGTGTGTCTGTGTGGCTGGTAGTGTGTCTGTGTGGAGGTAGTGTGTCTGTGTGGCTGGTAGTGTGTCTGTGTGGTGGTAGTGTGTCTGTGTGGTGGTAGTGTGTCTGTATGGGTGGTGGTGTGTCTGTGTGGCTGGTAGTGTGTCTGTGTGGCTGGTAGTGTGTCTGTGTGGGTGGTAGTGTGTCTGTGTGGCTGGTAGTGTGTCTGTGTGGGTGGTAGTGTGTCTGGTAGTGTGTCTGTGTGGGTGGTAGTGTGTCTGTGTGGGTGGTAGTGTGTCTGTGTGGCTGGTAGTGTGTCTGTGTGGCTGGTAGTGTGTCTGTGTGGGTGGTAGTGTGTCTGTGTGGGTGGTAGTGTGTCTGTGTGGGTGATAGTGTGTATGTGTGGGTGGTAGTGTGTCTGTGTGGTGGTAGTGTGTATGTGTGGGTGTGGGTGGTAGTGTGTCTGTGTGGTGGTAGTGTGTCTGTATGGGTGGTAGTGTGTCTGTGTGGGTGTGGGTGGTAGTGTGTCTGTGTGGGTGTGGGTGGTAGTGTGTCTGTGTGGGTGGTAGTGTGTCTGTGTGGGTGGTAGTGTGTATGTGTGGGAGGTAGTGTGTCTGTGTGGGTGGTAGTGTGTCTGTGTGGGTGGTAGTGTGTCTGTGTGGGTGGTAGTGTGTCTGTGTGGCTGGTAGTGTGTCTGTGTGGGTGGTAGTGTGTCTGTGTGGGAGGTAGTGTGTCTGTGTGGGAGGTAGTGTGTCTGTGTGGGTGGTAGTGTGTATGTGTGGGTGATAGTGTGTCTGTGTGGGTGGTAGTGTGTATGTGTGGGTGGTAGTGTGTCTGTGTGGTGGTAGTGTGTATGTGTGGGTGTGGCTGGTAGTGTGTCTGTGTGGGTGGTAGTGTGTCTGTGGGTGGTAGTGTGTATGTGTGGGTGTCAGTGTGTCTGTGTGGGTGGTAGTGTGTCCGTGTGGTGGTAGTGTGTCTGTGTGGGTGTCAGTGTGTATGTGTGGGTGGTAGTGTGTCTGTGTGGCTGGTAGTGTGTCTGTGTGGGTGGTAGTGTGTCTGTGTGGCTGGTAGTGTGTATGTGTGGGTGGTAGTGTGTCTGTATGGGTGGTAGTGTGTCTGTATGGGTGGTAGTGTGTCTGTATGGGTGGTAGTGTTTCTGTGTGGCTGGTAGTGTGTATGTGTGGGTGGTAGTGTGTCTGTGTGGGTGGTAGTGTGTCTGTATGGGTGGTAGTGTGTCTGTATGGGTGGTAGTGTTTCTGTGTTGGTGGTAGTGTGTCTGTGTGGGTGGTAGTGTGTATGTGTGGGTGGTAGTGTGTCTGTGTGGGTGGTAGTGTGTATGTGTGGGTGGTAGTGTGTCTGTGTGGGTGGTAGTGTGTCTGTGTGGGTGGTAGTGTGTCTGTGTGGGTGGTAGTGTGTATGTGTGGGTGGTGAGTGTGTATGTGTGGGTGGTAGTGTGTCTGTGTTGGTGGTAGTGTTTCTGTGTGGGTGGTAGTGTGTCTGTGTGGTGGTAGTGTGTCTGTGTGGGTGGTAGTGTTTCTGTATGGTGGTAGTGTTTCTGTGTGGGTGGTAGTGTTTCTGTGTGGTGGTAGTGTGTCTGTGTGGGTGGTAGTGTTTCTGTATGGTGGTAGTGTGTCTGTGTGGGTGGTAGTGTTTCTGTGTGGTGGTAGTGTGTCTGTGTGGCTGGTAGTGTTTCTGTGTGGGTGGTAGTGTTTCTGCATGGGTGGTAGTGTTTCTGTGTGGGTGGTAGTGTGTCTGTGTGGGAGGTAGTGTGTCTGTATGGGTGGTAGTGTGTCTGTGTGGGTGGTAGTGTGTCTGTGTGGCTGGTAGTGTGTCTGTGTGGGAGGTAGTGTGTCTGTGTGGGTGGTAGTGTGTATGTGTGGGTGGTAGTGTGTATGTGTGGGTGGTAGTGTGTCTGTGTGGGTGGTAGTGTGTATGTGTGGGTGGTAGTGTGTATGTGTGGGTGGTAGTGTGTCTGTGTGGGTGGTAGTGTGTATGTGTGGGTGGTAGTGTGTCTGTGTGGCTGGTAGTGTGTCTGTGTGGGTGGTAGTGTGTCTGTGTGGGTGGTAGTGTGTATGTGTGGGAGGTAGTGTGTCTGTGTGGGTGGTAGTGTGTCTGTGTGGGTGGTAGTGTGTATGTGTGGGTGGTAGTGTGTATGTGTGGGTGGTAGTGTGTATGTGTGGGTGGTAGTGTGTATGTGTGGGTGGTAGTGTGTCTGTGTGGGTGGTAGTGTGTATGTGTGGGTGGTAGTGTGTCTGTGTGGAAGGTAGTGTGTCTGTGTGGGTGGTAGTGTGTCTGTGTGGGTGGTAGTGTGTCTGTGTGGGTGGTAGTGTTTCTGCGTGGGTGGTAGTGTTTCTGTGTGGTGGTAGTGTGTATGTGTGGGTGGTAGTGTGTATGTGTGGGTGGTTTTGTTTCTGTGTGGGTGGTAGTGTGTATGTGTGGGTGGTAGTGTGTCTGTGTGGGTGGTAGTGTTTCTGTGTGGGTGGTAGTGTGTATGTGTGGGTGGTAGTGTGTATGTGTGGGTGGTAGTGTGTCTGTGTGGGTGGTAGTGTGTATGTGTGGGTGGTAGTGTGATTGTGTGGGTGGTAGTGTGTATGTGTGGGAGGTAGTGTGTATGTGTGGCTGGTAGTGTGTCTGTGTGGGTGGTAGTGTGTATGTGTGGGTGGTAGTGTGTATGTGTGGGTGGTAGTGTTTCTGTGTTGGTGGTAGTGTGTCTGTGTGGGTGGTAGTGTTTCTGAGTGGGTGGTAGTGTGTCTGTGTGGGTGGTAGTGTTTCTGTGCGGGTGGTAGTGTGTCTGTGTGGGTGGTAGTGTGTATGTGTGGGGTGGTAGTGTGTATGTGTGGGTGGTAGTGTTTCTGTGTGGTGGTAGTGTGTCTGTGTGGTGGTAGTGTGTCTGTGTGGGTGGTAGTGTGTCTGTGTGGGTGGTAGTGTTTCTGTGTTGGTGGTAGTGTGTATGTGTGGGTGGTAGTGTGTATGTGTGGGTGGTAGTGTGACTGTGTGGGTGGTAGTGTGTCTGTGTGGGTGGTAGTGTGTCTGTGTGGCTGTAGGTGTGTCTGTATGGGTGGTAATGTTTCTGTGTGGGTGGTAGTGTGTCTGTGTGGGTGGTAGTGTGTATGTGTGGCTGTAGGTGTGTCTGTATGGGTGGTAGTGTGTCTGTGTGGGTGGTAGTGTGTCTGTGTGGCTGTAGGTGTGTCTGTATGGGTGGTAGTGTTTCTGTGTGGGTGGTAGTGTGTCTATGTGGGTGGTAGTGTGTCTGTGTGGTGGTAGTGTGTCTGTGTGGTGGTAGTGTGTCTGTGTGGCTGTAGGTGTGTCTGTATGGGTGGTAGTGTTTCTGCATGGGTGGTAGTGTTTCTGTGTGGGTGGTAGTGTGTCTGTGTGGTGGTAGTGTTTCTGTGTGGGTGGTAGTGTTTCTGTATGGGTGGTAGTGTTTCTGTGTGGTGGTAGTGTGTCTGTGTGGCTGGTAGTGTTTCTGTGTGGGTGGTAGTGCGTCTGTATGGGTGGTAGTGTGTCTGTGTGGGTGGTAGTGTGTCTGTGTGGGTGGTAGTGTATCTGTGTGGCTGGTAGTGTGTCTGTGTGTCTGGTAGTGTGTCTGTATGGGTGGTAGTGTTTCTGTGTGGTTGGTAGTGTGTCTGTGTGGGTGGTAGTGTTTCTGCATGGGTGGTAGTGTTTCTGCGTGGGTGGTAGTGTGTCTGTGTGGCTGGTAGTGTGTCTGTGTGGCTGGTAGTGTGTCTGTGTGGGTGGTAGTGTTTCTGTGTGGGTGGTAGTGTTTCTGTGTGGTGGTAGTGTGTCTGTGTGGCTGGTAGTGTGTCTGTGTGGGTGGTAGTGTGTCTGTATGGGTGGTAGTGTTTCTGTGTGGCTGGTAGTGTGTCTGTGTGGCTGGTAGTGTGTCTGTGTAGTGGTAGTGTGTCTGTGTGGGTGGTAGTGTTTCTGTATGGGTGGTAGTGTTTCTGTGTGGTGGTAGTGTGTCTGTGTGGCTGGTAGTGTGTCTGTATGGGTGGTAGTGTGTCTGTATGGGTGGTAGTGTGTCTGTGTGGGTGGTAGTGTGTCTGTGTGGGTGGTAGTGTGTCTGTATGGGTGGTAGTGTGTATGTGTGGGCGGTAGTGTGTATGTGTGGGCGGTAGTGTGTCTGTGTGGGTGGTAGTGTGTCTGTGTGGGAGGTAGTGTGTCTGTGTGGGTGGTAGTGTGTCTGTGTGGGTGGTAGTGTGTCTGTGTGGGCGGTAGTGTGTCTGTGTGGGTGGTAGTGTGTATGTGTGGCTGGTAGTGTGTCTGTGTGGGAGGTAGTGTGTCTGTGTGGGTGGTAGTGTGTCTGTGTGGCTGGTAGTGTGTCTGTGTGGCTGGTAGTGTGTCTGTGTGGCTGGTAGTGTGTATGTGTGGGTGGTAGTGTGTCTGTATGGCTGGTAGTGTGTCTGTGTGGGTGGTAGTGTGTATGTGTGGGAGGTAGTGTGTATGTGTGGGAGGTAGTGTGTATGTGTGGGAGGTAGTGTGTATGTGTGGGAGGTAGTATGTATGTGTGGGTGGTAGTGTGTATGTGTGGGTGGTAGTGTGTATGTGTGGGAGGTAGTGTGTATGTGTGGGAGGTAGTGTGTATGTGTGGGTGGTAGTGTGTATGTGTGGGAGGTAGTGTGTATGTGTGGGAGGTAGTGTGTATGTGTGGGTGGTAGTGTGTATATGTGGGTGGTAGTGTGTATGTGTGGGAGGTAGTGTGTATGTGTGGGAGGTAGTGTGTATGTGTGGGTGGTAGTGTGTATGTGTGGGTGGTAGTGTGTATGTGTGGGAGGTAGTGTGTCTGTGTGGGTGGTAGTGTGTCTGTGTGGGTCATAGTGTGTCTGTGTGGGTGGTAGTGTGTATGTGTGGGAGGTAGTGTGTATGTGTGGGTGGTAGTGTGTATGTGTGGGTGGTAGTGTGTATGTGTGGGAGGTAGTGTGTCTGTGTGGGTGGTAGTGTGTATGTGTGGGTGTCAGTGTGTATGTGTGGGTGCTAGTGTGTATGTGTGGGAGGTAGTGTGTCTGTGTGGGTGGTAGTGTGTATGTGTGGTGGTAATGTGTCTGTGTGGCTGTAGGTGTGTCTGTATGGGTTGTAGTGTTTCTGCATGGGTGGTAGTGTTTCTGTGTGGGTGGTAGTGTGTCTGTGTGGTGGTAGTGTTTCTGTGTGGGTGGTAGTGTTTCTGTATGGGTGGTAGTGTTTCTGTGTGGTGGTAGTGTGTCTGTGTGGCTGGTAGTGTTTCTGTGTGGGTGGTAGTGTGTCTGTATGGGTGGTAGTGTGTCTGTGTGGGTGGTAGTGTGTCTGTGTGGCTGGTAGTGTGTCTGTGTGGCTGGTAGTGTGTCTGTATGGGTGGTAGTGTTTCTGTGTGGGTGGTAGTGTGTCTGTGTGGGTGGTAGTGTTTCTCCATGGGTGGTAGTGTTTCTGCGTGGGTGGTAGTGTGTCTGTGTGGCTGGTAGTGTGTCTGTGTGGCTGGTAGTGTGTCTGTGTGGGTGGTAGTGTTTCTGTGTGGGTGGTATTGTTTCTGTGTGGTGGTAGTGTGTCTGTGTAGCTGGTAGTGTGTCTGTGTGGGTGGTAGTGTTTCTGTGTGGGTGGTAGTGTTTCTGTGTGGGTGGTAGTGTTTCTGTGTGGCTGGTAGTGTGTCTGTGTGGCTGGTAGTGTGTCTGTGTGGTGGTAGTGTGTCTGTGTGGGTGGTAGTGTATCTGTATGGGTGGTAGTGTTTCTGTGTGGTGGTAGTGTGTCTGTGTGGCTGGTAGTGTGTCTGTATGGGTGGTAGTGTGTCTGTATGGGTGGTAGTGTGTCTGTGTGGGTGGTAGTGTGTCTGTGTGGGTGGTAGTGTGTCTATATGGGTGGTAGTGTGTATGTGTGGGCGGTAGTGTGTATGTGTGGGCGGTAGTGTGTCTGTGTGGGTGGTAGTGTGTCTGTGTGGGTGGTAGTGTGTCTGTATGGGTGGTAGTGTGTCTGTGTGGGTGGTAGTGTGTCTGTGTGGGCGGAAGTGTGGCTGTGTGGGTGGTAGTGTGTCTGTGTGGGTGGTAGTGTGTCTGTGTGGCTGGTAGTGTGTCTGTGTGGGTGGTAGTGTTTCTGTGTGGGTGGTAGTGTGTCTGTGTTTCTGGTAGTGTGTCTGTGTGGCTGGTAGTGTGTCTGTGTGGGTGGTAGTGTTTCTGTGTGGGTGGTATTGTTTCTGTGTGGTGGTAGTGTGTCTGTGTGGCTGGTAGTGTGTCTGTGTGGGTGGTAGTGTTTCTGTGTGGGTGGTAGTGTTTCTGTGTGGGTGGTAGTGTTTCTGTGTGGCTGGTAGTGTGTCTGTGTGGCTGGTAGTGTGTCTGTGTGGTGGTAGTGTGTCTGTGTGGGTGGTAGTGTATCTGTATGGGTGGTAGTGTTTCTGCATGGGTGGTAGTGTGTCTGTGTGGCTGGTAGTGTGTATGTGTGGGTGGTAGTGTTTCTGTGTGGTGGTAGTGTGTCTGTGTGGGTGGTAGTGTGTCTGTGTGGGAGGTAGTGTGTATGTGTGGCTGGTAGTGTGTCTGTGTGGCTGGTAGTGTGTCTGTGTGGCTGGTAGTGTGTATGTGTGGTGGTAGTGTTTCTGTGTGGTGGTAGTGTGTCTGTGTGGGTGGTAGTGTGTCTGTGTGGGAGGTAGTGTGTATGTGTGGCTGGTAGTGTGTCTGTGTGGCTGGTAGTGTGTCTGTGTGGGAGGTAGTGTGTCTGTGTGGGAGGTAGTGTGTCTGTGTGGCTGGTAGTGTGTCTGTGTGGGTGGTAGTGTGTCTGTGTGGCTGGTAGTGTGTATGTGTGGGAGGTAGTGTGTATGTGTGGGAGGTAGTGTGTCTGTGTGGGTGGTAGTGTGTCTGTGTGGGTGATAGTGTGTCTGTGTGAGTGGTAGTGTGTATGTGTGGGAGGTAGTGTGTCTGTGTGGGTGATAGTGTGTCTGTGTGGGTGGTAGTGTGTATGTGTGGGAGGTAGTGTGTCTGTGTGGGTGATAGTGTGTCTGTGTGGGTGGTAGTGTGTCTGTGTGGCTGGTAGTGTTTCTGTGTGGGTGGTAGTGCGTCTGTATGGGTGGTAGTGTGTCTGTGTGGGTGGTAGTGTGTCTGTGTGGGTGGTAGTGTATCTGTGTGGCTGGTAGTGTGTCTGTGTGTCTGGTAGTGTGTCTGTATGGGTGGTAGTGTTTCTGTGTGGGTGGTAGTGTGTCTGTGTGGGTGGTAGTGTTTCTGCATGGGTGGTAGTGTTTCTGCGTGGGTGGTAGTGTGTCTGTGTGGCTGGTAGTGTGTCTGTGTGGCTGGTAGTGTGTCTGTGTGGGTGGTAGTGTTTCTGTGTGGGTGGTAGTGTTTCTGTGTGGTGGTAGTGTGTCTGTGTGGCTGGTAGTGTGTCTGTGTGGGTGGTAGTGTGTCTGTATGGGTGGTAGTGTTTCTGTGTGGCTGGTAGTGTGTCTGTGTGGCTGGTAGTGTGTCTGTGTAGTGGTAGTGTGTCTGTGTGGGTGGTAGTGTTTCTGTGTGGGTGGTAGTGTTTCTGTGTGGTGGTAGTGTGTCTGTGTGGCTGGTAGTGTGTCTGTATGGGTGGTAGTGTGTCTGTATGGGTGGTAGTGTGTCTGTGTGGGTGGTAGTGTGTCTGTGTGGGTGGTAGTGTGTCTGTATGGGTGGTAGTGTGTATGTGTGGGCGGTAGTGTGTATGTGTGGGCGGTAGTGTGTCTGTGTGGGTGGTAGTGTGTCTGTGTGGGAGGTAGTGTGTCTGTGTGGGTGGTAGTGTGTCTGTGTGGGTGGTAGTGTGTCTGTGTGGGTGGTAGTGTGTATGTGTGGCTGGTAGTGTGTCTGTGTGGGAGGTAGTGTGTCTGTGTGGGTGGTAGTGTGTCTGTGTGGCTGGTAGTGTGTCTGTGTGGCTGGTAGTGTGTCTGTGTGGCTGGTAGTGTGTATGTGTGGGTGGTAGTGTGTCTGTATGGCTGGTAGTGTGTCTGTGTGGGTGGTAGTGTGTATGTGTGGGAGGTAGTGTGTATGTGTGGGAGGTAGTGTGTATGTGTGGGAGGTAGTGTGTATGTGTGGGAGAGAGTGTGTATGTGTGGGTGGTAGTGTGTATGTGTGGGTGGTAGTGTGTATGTGTGGGAGGTAGTGTGTATGTGTGGGAGGTAGTGTGTATGTGTGGGTGGTAGTGTGTATGTGTGGGAGGTAGTGTGTATGTGTGGGAGGTAGTGTGTATGTGTGGGTGGTAGTGTGTATATGTGGGTGGTAGTGTGTATGTGTGGGAGGTAGTGTGTATGTGTGGGAGGTAGTGTGTATGTGTGGGTGGTAGTGTGTATGTGTGGGTGGTAGTGTGTATGTGTGGGAGGTAGTGTGTCTGTGTGGGTGGTAGTGTGTCTGTGTGGGTCATAGTGTGTCTGTGTGGGTGGTAGTGTGTATGTGTGGGAGGTAGTGTGTATGTGTGGGTGGTAGTGTGTATGTGTGGGTGGTAGTGTGTATGTGTGGGAGGTAGTGTGTCTGTGTGGGTGGTAGTGTGTATGTGTGGGTGTCAGTGTGTATGTGTGGGTGCTAGTGTGTATGTGTGGGAGGTAGTGTGTCTGTGTGGGTGGTAGTGTGTATGTGTGGTGGTAGTGTGTCTGTGTGGCTGTAGGTGTGTCTGTATGGGTTGTAGTGTTTCTGCATGGGTGGTAGTGTGTCTGTGTGGTGGTAGTGTTTCTGTGTGGGTGGTAGTGTTTCTGTATGGGTGGTAGTGTTTCTGTGTGGTGGTAGTGTGTCTGTGTGGCTGGTAGTGTTTCTGTGTGGGTGGTAGTGTGTCTGTATGGGTGGTAGTGTGTCTGTGTGGGTGGTAGTGTGTCTGTGTGGCTGGTAGTGTGTCTGTGTGGCTGGTAGTGTGTCTGTATGGGTGGTAGTGTTTCTGTGTGGGTGGTAGTGTGTCTGTGTGGGTGGTAGTGTTTCTGCATGGGTGGTAGTGTTTCTGCGTGGGTGGTAGTGTGTCTGTGTGGCTGGTAGTGTGTCTGTGTGGCTGGTAGTGTGTCTGTGTGGGTGGTAGTGTTTCTGTGTGGGTGGTATTGTTTCTGTGTGGTGGTAGTGTGTCTGTGTAGCTGGTAGTGTGTCTGTGTGGGTGGTAGTGTTTCTGTGTGGGTGGTAGTGTTTCTGTGTGGGTGGTAGTGTTTCTGTGTGGCTGGTAGTGTGTCTGTGTGGCTGGTAGTGTGTCTGTGTGGTGGTAGTGTGTCTGTGTGGTGGTAGTGTGTCTGTGTGGGTGGTAGTGTATCTGTATGGGTGGTAGTGTTTCTGTGTGGTGGTAGTGTGTCTGTGTGGCTGGTAGTGTGTCTGTATGGGTGGTAGTGTGTCTGTATGGGTGGTAGTGTGTCTGTGTGGGTGGTAGTGTGTCTGTGTGGGTGGTAGTGTGTCTATATGGGTGGTAGTGTGTATGTGTGGGCGGTAGTGTGTATGTGTGGGCGGTAGTGTGTCTGTGTGGGTGGTAGTGTGTCTGTGTGGGTGGTAGTGTGTCTGTGTGGGTGGTAGTGTGTCTGTGTGGGCGGAAGTGTGGCTGTGTGGGTGGTAGTGTGTCTGTGTGGGTGGTAGTGTGTCTGTGTGGCTGGTAGTGTGTCTGTGTGGGTGGTAGTGTTTCTGTGTGGGTGGTAGTGTGTCTGTGTTTCTGGTAGTGTGTCTGTGTGGCTGGTAGTGTGTCTGTGTGGGTGGTAGTGTTTCTGTGTGGGTGGTATTGTTTCTGTGTGGTGGTAGTGTGTCTGTGTGGCAGGTAGTGTGTCTGTGTGGGTGGTAGTGTTTCTGTGTGGGTGGTAGTGTTTCTGTGTGGGTGGTAGTGTTTCTGTGTGGCTGGTAGTGTGTCTGTGTGGCTGGTAGTGTGTCTGTGTGGTGGTAGTGTGTCTGTGTGGGTGGTAGTGTATCTGTATGGGTGGTAGTGTTTCTGCATGGGTGGTAGTGTGTCTGTGTGGCTGGTAGTGTGTATGTGTGGGTGGTAGTGTTTCTGTGTGGTGGTAGTGTGTCTGTGTGGGTGGTAGTGTGTCTGTGTGGGAGGTAGTGTGTATGTGTGGCTGGTAGTGTGTCTGTGTGGCTGGTAGTGTGTCTGTGTGGCTGGTAGTGTGTATGTGTGGTGGTAGTGTTTCTGTGTGGTGGTAGTGTGTCTGTGTGGGTGGTAGTGTGTCTGTGTGGGAGGTAGTGTGTATGTGTGGCTGGTAGTGTGTCTGTGTGGCTGGTAGTGTGTCTGTGTGGGAGGTAGTGTGTCTGTGTGGGAGGTAGTGTGTCTGTGTGGCTGGTAGTGTGTCTGTGTGGGTGGTAGTGTGTCTGTGTGGCTGGTAGTGTGTATGTGTGGGAGGTAGTGTGTATGTGTGGGAGGTAGTGTGTCTGTGTGGGTGGTAGTGTGTCTGTGTGGGTGATAGTGTGTCTGTGTGAGTGGTAGTGTGTATGTGTGGGAGGTAGTGTGTCTGTGTGGGTGATAGTGTGTCTGTGTGGGTGGTAGTGTGTATGTGTGGGAGGTAGTGTGTCTGTGTGGGTGATAGTGTGTCTGTGTGGGTGGTAGTGTGTATGTGTGGGTGATAGTGTGTATGTGTGGCTGGTAGTGTGTATGTGTGGCTGGTAGTGTGTATGTGTGGGAGGTAGTGTGTCTGTGTGGGTGGTAGTGTGTATGTGTGGCTGGTAGTGTGTCTGTGTGGGAGGTAGTGTGTATGTGTGGGTGGTAGTGTGTATGTGTGGGAGGTAGTGTGTCTGTGTGGCTGGTAGTGTGTATGTGTGGGTGGTAGTGTGTCTGTGTGGGTGGTAGTGTGTCTGTGTGGCTGGTAGTGTTTCTGTGTGGGTGGTAGTGTGTCTGTGTGGGTGGTAGTGTGTATGTGTGGCTGGTAGTGTGTCTGTGTGGGTGGTAGTGTGTATGTGTGGGTGGTAGTGTGTCTGTGTGGCTGGTAGTGTGTATGTGTGGGTGGTAGTGTGTCTGTGTGGCTGGTAGTGTGTCTGTGTGGCTGGTAGTGTGTCTGTGTGGGTGGTAGTGTGTCTGTATGGGTGGTAGTGTGTCTGTGTGGTGGTAGTGTGTCTGTGTGGTGGTAGTGTTTCTGTGTGGGTGGCAGTGTGTCTGAGTGGCTGGTAGTGTGTCTGTGTGGAGGTAGTGTGTCTGTGTGGCTGGTAGTGTGTCTGTGTGGTGGTAGTGTGTCTGTGTGGTGGTAGTGTGTCTGTATGGGTGGTAGTGTTTCTGCATGGCTGGTAGTGTTTGTGTGGTGGTAGTGTTTCTGTGTGGCTGGTAGTGTTTCTGTTTGGTGGTAGTGTTTCTGTGTGGCTGGTAGTGTTTCTGTGTGGTGGTAGTGTTTCTGTGTGGGTGGTAGTTTGTATGTGTGGGTGGTAGTGTGTCTGTGTGGCTGGTAGTGTGTCTGTGTGGGTGGCAGTGTTTCTGTGTTGGTGGTAGTGTGTCTGTGTGGCTGGTAGTGTGTCTGCATGGCTGGTAGTGTTTCTGCATGATAGGTAGTGTGTCTGTGTGGGTGGTAGTGTTTCTGCATGGGTGGTAGTGTGTCTGTGTCGGTGGTAGTGTGTCTGTGTAGGTGGTAGTGTGTCTGCCTACGTAGTAGTGTTTCTGCATGGGTGGTAGTGTGTCTGTGTGGCTGGTAGTGTGTCTGTGTGGCTGGTAGTGTGTCTGTGTGGTGGTAGTGTTTCTGCATGGGTGGTAGTGTGTCTGTGTGGGTGGTAGTGTTTCTGCATGGGTGGTAGTGTGTATGTGTGGGTGGCAGTGTGTCTGTGTGGGTGGTAGTGTTTCTGCATGGCTGGTAGTCTGTCTGTGTGGCTGGTAGTGTGTCTGTGTGGGTGGTAGTGTGTATGTGTGGGTGGTAGTGTGTCTGTGTGGGTGGTAGTCTGTCTGTGTGGGTGGTACTGTGTATGTGTGGGTGGTAGTGTGTCTGTGTGGCTGGTAGTCTGTCTGTGTGGGTGGTAGTGTGTATGTGTGGGTGGTAGTGTGTCTGTGTGGCTGGTAGTCTGTCTGTGTGGGTGGTAGTGTGTATGTGTGGGTGGTAGTGTGTCTGTGTGGGTGGTAGTGTGTCTGTGTGGGTGGTAGTGTTTCTGTGTGGCTGGTAGTGTTTCTGTGTGGGTGGTAGTGTGTCTGTGTGGGTGGTAGTGTTTCTGTGTGGCTGGTAGTGTGTCTGTGTGGGTGGTAGTGTGTATGTGTGGGTGGTAGTGTGTCTGTGTGGGTGGTAGTCTGTCTGTGTGGGTGGTAGCATGTCTGTGTGGGTGGTAGTGTGTATGTGTGGGTGGTAGTGTGTCTGTGTGGGTGGTAGTGTGTCTGTGTGGCTGGTAGTGTGTCTGTGTGGGTGGTAGTGTGTCTGTGTGGCTGGTAGTGTGTCTGTGTGGCTGGTAGTGTGTCTGTGTGGCTGGTAGTGTGTCTGTGTGGCTGGTAGTGTGTCTGTGTGGGTGGTAGTGTTTCTGTGTGGGTGGTAGTGTGTCTGTGTGGGTGGTAGTGTGTCTGTGTGGGTGGTAGTGTGTCTGTGTGCGTGGTAGTGTTTCTGTGTGGCTGGTAGTGTGTCTGTGTGGCTGGTAGTGTGTCTGTGTGGCTGGTAGTGTGTCTGTGTGGCTGGTAGTGTGTCTGTGTAGGTGGTAGTGTTTCTGTGTGGGTGGTAGTGTGTCTGCGTGGGTGGTACTGTTTCTGCGTGGCTGGTAGTGTTTCTGCATGGGTGGTAGTGTTTCTGCATGGGTGGTAGTGTTTCTGTGTGGGTGGTAGTGTTTCTGTGTGGGTGGTAGTGTTTCTGTGTGGGTGGTAGTGTGTCTGTGTGGGTGGTAGTGTTTCTGTGTGGCTGGTAGTGTTTCTGTGTGGCTGGTAGTGTGTCTGTGTGGGTGGTAGTGTTTCTGTGTGGCTGGTAGTGTTTCTGTGTGGCTGGTAGTGTTTCTGTGTGGCTGGTAGTGTGTCTGTGTGGCTGGTAGTGTTTCTGTGTGGCTGGTAGTGTTTCTGTGTGGCTGGTAGTGTGTCTGTGTGGGTGGTAGTATTTCTGTGTGGCTGGTAGTGTTTCTGTGTGGGTGGTAGTGTGTCTGTGTGGCTGGTAGTGTGTCTGTGTGGGTGGTAGTGTTTCTGTGTGGGTGGTAGTGTGTCTGTGTGGGTGGTAGTGTTTCTGTGTGGGTGGTAGTGTGTCTGTGTGGGAGGTAGTGTGTATCTGTGGGTGGTAGTGTGTCTGTGTGGGTGGTAGTGTGTCTATGTGGCTGGTAGTGTGTCTGTGTGGGTGGTAGTGTGTCTGTGTGGGTGGTAGTGTGTCTATGTGGCTGGTAGTGTGTCTGTGTGGGTGGTAGTGTGTCTGTGTGGGTGGTAGTGTGTTCGTGTGGGTGATAGTGTGTATGTGTGGGTGGTAGTGTGTATGTGTGGGTGGTAGTGTGTATGTGTGGCTGGTAGTCTGTCTGTGTGGGTGGTAGTGTGTCTGTGTGGCTGGTAGTCTGTCTGTGTGGGTGGTAGTGTGTATGTGTGGGTGGTAGTGTGTCTATGTGGCTGGTAGTCTGTCTGTGTGGGTGGTAGTCTGTCTGTGTGGGTGGTAGTGTGTCTGTGTGGGTGGTAGTGTGTCTGTGTGGGTGGTAGTGTGTATGTGTGGGTGGTAGTGTTTCTGTGTGGGTGGTAGTGTGTCTGTGTGGGAGGTAGTGTTTCTGTGTGGGTGGTAGTGTGTCTGTGTGTGTGGTAGTGTGTCTGTGTGGGTGGTAGTGTGTATGTGTGGGTGGTAGTGTGTATGTGTGGGTGGTAGTGTGTATGTGTGGGTGGTAGTGTGTCTGTGTGGGTGGTAGTGTGTCTGTGTGGGTGGTAGTGTGTCTGTGTGGGTGGTAGTGTGTCTGTGAGGGTGGTAGTGTGTCTGTGTGGGTGGTAGTGTGTCTGTGTGGGTGGTAGTGTGTCTGTGTGGGTGGTAGTGTGTATGTGTGGGTGGTAGTGTGTCTGTGTGGGAGGTAGTGTGTATGTGTGGGAGGTAATGTGTATGTGTGGGAGGTAGTGTGTCTGTGTGGGTGGTAGTGTGTATGTGTGGGAGGTAGTGTGTCTGTGTGGCTGGTAGTGTGTATGTGTGGCTGGTAGTGTGTATGTGTGGCTGGTAGTGTGTATGTGTGGCTGGTAGTGTGTCTGTGTGGCTGGTAGTGTGTATGTGTGGCTGGTAGTGTGTCTGTGTGGCTGGTAGTGTGTCTGTGTGGCTGGTAGTGTGTATGTGTGGCTGGTAGTGTGTATGTGTGGCTGGTAGTGTGTATGTGTGGCTGGTAGTGTCTATGTGTGGCTGGTAGTGTGTCTGTGTGGCTGGTAGTGTGTCTGTGTGGGTGGTAGTGTGTCTGTGTGGGTGGTAGTGTGTCTGTGTGGCTGGTAGTGTGTCTGTGAGGGTGGTAGTGTGTCTGTGTGGGTGGTAGTGTGTCTGTGTGGGTGGTAGTGTGTATGTGTGGGTGGTAGTGTGTCTGTGTGGGAGGTAGTGTGTATGTGTGGGAGGTAGTGTGTATGTGTGGGAGGTAGTGTGTCTGTGTGGGTGGTAGTGTGTCTGTGTGGGTGGTAGTGTGTATGTGTGGGAGGTAGTGTGTCTGTGTGGCTGGTAGTGTGTATGTGTGGCTGGTAGTGTGTATGTGTGGCTGGTAGTGTGTCTGTGTGGCTGGTAGTGTGTATGTGTGGCTGGTAGTGTGTCTGTGTGGCTGGTAGTGTGTCTGTGTGGCTGGTAGTGTGTATGTGTGGCTGGTAGTGTGTATGTGTGGCTGGTAGTGTGTCTGTGTGGGTGGTAGTGTGTATGTGTGGCTGGTAGTGTGTCTGTGTGGCTGGTAGTGTGTATGTGTGGGTGGTAGTGTGTCTGTGTGGGTGGTAGTGTGTATGTGTGGCTGGTAGTGTGTATGTGTGGCTGGTAGTGTGTATGTGTGGCTGGTAGTGTGTATGTGTGGCTGGTAGTGTGTCTGTGTGGGTGGTAGTGTGTATGTGTGGCTGGTAGTGTGTCTGTGTGGCTGGTAGTGTGTATGTGTGGCTGGTAGTGTGTATGTGTGGCTGGTAGTGTGTCTGTGTGGGTGGTAGTGTGTATGTGTGGCTGGTAGTGTGTCTGTGTGGCTGGTAGTGTGTATGTGTGGCTGGTAGTGTGTATGTGTGGGTGGTAGTGTGTCTGTGTGGGTGGTAGTGTGTCTGTGTGGGAGGTAGTGTGTATGTGTGGCTGGTAGTGTGTATGTGTGGGAGGTAGTGTGTATGTGTGGGTGGTAGTGTGTATGTGTGGGTGATAGTGTGTATGTGTGGGTGGTAGTGTGTATGTGTGGGTGATAGTGTGTCTGTGTGGGTGATAGTGTGTATGTGTGGGTGGTAGTGTGTATGTGTGGGTGATAGTGTGTCTGTG
This sequence comes from Hymenopus coronatus, assembly GCA_030762935.1. Lineage (NCBI taxonomy): Eukaryota > Metazoa > Arthropoda > Insecta > Mantodea > Hymenopodidae > Hymenopus > Hymenopus coronatus. Next base: position 1,857,532 of record CM060892.1, read on the forward strand.
TGGGTGATAGTGTGTATGTGTGGGTGGTAGTGTGTATGTGTGGGTGATAGTGTGTATGTGTGGGTGGTAGTGTGTCTGTGTGGGAGGTAGTGTGTCTGTGTGGGTGATAGTGTGTCTGTGTGGGTGGTAGTGTGTATGTGTGGGAGGTAGTGTGTCTGTGTGGGTGATAGTGTGTCTGTGTGGGTGGTAGTGTGTATGTGTGGGAGGTAGTGTGTCTGTGTGGGTGATAGTGTGTCTGTGTGGGTGGTAGTGTTTATGTGTGGGTGATAGTGTGTATGTGTGGCTGGTAGTGTGTATGTGTGGCTGGTAGTGTGTATGTGTGGGAGGTAGTGTGTCTGTGTGGGTGGTAGTGTGTATGTGTGGCTGGTAGTGTGTCTGTGTGGGAGGTAGTGTGTATGTGTGGGTGGTAGTGTGTATGTGTGGGAGGTAGTGTGTCTGTGTGGCTGGTAGTGTGTCTGTGTGGCTGGTAGTGTGTATGTGTGGGTGGTAGTGTGTCTGTGTGGGTGGTAGTGTGTCTGTGTGGCTGGTAGTGTTTCTGTGTGGGTGGTAGTGTGTCTGTGTGGGTGGTAGTGTGTATGTGTGGCTGGTAGTGTGTCTGTGTGGGTGGTAGTGTGTATGTGTGGGTGGTAGTGTGTCTGTGTGGCTGGTAGTGTGTATGTGTGGGTGGTAGTGTGTCTGTGTGGCTGGTAGTGTGTCTGTGTGGCTGGTAGTGTGTCTGTGTGGGTGGTAGTGTGTCTGTATGGGTGGTAGTGTGTCTGTGTGGTGGTAGTGTGTCTGTGTGGTGGTAGTGTTTCTGTGTGGGTGGCAGTGTGTCTGAGTGGCTGGTAGTGTGTCTGTGTGGAGGTAGTGTGTCTGTGTGGCTGGTAGTGTGTCTGTGTGGTGGTAGTGTGTCTGTGTGGTGGTAGTGTGTCTGTATGGGTGGTAGTGTGTCTGTGTGGCTGGTAGTGTGTCTGTGTGGCTGGTAGTGTGTCTGTGTGGCTGGTAGTGTGTCTGTGTGGCAGGTAGTGTGTCTGTGTGGCTGGTAGTGTGTCTGTGTGGGTGGTAGTGTGTATGTGTGGGTGGTAGTGTGTCTGTATGGGTGGTAGTGTGTCTGTGTGGTGGTAGTGTGTCTGTGTGGTGGTAGTGTTTCTGTGTGGGTGGTAGTGTGTCTGTGTGGGTGGTAGTGTGTATGTGTGGGTGATAGTGTGTATGTGTGGCTGGTAGTGTGTCTGTGTGGCTGGTAGTGTGTCTGTGTGGTGGTAGTGTTTCTGCATGGGTGGTAGTGTGTCTGTGTGGGTGGTAGTGTTTCTGCATGGGTGGTAGTGTGTATGTGTGGGTGGTAGTGTGTCTGTGTGGGTGGTAGTGTTTCTGCATGGCTGGTAGTCTGTCTGTGTGGCTGGTAGTGTGTATGTGTGGGTGGTAGTGTGTCTGTGTGGCTGGTAGTGTTTCTGTGTGGGTGGTAGTGTGTCTGTGTGGGTGGTAGTGTGTATGTGTGGCTGGTAGTGTGTCTGTGTGGGTGGTAGTGTGTATGTGTGGGTGGTAGTGTGTCTGTGTGGCTGGTAGTGTGTATGTGTGGGTGGTAGTGTGTCTGTGTGGCTGGTAGTGTGTCTGTGTGGCTGGTAGTGTGTCTGTGTGGCTGGTAGTGTGTCTGTGTGGGTGGTAGTGTGTCTGTATGGGTGGTAGTGTGTCTGTGTGGTGGTAGTGTGTCTGTGTGGTGGTAGTGTTTCTGTGTGGGTGGTAGTGTGTCTGTGTGGCTGGTAGTGTGTCTGTGTGGAGGTAGTGTGTCTGTGTGGCTGGTAGTGTGTCTGTGTGGTGGTAGTGTGTCTGTGTGGTGGTAGTGTGTCTGTATGGGTGGTGGTGTGTCTGTGTGGCTGGTAGTGTGTCTGTGTGGCTGGTAGTGTGTCTGTGTGGGTGGTAGTGTGTCTGTGTGGCTGGTAGTGTGTCTGTGTGGGTGGTAGTGTGTCTGGTAGTGTGTCTGTGTGGGTGGTAGTGTGTCTGTGTGGGTGGTAGTGTGTCTGTGTGGCTGGTAGTGTGTCTGTGTGGCTGGTAGTGTGTCTGTGTGGGTGGTAGTGTGTCTGTGTGGGTGGTAGTGTGTCTGTGTGGGTGATAGTGTGTATGTGTGGGTGGTAGTGTGTCTGTGTGGTGGTAGTGTGTATGTGTGGGTGTGGGTGGTAGTGTGTCTGTGTGGTGGTAGTGTGTCTGTATGGGTGGTAGTGTGTCTGTGTGGGTGTGGGTGGTAGTGTGTCTGTGTGGGTGTGGGTGGTAGTGTGTCTGTGTGGGTGGTAGTGTGTCTGTGTGGGTGGTAGTGTGTATGTGTGGGAGGTAGTGTGTCTGTGTGGGTGGTAGTGTGTCTGTGTGGGTGGTAGTGTGTCTGTGTGGGTGGTAGTGTGTCTGTGTGGCTGGTAGTGTGTCTGTGTGGGTGGTAGTGTGTCTGTGTGGGAGGTAGTGTGTCTGTGTGGGAGGTAGTGTGTCTGTGTGGGTGGTAGTGTGTATGTGTGGGTGATAGTGTGTCTGTGTGGGTGGTAGTGTGTATGTGTGGGTGGTAGTGTGTCTGTGTGGTGGTAGTGTGTATGTGTGGGTGTGGCTGGTAGTGTGTCTGTGTGGGTGGTAGTGTGTCTGTGGGTGGTAGTGTGTATGTGTGGGTGTCAGTGTGTCTGTGTGGGTGGTAGTGTGTCCGTGTGGTGGTAGTGTGTCTGTGTGGGTGTCAGTGTGTATGTGTGGGTGGTAGTGTGTCTGTGTGGCTGGTAGTGTGTCTGTGTGGGTGGTAGTGTGTCTGTGTGGCTGGTAGTGTGTATGTGTGGGTGGTAGTGTGTCTGTATGGGTGGTAGTGTGTCTGTATGGGTGGTAGTGTGTCTGTATGGGTGGTAGTGTTTCTGTGTGGCTGGTAGTGTGTATGTGTGGGTGGTAGTGTGTCTGTGTGGGTGGTAGTGTGTCTGTATGGGTGGTAGTGTGTCTGTATGGGTGGTAGTGTTTCTGTGTTGGTGGTAGTGTGTCTGTGTGGGTGGTAGTGTGTATGTGTGGGTGGTAGTGTGTCTGTGTGGGTGGTAGTGTGTATGTGTGGGTGGTAGTGTGTCTGTGTGGGTGGTAGTGTGTCTGTGTGGGTGGTAGTGTGTCTGTGTGGGTGGTAGTGTGTATGTGTGGGTGGTGAGTGTGTATGTGTGGGTGGTAGTGTGTCTGTGTTGGTGGTAGTGTTTCTGTGTGGGTGGTAGTGTGTCTGTGTGGTGGTAGTGTGTCTGTGTGGGTGGTAGTGTTTCTGTATGGTGGTAGTGTTTCTGTGTGGGTGGTAGTGTTTCTGTGTGGTGGTAGTGTGTCTGTGTGGGTGGTAGTGTTTCTGTATGGTGGTAGTGTGTCTGTGTGGGTGGTAGTGTTTCTGTGTGGTGGTAGTGTGTCTGTGTGGCTGGTAGTGTTTCTGTGTGGGTGGTAGTGTTTCTGCATGGGTGGTAGTGTTTCTGTGTGGGTGGTAGTGTGTCTGTGTGGGAGGTAGTGTGTCTGTATGGGTGGTAGTGTGTCTGTGTGGGTGGTAGTGTGTCTGTGTGGCTGGTAGTGTGTCTGTGTGGGAGGTAGTGTGTCTGTGTGGGTGGTAGTGTGTATGTGTGGGTGGTAGTGTGTATGTGTGGGTGGTAGTGTGTCTGTGTGGGTGGTAGTGTGTATGTGTGGGTGGTAGTGTGTATGTGTGGGTGGTAGTGTGTCTGTGTGGGTGGTAGTGTGTATGTGTGGGTGGTAGTGTGTCTGTGTGGCTGGTAGTGTGTCTGTGTGGGTGGTAGTGTGTCTGTGTGGGTGGTAGTGTGTATGTGTGGGAGGTAGTGTGTCTGTGTGGGTGGTAGTGTGTCTGTGTGGGTGGTAGTGTGTATGTGTGGGTGGTAGTGTGTATGTGTGGGTGGTAGTGTGTATGTGTGGGTGGTAGTGTGTATGTGTGGGTGGTAGTGTGTCTGTGTGGGTGGTAGTGTGTATGTGTGGGTGGTAGTGTGTCTGTGTGGAAGGTAGTGTGTCTGTGTGGGTGGTAGTGTGTCTGTGTGGGTGGTAGTGTGTCTGTGTGGGTGGTAGTGTTTCTGCGTGGGTGGTAGTGTTTCTGTGTGGTGGTAGTGTGTATGTGTGGGTGGTAGTGTGTATGTGTGGGTGGTTTTGTTTCTGTGTGGGTGGTAGTGTGTATGTGTGGGTGGTAGTGTGTCTGTGTGGGTGGTAGTGTTTCTGTGTGGGTGGTAGTGTGTATGTGTGGGTGGTAGTGTGTATGTGTGGGTGGTAGTGTGTCTGTGTGGGTGGTAGTGTGTATGTGTGGGTGGTAGTGTGATTGTGTGGGTGGTAGTGTGTATGTGTGGGAGGTAGTGTGTATGTGTGGCTGGTAGTGTGTCTGTGTGGGTGGTAGTGTGTATGTGTGGGTGGTAGTGTGTATGTGTGGGTGGTAGTGTTTCTGTGTTGGTGGTAGTGTGTCTGTGTGGGTGGTAGTGTTTCTGAGTGGGTGGTAGTGTGTCTGTGTGGGTGGTAGTGTTTCTGTGCGGGTGGTAGTGTGTCTGTGTGGGTGGTAGTGTGTATGTGTGGGGTGGTAGTGTGTATGTGTGGGTGGTAGTGTTTCTGTGTGGGTGGTAGTGTGTCTGTGTGGTGGTAGTGTGTCTGTGTGGGTGGTAGTGTGTCTGTGTGGGTGGTAGTGTTTCTGTGTTGGTGGTAGTGTGTATGTGTGGGTGGTAGTGTGTATGTGTGGGTGGTAGTGTGACTGTGTGGGTGGTAGTGTGTCTGTGTGGGTGGTAGTGTGTCTGTGTGGCTGTAGGTGTGTCTGTATGGGTGGTAATGTTTCTGTGTGGGTGGTAGTGTGTCTGTGTGGGTGGTAGTGTGTATGTGTGGCTGTAGGTGTGTCTGTATGGGTGGTAGTGTGTCTGTGTGGGTGGTAGTGTGTCTGTGTGGCTGTAGGTGTGTCTGTATGGGTGGTAGTGTTTCTGTGTGGGTGGTAGTGTGTCTATGTGGGTGGTAGTGTGTCTGTGTGGTGGTAGTGTGTCTGTGTGGTGGTAGTGTGTCTGTGTGGCTGTAGGTGTGTCTGTATGGGTGGTAGTGTTTCTGCATGGGTGGTAGTGTTTCTGTGTGGGTGGTAGTGTGTCTGTGTGGTGGTAGTGTTTCTGTGTGGGTGGTAGTGTTTCTGTATGGGTGGTAGTGTTTCTGTGTGGTGGTAGTGTGTCTGTGTGGCTGGTAGTGTTTCTGTGTGGGTGGTAGTGCGTCTGTATGGGTGGTAGTGTGTCTGTGTGGGTGGTAGTGTGTCTGTGTGGGTGGTAGTGTATCTGTGTGGCTGGTAGTGTGTCTGTGTGTCTGGTAGTGTGTCTGTATGGGTGGTAGTGTTTCTGTGTGGGTGGTAGTGTGTCTGTGTGGGTGGTAGTGTTTCTGCATGGGTGGTAGTGTTTCTGCGTGGGTGGTAGTGTGTCTGTGTGGCTGGTAGTGTGTCTGTGTGGCTGGTAGTGTGTCTGTGTGGGTGGTAGTGTTTCTGTGTGGGTGGTAGTGTTTCTGTGTGGTGGTAGTGTGTCTGTGTGGCTGGTAGTGTGTCTGTGTGGGTGGTAGTGTGTCTGTATGGGTGGTAGTGTTTCTGTGTGGCTGGTAGTGTGTCTGTGTGGCTGGTAGTGTGTCTGTGTAGTGGTAGTGTGTCTGTGTGGGTGGTAGTGTTTCTGTATGGGTGGTAGTGTTTCTGTGTGGTGGTAGTGTGTCTGTGTGGCTGGTAGTGTGTCTGTATGGGTGGTAGTGTGTCTGTATGGGTGGTAGTGTGTCTGTGTGGGTGGTAGTGTGTCTGTGTGGGTGGTAGTGTGTCTGTATGGGTGGTAGTGTGTATGTGTGGGCGGTAGTGTGTATGTGTGGGCGGTAGTGTGTCTGTGTGGGTGGTAGTGTGTCTGTGTGGGAGGTAGTGTGTCTGTGTGGGTGGTAGTGTGTCTGTGTGGGTGGTAGTGTGTCTGTGTGGGCGGTAGTGTGTCTGTGTGGGTGGTAGTGTGTATGTGTGGCTGGTAGTGTGTCTGTGTGGGAGGTAGTGTGTCTGTGTGGGTGGTAGTGTGTCTGTGTGGCTGGTAGTGTGTCTGTGTGGCTGGTAGTGTGTCTGTGTGGCTGGTAGTGTGTATGTGTGGGTGGTAGTGTGTCTGTATGGCTGGTAGTGTGTCTGTGTGGGTGGTAGTGTGTATGTGTGGGAGGTAGTGTGTATGTGTGGGAGGTAGTGTGTATGTGTGGGAGGTAGTGTGTATGTGTGGGAGGTAGTGTGTATGTGTGGGTGGTAGTGTGTATGTGTGGGTGGTAGTGTGTATGTGTGGGAGGTAGTGTGTATGTGTGGGAGGTAGTGTGTATGTGTGGGTGGTAGTGTGTATGTGTGGGAGGTAGTGTGTATGTGTGGGAGGTAGTGTGTATGTGTGGGTGGTAGTGTGTATATGTGGGTGGTAGTGTGTATGTGTGGGAGGTAGTGTGTATGTGTGGGAGGTAGTGTGTATGTGTGGGTGGTAGTGTGTATGTGTGGGTGGTAGTGTGTATGTGTGGGAGGTAGTGTGTCTGTGTGGGTGGTAGTGTGTCTGTGTGGGTCATAGTGTGTCTGTGTGGGTGGTAGTGTGTATGTGTGGGAGGTAGTGTGTATGTGTGGGTGGTAGTGTGTATGTGTGGGTGGTAGTGTGTATGTGTGGGAGGTAGTGTGTCTGTGTGGGTGGTAGTGTGTATGTGTGGGTGTCAGTGTGTATGTGTGGGTGCTAGTGTGTATGTGTGGGAGGTAGTGTGTCTGTGTGGGTGGTAGTGTGTATGTGTGGTGGTAATGTGTCTGTGTGGCTGTAGGTGTGTCTGTATGGGTTGTAGTGTTTCTGCATGGGTGGTAGTGTTTCTGTGTGGGTGGTAGTGTGTCTGTGTGGTGGTAGTGTTTCTGTGTGGGTGGTAGTGTTTCTGTATGGGTGGTAGTGTTTCTGTGTGGTGGTAGTGTGTCTGTGTGGCTGGTAGTGTTTCTGTGTGGGTGGTAGTGTGTCTGTATGGGTGGTAGTGTGTCTGTGTGGGTGGTAGTGTGTCTGTGTGGCTGGTAGTGTGTCTGTGTGGCTGGTAGTGTGTCTGTATGGGTGGTAGTGTTTCTGTGTGGGTGGTAGTGTGTCTGTGTGGGTGGTAGTGTTTCTCCATGGGTGGTAGTGTTTCTGCGTGGGTGGTAGTGTGTCTGTGTGGCTGGTAGTGTGTCTGTGTGGCTGGTAGTGTGTCTGTGTGGGTGGTAGTGTTTCTGTGTGGGTGGTATTGTTTCTGTGTGGTGGTAGTGTGTCTGTGTAGCTGGTAGTGTGTCTGTGTGGGTGGTAGTGTTTCTGTGTGGGTGGTAGTGTTTCTGTGTGGGTGGTAGTGTTTCTGTGTGGCTGGTAGTGTGTCTGTGTGGCTGGTAGTGTGTCTGTGTGGTGGTAGTGTGTCTGTGTGGGTGGTAGTGTATCTGTATGGGTGGTAGTGTTTCTGTGTGGTGGTAGTGTGTCTGTGTGGCTGGTAGTGTGTCTGTATGGGTGGTAGTGTGTCTGTATGGGTGGTAGTGTGTCTGTGTGGGTGGTAGTGTGTCTGTGTGGGTGGTAGTGTGTCTATATGGGTGGTAGTGTGTATGTGTGGGCGGTAGTGTGTATGTGTGGGCGGTAGTGTGTCTGTGTGGGTGGTAGTGTGTCTGTGTGGGTGGTAGTGTGTCTGTGTGGGTGGTAGTGTGTCTGTGTGGGTGGTAGTGTGTCTGTGTGGGCGGAAGTGTGGCTGTGTGGGTGGTAGTGTGTCTGTGTGGGTGGTAGTGTGTCTGTGTGGCTGGTAGTGTGTCTGTGTGGGTGGTAGTGTTTCTGTGTGGGTGGTAGTGTGTCTGTGTTTCTGGTAGTGTGTCTGTGTGGCTGGTAGTGTGTCTGTGTGGGTGGTAGTGTTTCTGTGTGGGTGGTATTGTTTCTGTGTGGTGGTAGTGTGTCTGTGTGGCTGGTAGTGTGTCTGTGTGGGTGGTAGTGTTTCTGTGTGGGTGGTAGTGTTTCTGTGTGGGTGGTAGTGTTTCTGTGTGGCTGGTAGTGTGTCTGTGTGGCTGGTAGTGTGTCTGTGTGGTGGTAGTGTGTCTGTGTGGGTGGTAGTGTATCTGTATGGGTGGTAGTGTTTCTGCATGGGTGGTAGTGTGTCTGTGTGGCTGGTAGTGTGTATGTGTGGGTGGTAGTGTTTCTGTGTGGTGGTAGTGTGTCTGTGTGGGTGGTAGTGTGTCTGTGTGGGAGGTAGTGTGTATGTGTGGCTGGTAGTGTGTCTGTGTGGCTGGTAGTGTGTCTGTGTGGCTGGTAGTGTGTATGTGTGGTGGTAGTGTTTCTGTGTGGTGGTAGTGTGTCTGTGTGGGTGGTAGTGTGTCTGTGTGGGAGGTAGTGTGTATGTGTGGCTGGTAGTGTGTCTGTGTGGCTGGTAGTGTGTCTGTGTGGGAGGTAGTGTGTCTGTGTGGGAGGTAGTGTGTCTGTGTGGCTGGTAGTGTGTCTGTGTGGGTGGTAGTGTGTCTGTGTGGCTGGTAGTGTGTATGTGTGGGAGGTAGTGTGTATGTGTGGGAGGTAGTGTGTCTGTGTGGGTGGTAGTGTGTCTGTGTGGGTGATAGTGTGTCTGTGTGAGTGGTAGTGTGTATGTGTGGGAGGTAGTGTGTCTGTGTGGGTGATAGTGTGTCTGTGTGGGTGGTAGTGTGTATGTGTGGGAGGTAGTGTGTCTGTGTGGGTGATAGTGTGTCTGTGTGGGTGGTAGTGTGTCTGTGTGGGTGGTAGTGTGTATGTGTGGGAGGTAGTGTGTCTGTGTGGGTGGTAGTGTGTCTGTGTGGGTGGTAGTGTGTATGTGTGGGTGGTAGTGTGTATGTGTGGGTGGTAGTGTGTATGTGTGGGTGGTAGTGTGTATGTGTGGGTGGTAGTGTGTCTGTGTGGGTGGTAGAGTGTATGTGTGGGTGGTAGTGTGTCTGTGTGGAAGGTAGTGTGTCTGTGTGGGTGGTAGTGTGTCTGTGTGGGTGGTAGTGTGTCTGTGTGGGTGGTAGTGTTTCTGCGTGGGTGGTAGTGTTTCTGTGTGGTGGTAGTGTGTATGTGTGGGTGGTAGTGTGTATGTGTGGGTGGTTTTGTTTCTGTGTGGGTGGTAGTGTGTATGTGTGGGTGGTAGTGTGTCTGTGTGGGTGGTAGTGTTTCTGTGTGGGTGGTAGTGTGTATGTGTGGGTGGTAGTGTGTATGTGTGGGTGGTAGTGTGTCTGTGTGGGTGGTAGTGTGTATGTGTGGGTGGTAGTGTGATTGTGTGGGTGGTAGTGTGTATGTGTGGGAGGTAGTGTGTATGTGTGGCTGGTAGTGTGTCTGTGTGGGTGGTAGTGTGTATGTGTGGGTGGTAGTGTGTATGTGTGGGTGGTAGTGTTTCTGTGTTGGTGGTAGTGTGTCTGTGTGGGTGGTAGTGTTTCTGAGTGGGTGGTAGTGTGTCTGTGTGGGTGGTAGTGTTTCTGTGTGGGTGGTAGTGTGTCTGTGTGGGTGGTAGTGTGTATGTGTGGGGTGGTAGTGTGTATGTGTGGGTGGTAGTGTTTCTGTGTGGGTGGTAGTGTGTCTGTGTGGTGGTAGTGTGTCTGTGTGGGTGGTAGTGTGTCTGTGTGGGTGGTAGTGTTTCTGTGTTGGTGGTAGTGTGTATGTGTGGGTGGTAGTGTGTATGTGTGGGTGGTAGTGTGACTGTGTGGGTGTTAGTGTGTCTGTGTGGGTGGTAGTGTGTCTGTGTGGCTGTAGGTGTGTCTGTATGGGTGGTAATGTTTCTGTGTGGGTGGTAGTGTGTCTGTGTGGGTGGTAGTGTGTATGTGTGGCTGTAGGTGTGTCTGTATGGGTGGTAGTGTGTCTGTGTGGGTGGTAGTGTGTCTGTGTGGCTGTAGGTGTGTCTGTATGGGTGGTAGTGTTTCTGTGTGGGTGGTAGTGTGTCTATGTGGGTGGTAGTGTGTCTGTGTGGTGGTAGTGTGTCTGTGTGGTGGTAGTGTGTCTGTGTGGCTGTAGGTGTGTCTGTATGGGTGGTAGTGTTTCTGCATGGGTGGTAGTGTTTCTGTGTGGGTGGTAGTGTGTCTGTGTGGTGGTAGTGTTTCTGTGTGGGTGGTAGTGTTTCTGTATGGGTGGTAGTGTTTCTGTGTGGTGGTAGTGTGTCTGTGTGGCTGGTAGTGTTTCTGTGTGGGTGGTAGTGCGTCTGTATGGGTGGTAGTGTGTCTGTGTGGGTGGTAGTGTGTCTGTGTGGGTGGTAGTGTATCTGTGTGGCTGGTAGTGTGTCTGTGTGTCTGGTAGTGTGTCTGTATGGGTGGTAGTGTTTCTGTGTGGGTGGTAGTGTGTCTGTGTGGGTGGTAGTGTTTCTGCATGGGTGGTAGTGTTTCTGCGTGGGTGGTAGTGTGTCTGTGTGGCTGGTAGTGTGTCTGTGTGGCTGGTAGTGTGTCTGTGTGGGTGGTAGTGTTTCTGTGTGGGTGGTAGTGTTTCTGTGTGGTGGTAGTGTGTCTGTGTGGCTGGTAGTGTGTCTGTGTGGGTGGTAGTGTGTCTGTATGGGTGGTAGTGTTTCTGTGTGGCTGGTAGTGTGTCTGTGTGGCTGGTAGTGTGTCTGTGTAGTGGTAGTGTGTCTGTGTGGGTGGTAGTGTTTCTGTATGGGTGGTAGTGTTTCTGTGTGGTGGTAGTGTGTCTGTGTGGCTGGTAGTGTGTCTGTATGGGTGGTAGTGTGTCTGTATGGGTGGTAGTGTGTCTGTGTGGGTGGTAGTGTGTCTGTATGGGTGGTAGTGTGTCTGTATGGGTGGTAGTGTGTATGTGTGGGCGGTAGTGTGTATGTGTGGGCGGTAGTGTGTCTGTGTGGGTGGTAGTGTGTCTGTGTGGGAGGTAGTGTGTCTGTGTGGGTGGTAGTGTGTCTGTGTGGGTGGTAGTGTGTCTGTGTGGGTGGTAGTGTGTATGTGTGGCTGGTAGTGTGTCTGTGTGGGAGGTAGTGTGTCTGTGTGGGTGGTAGTGTGTCTGTGTGGCTGGTAGTGTGTCTGTGTGGCTGGTAGTGTGTCTGTGTGGCTGGTAGTGTGTATGTGTGGGTGGTAGTGTGTCTGTATGGCTGGTAGTGTGTCTGTGTGGGTGGTAGTGTGTATGTGTGGGAGGTAGTGTGTATGTGTGGGAGGTAGTGTGTATGTGTGGGAGGTAGTGTGTATGTGTGGGAGAGAGTGTGTATGTGTGGGTGGTAGTGTGTATGTGTGGGTGGTAGTGTGTATGTGTGGGAGGTAGTGTGTATGTGTGGGAGGTAGTGTGTATGTGTGGGTGGTAGTGTGTATGTGTGGGAGGTAGTGTGTATGTGTGGGAGGTAGTGTGTATGTGTGGGTGGTAGTGTGTATATGTGGGTGGTAGTGTGTATGTGTGGGAGGTAGTGTGTATGTGTGGGAGGTAGTGTGTATGTGTGGGTGGTAGTGTGTATGTGTGGGTGGTAGTGTGTATGTGTGGGAGGTAGTGTGTCTGTGTGGGTGGTAGTGTGTCTGTGTGGGTCATAGTGTGTCTGTGTGGGTGGTAGTGTGTATGTGTGGGAGGTAGTGTGTATGTGTGGGTGGTAGTGTGTATGTGTGGGTGGTAGTGTGTATGTGTGGGAGGTAGTGTGTCTGTGTGGGTGGTAGTGTGTATGTGTGGGTGTCAGTGTGTATGTGTGGGTGCTAGTGTGTATGTGTGGGAGGTAGTGTGTCTGTGTGGGTGGTAGTGTGTATGTGTGGTGGTAGTGTGTCTGTGTGGCTGTAGGTGTGTCTGTATGGGTTGTAGTGTTTCTGCATGGGTGGTAGTGTGTCTGTGTGGTGGTAGTGTTTCTGTGTGGGTGGTAGTGTTTCTGTATGGGTGGTAGTGTTTCTGTGTGGTGGTAGTGTGTCTGTGTGGCTGGTAGTGTTTCTGTGTGGGTGGTAGTGTGTCTGTATGGGTGGTAGTGTGTCTGTGTGGGTGGTAGTGTGTCTGTGTGGCTGGTAGTGTGTCTGTGTGGCTGGTAGTGTGTCTGTATGGGTGGTAGTGTTTCTGTGTGGGTGGTAGTGTGTCTGTGTGGGTGGTAGTGTTTCTGCATGGGTGGTAGTGTTTCTGCGTGGGTGGTAGTGTGTCTGTGTGGCTGGTAGTGTGTCTGTGTGGCTGGTAGTGTGTCTGTGTGGGTGGTAGTGTTTCTGTGTGGGTGGTATTGTTTCTGTGTGGTGGTAGTGTGTCTGTGTAGCTGGTAGTGTGTCTGTGTGGGTGGTAGTGTTTCTGTGTGGGTGGTAGTGTTTCTGTGTGGGTGGTAGTGTTTCTGTGTGGCTGGTAGTGTGTCTGTGTGGCTGGTAGTGTGTCTGTGTGGTGGTAGTGTGTCTGTGTGGGTGGTAGTGTATCTGTATGGGTGGTAGTGTTTCTGTGTGGTGGTAGTGTGTCTGTGTGGCTGGTAGTGTGTCTGTATGGGTGGTAGTGTGTCTGTATGGGTGGTAGTGTGTCTGTGTGGGTGGTAGTGTGTCTGTGTGGGTGGTAGTGTGTCTATATGGGTGGTAGTGTGTATGTGTGGGCGGTAGTGTGTATGTGTGGGCGGTAGTGTGTCTGTGTGGGTGGTAGTGTGTCTGTGTGGGTGGTAGTGTGTCTGTGTGGGTGGTAGTGTGTCTGTGTGGGCGGAAGTGTGGCTGTGTGGGTGGTAGTGTGTCTGTGTGGGTGGTAGTGTGTCTGTGTGGCTGGTAGTGTGTCTGTGTGGGTGGTAGTGTTTCTGTGTGGGTGGTAGTGTGTCTGTGTTTCTGGTAGTGTGTCTGTGTGGCTGGTAGTGTGTCTGTGTGGGTGGTAGTGTTTCTGTGTGGGTGGTATTGTTTCTGTGTGGTGGTAGTGTGTCTGTGTGGCAGGTAGTGTGTCTGTGTGGGTGGTAGTGTTTCTGTGTGGGTGGTAGTGTTTCTGTGTGGGTGGTAGTGTTTCTGTGTGGCTGGTAGTGTGTCTGTGTGGCTGGTAGTGTGTCTGTGTGGTGGTAGTGTGTCTGTGTGGGTGGTAGTGTATCTGTATGGGTGGTAGTGTTTCTGCATGGGTGGTAGTGTGTCTGTGTGGCTGGTAGTGTGTATGTGTGGGTGGTAGTGTTTCTGTGTGGTGGTAGTGTGTCTGTGTGGGTGGTAGTGTGTCTGTGTGGGAGGTAGTGTGTATGTGTGGCTGGTAGTGTGTCTGTGTGGCTGGTAGTGTGTCTGTGTGGCTGGTAGTGTGTATGTGTGGTGGTAGTGTTTCTGTGTGGTGGTAGTGTGTCTGTGTGGGTGGTAGTGTGTCTGTGTGGGAGGTAGTGTGTATGTGTGGCTGGTAGTGTGTCTGTGTGGCTGGTAGTGTGTCTGTGTGGGAGGTAGTGTGTCTGTGTGGGAGGTAGTGTGTCTGTGTGGCTGGTAGTGTGTCTGTGTGGGTGGTAGTGTGTCTGTGTGGCTGGTAGTGTGTATGTGTGGGAGGTAGTGTGTATGTGTGGGAGGTAGTGTGTCTGTGTGGGTGGTAGTGTGTCTGTGTGGGTGATAGTGTGTCTGTGTGAGTGGTAGTGTGTATGTGTGGGAGGTAGTGTGTCTGTGTGGGTGATAGTGTGTCTGTGTGGGTGGTAGTGTGTATGTGTGGGAGGTAGTGTGTCTGTGTGGGTGATAGTGTGTCTGTGTGGGTGGTAGTGTGTATGTGTGGGTGATAGTGTGTATGTGTGGCTGGTAGTGTGTATGTGTGGCTGGTAGTGTGTATGTGTGGGAGGTAGTGTGTCTGTGTGGGTGGTAGTGTGTATGTGTGGCTGGTAGTGTGTCTGTGTGGGAGGTAGTGTGTATGTGTGGGTGGTAGTGTGTATGTGTGGGAGGTAGTGTGTCTGTGTGGCTGGTAGTGTGTATGTGTGGGTGGTAGTGTGTCTGTGTGGGTGGTAGTGTGTCTGTGTGGCTGGTAGTGTTTCTGTGTGGGTGGTAGTGTGTCTGTGTGGGTGGTAGTGTGTATGTGTGGCTGGTAGTGTGTCTGTGTGGGTGGTAGTGTGTATGTGTGGGTGGTAGTGTGTCTGTGTGGCTGGTAGTGTGTATGTGTGGGTGGTAGTGTGTCTGTGTGGCTGGTAGTGTGTCTGTGTGGCTGGTAGTGTGTCTGTGTGGGTGGTAGTGTGTCTGTATGGGTGGTAGTGTGTCTGTGTGGTGGTAGTGTGTCTGTGTGGTGGTAGTGTTTCTGTGTGGGTGGCAGTGTGTCTGAGTGGCTGGTAGTGTGTCTGTGTGGAGGTAGTGTGTCTGTGTGGCTGGTAGTGTGTCTGTGTGGTGGTAGTGTGTCTGTGTGGTGGTAGTGTGTCTGTATGGGTGGTAGTGTTTCTGCATGGCTGGTAGTGTTTGTGTGGTGGTAGTGTTTCTGTGTGGCTGGTAGTGTTTCTGTTTGGTGGTAGTGTTTCTGTGTGGCTGGTAGTGTTTCTGTGTGGTGGTAGTGTTTCTGTGTGGGTGGTAGTTTGTATGTGTGGGTGGTAGTGTGTCTGTGTGGCTGGTAGTGTGTCTGTGTGGGTGGCAGTGTTTCTGTGTTGGTGGTAGTGTGTCTGTGTGGCTGGTAGTGTGTCTGCATGGCTGGTAGTGTTTCTGCATGATAGGTAGTGTGTCTGTGTGGGTGGTAGTGTTTCTGCATGGGTGGTAGTGTGTCTGTGTCGGTGGTAGTGTGTCTGTGTAGGTGGTAGTGTGTCTGCCTACGTAGTAGTGTTTCTGCAAGGGTGGTAGTGTGTCTGTGTGGCTGGTAGTGTGTCTGTGTGGCTGGTAGTGTGTCTGTGTGGTGGTAGTGTTTCTGCATGGGTGGTAGTGTGTCTGTGTGGGTGGTAGTGTTTCTGCATGGGTGGTAGTGTGTATGTGTGGGTGGCAGTGTGTCTGTGTGGGTGGTAGTGTTTCTGCATGGCTGGTAGTCTGTCTGTGTGGCTGGTAGTGTGTCTGTGTGGGTGGTAGTGTGTATGTGTGGGTGGTAGTGTGTCTGTGTGGGTGGTAGTCTGTCTGTGTGGGTGGTACTGTGTATGTGTGGGTGGTAGTGTGTCTGTGTGGCTGGTAGTCTGTCTGTGTGGGTGGTAGTGTGTATGTGTGGGTGGTAGTGTGTCTGTGTGGCTGGTAGTCTGTCTGTGTGGGTGGTAGTGTGTATGTGTGGGTGGTAGTGTGTCTGTGTGGGTGGTAGTGTGTCTGTGTGGGTGGTAGTGTTTCTGTGTGGCTGGTAGTGTTTCTGTGTGGGTGGTAGTGTGTCTGTGTGGGTGGTAGTGTTTCTGTGTGGCTGGTAGTGTGTCTGTGTGGGTGGTAGTGTGTATGTGTGGGTGGTAGTGTGTCTGTGTGGGTGGTAGTCTGTCTGTGTGGGTGGTAGCATGTCTGTGTGGGTGGTAGTGTGTATGTGTGGGTGGTAGTGTGTCTGTGTGGGTGGTAGTGTGTCTGTGTGGCTGGTAGTGTGTCTGTGTGGGTGGTAGTGTGTCTGTGTGGCTGGTAGTGTGTCTGTGTGGCTGGTAGTGTGTCTGTGTGGCTGGTAGTGTGTCTGTGTGGCTGGTAGTGTGTCTGTGTGGGTGGTAGTGTTTCTGTGTGGGTGGTAGTGTGTCTGTGTGGGTGGTAGTGTGTCTGTGTGGGTGGTAGTGTGTCTGTGTGGGTGGTAGTGTTTCTGTGTGGCTGGTAGTGTGTCTGTGTGGCTGGTAGTGTGTCTGTGTGGCTGGTAGTGTGTCTGTGTGGCTGGTAGTGTGTCTGTGTAGGTGGTAGTGTTTCTGTGTGGGTGGTAGTGTGTCTGCGTGGGTGGTACTGTTTCTGCGTGGCTGGTAGTGTTTCTGCATGGGTGGTAGTGTTTCTGCATGGGTGGTAGTGTTTCTGTGTGGGTGGTAGTGTTTCTGTGTGGGTGGTAGTGTTTCTGTGTGGGTGGTAGTGTGTCTGTGTGGGTGGTAGTGTTTCTGTGTGGCTGGTAGTGTTTCTGTGTGGCTGGTAGTGTGTCTGTGTGGGTGGTAGTGTTTCTGTGTGGCTGGTAGTGTTTCTGTGTGGCTGGTAGTGTTTCTGTGTGGCTGGTAGTGTGTCTGTGTGGCTGGTAGTGTTTCTGTGTGGCTGGTAGTGTTTCTGTGTGGCTGGTAGTGTGTCTGTGTGGGTGGTAGTATTTCTGTGTGGCTGGTAGTGTTTCTGTGTGGGTGGTAGTGTGTCTGTGTGGCTGGTAGTGTGTCTGTGTGGGTGGTAGTGTTTCTGTGTGGGTGGTAGTGTGTCTGTGTGGGTGGTAGTGTTTCTGTGTGGGTGGTAGTGTGTCTGTGTGGGAGGTAGTGTGTATCTGTGGGTGGTAGTGTGTCTGTGTGGGTGGTAGTGTGTCTATGTGGCTGGTAGTGTGTCTGTGTGGGTGGTAGTGTGTCTGTGTGGGTGGTAGTGTGTCTATGTGGCTGGTAGTGTGTCTGTGTGGGTGGTAGTGTGTCTGTGTGGGTGGTAGTGTGTTCGTGTGGGTGATAGTGTGTATGTGTGGGTGGTAGTGTGTATGTGTGGGTGGTAGTGTGTATGTGTGGCTGGTAGTCTGTCTGTGTGGGTGGTAGTGTGTCTGTGTGGCTGGTAGTCTGTCTGTGTGGGTGGTAGTGTGTATGTGTGGGTGGTAGTGTGTCTATGTGGCTGGTAGTCTGTCTGTGTGGGTGGTAGTCTGTCTGTGTGGGTGGTAGTGTGTCTGTGTGGGTGGTAGTGTGTCTGTGTGGGTGGTAGTGTGTATGTGTGGGTGGTAGTGTTTCTGTGTGGGTGGTAGTGTGTCTGTGTGGGAGGTAGTGTTTCTGTGTGGGTGGTAGTGTGTCTGTGTGTGTGGTAGTGTGTCTGTGTGGGTGGTAGTGTGTATGTGTGGGTGGTAGTGTGTATGTGTGGGTGGTAGTGTGTATGTGTGGGTGGTAGTGTGTCTGTGTGGGTGGTAGTGTGTCTGTGTGGGTGGTAGTGTGTCTGTGTGGGTGGTAGTGTGTCTGTGAGGGTGGTAGTGTGTCTGTGTGGGTGGTAGTGTGTCTGTGTGGGTGGTAGTGTGTCTGTGTGGGTGGTAGTGTGTATGTGTGGGTGGTAGTGTGTCTGTGTGGGAGGTAGTGTGTATGTGTGGGAGGTAATGTGTATGTGTGGGAGGTAGTGTGTCTGTGTGGGTGGTAGTGTGTATGTGTGGGAGGTAGTGTGTCTGTGTGGCTGGTAGTGTGTATGTGTGGCTGGTAGTGTGTATGTGTGGCTGGTAGTGTGTATGTGTGGCTGGTAGTGTGTCTGTGTGGCTGGTAGTGTGTATGTGTGGCTGGTAGTGTGTCTGTGTGGCTGGTAGTGTGTCTGTGTGGCTGGTAGTGTGTATGTGTGGCTGGTAGTGTGTATGTGTGGCTGGTAGTGTGTATGTGTGGCTGGTAGTGTCTATGTGTGGCTGGTAGTGTGTCTGTGTGGCTGGTAGTGTGTCTGTGTGGGTGGTAGTGTGTCTGTGTGGGTGGTAGTGTGTCTGTGTGGCTGGTAGTGTGTCTGTGAGGGTGGTAGTGTGTCTGTGTGGGTGGTAGTGTGTCTGTGTGGGTGGTAGTGTGTATGTGTGGGTGGTAGTGTGTCTGTGTGGGAGGTAGTGTGTATGTGTGGGAGGTAGTGTGTATGTGTGGGAGGTAGTGTGTCTGTGTGGGTGGTAGTGTGTCTGTGTGGGTGGTAGTGTGTATGTGTGGGAGGTAGTGTGTCTGTGTGGCTGGTAGTGTGTATGTGTGGCTGGTAGTGTGTATGTGTGGCTGGTAGTGTGTCTGTGTGGCTGGTAGTGTGTATGTGTGGCTGGTAGTGTGTCTGTGTGGCTGGTAGTGTGTCTGTGTGGCTGGTAGTGTGTATGTGTGGCTGGTAGTGTGTATGTGTGGCTGGTAGTGTGTATGTGTGGCTGGTAGTGTGTATGTGTGGCTGGTAGTGTGTCTGTGTGGGTGGTAGTGTGTATGTGTGGCTGGTAGTGTGTCTGTGTGGCTGGTAGTGTGTCTGTGTGGGTGGTAGTGTGTCTGTGTGGGTGGTAGTGTGTATGTGTGGCTGGTAGTGTGTATGTGTGGCTGGTAGTGTGTATGTGTGGCTGGTAGTGTGTATGTGTGGCTGGTAGTGTGTCTGTGTGGGTGGTAGTGTGTATGTGTGGCTGGTAGTGTGTCTGTGTGGCTGGTAGTGTGTATGTGTGGCTGGTAGTGTGTATGTGTGGCTGGTAGTGTGTCTGTGTGGGTGGTAGTGTGTCTGTGTGGCTGGTAGTGTGTATGTGTGGCTGGTAGTGTGTATGTGTGGCTGGTAGTGTGTATGTGTGGCTGGTAGTGTGTATGTGTGGCTGGTAGTGTGTCTGTGTGGGTGGTAGTGTGTATGTGTGGCTGGTAGTGTGTCTGTGTGGCTGGTAGTGTGTCTGTGTGGCTGGTAGTGTGTATGTGTGGCTGGTAGTGTGTATGTGTGGCTGGTAGTGTGTCTGTGTGGGTGGTAGTGTGTCTGTGTGGCTGGTAGTGTGTATGTGTGGCTGGTAGTGTGTATGTGTGGCTGGTAGTGTGTCTGTGTGGGTGGTAGTGTGTCTGTGTGGGTGGTAGTGTGTATGTGTGGCTGGTAGTGTGTCTGTGTGGCTGGTAGTGTGTATGTGTGGCTGGTAGTGTGTATGTGTGGCTGGTAGTGTGTCTGTGTGGCTGGTAGTGTGTATGTGTGGCTGGTAGTGTGTATGTGTGGCTGGTAGTGTGTATGTGTGGCTGGTAGTGTGTATGTGTGGCTGGTAGTATGTATGTGTGGCTGGTAGTGTGTATGTGTGGCTGGTAGTGTGTATGTGTGGCTGGTAGTGTGTCTGTGTGGGTGGTAGTGTGTCTGTGTGGGTGGTAGTGTGTCTGTGTGGGTGGTAGTGTGTCTGTGTGGGAGGTAGTGTGTCTGTGTGGCTGGTAGTGTGTATGTGTGGGTGGTAGTGTGTCTGTGTGGGTGGTAGTGTGTATGTGTGGCTGGTAGTGTGCCTGTGTGGGAGGTAGTGTGTCTGTGTGGGTGATAGTGTGTCTGTGTGGGTGGTAGTGTGTATGTGTGGGTGATAGTGTGTATGTGTGGCTGGTAGTGTGTATGTGTGGCTGGTAGTGTGTATGTGTGGGAGGTAGTGTGTCTGTGTGGGTGGTAGTGTGTATGTGTGGCTGGTAGTGTGTCTGTGTGGGAGGTAGTGTGTATGTGTGGGTGGTAGTGTGTATGTGTGGGAGGTAGTGTGTCTGTGTGGCTGGTAGTGTGTCTGTGTGGCTGGTAGTGTGTATGTGTGGGTGGTAGTGTGTCTGTGTGGGTGGTAGTGTGTCTGTGTGGCTGGTAGTGTTTCTGTGTGGGTGGTAGTGTGTCTGTGTGGGTGGTAGTGTGTATGTGTGGCTGGTAGTGTGTCTGTGTGGGTGGTAGTGTGTATGTGTGGGTGGTAGTGTGTCTGTGTGGCTGGTAGTGTGTATGTGTGGGTGGTAGTGTGTCTGTGTGGCTGGTAGTGTGTCTGTGTGGCTGGTAGTGTGTCTGTGTGGCTGGTAGTGTGTCTGTGTGGGTGGTAGTGTGTCTGTATGGGTGGTAGTCTGTCTGTGTGGTGGTAGTGTGTCTGTGTGGTGGTAGTGTTTCTGTGTGGGTGGTAGTGTGTCTGAGTGGCTGGTAGTGTGTCTGTGTGGAGGTAGTGTGTCTGTGTGGCTGGTAGTGTGTCTGTGTGGTGGTAGTGTGTCTGTGTGGTGGTAGTGTGTCTGTATGGGTGGTAGTGTGTCTGTGTGGCTGGTAGTGTGTCTGTGTGGCTGGTAGTGTGTCTGTGTGGCTGGTAGTGTGTCTGTGTGGGTGGTAGTGTGTCTGTGTGGTGGTAGTGTGTCTGTGTGGTGGTAGTGTTTCTGTGTGGGTGGTAGTGTGTCTGTGTGGGTGGTAGTGTGTATGTGTGGGTGATAGTGTGTATGTGTGGCTGGTAGTGTGTCTGTGTGGCTGGTAGTGTGTCTGTGTGGTGGTAGTGTTTCTGCATGGGTGGTAGTGTGTCTGTGTGGGTGGTAGTGTGTCTGTGTGGGTGGTAGTGTTTCTGCATGGGTGGTAGTGTGTATGTGTGGGTGGTAGTGTTTCTGCATGGCTGGTAGTCTGTCTGTGTGGCTGGTAGTGTGTATGTGTGGGTGGTAGTGTGTCTGTGTGGCTGGTAGTGTGTCTGTATGGGTGGTAGTGTGTCTGTGTGGTGGTAGTGTGTCTGTGTGGTGGTAGTGTTTCTGTGTGGGTGGTAGTGTGTCTGTGTGGTGGTAGTGTGTCTGTGTGGCTGGTAGTGTGTCTGTATGGGTGGTAGTGTGTCTGTGTGGTGGTAGTGTGTCTGTGTGGTGGTAGTGTTTCTGTGTGGGTGGTAGTGTGTCTGTGTGGTGGTAGTGTGTCTGTATGGGTGGTAGTGTGTCTGTGTGGCTGGTAGTGTGTCTGTGTGGGTGGTAGTGTGTCTGTATGGGTGGTAGTGTGTCTGTATGGGTGGTAGTGTGTCTGTGTGGTGGTAGTGTGTCTGTGTGGCTGGTAGTGTGTCTGTATGGGTGGTAGTGTGTCTGTGTGGTGGTAGTGTGTCTGTGTGGTGGTAGTGTTTCTGTGTGGGTGGTAGTGTGTCTGTGTGGTGGTAGTGTGTCTGTATGGGTGGTAGTGTGTCTGTGTGGCTGGTAGTGTGTCTGTGTGGGTGGTAGTGTGTCTGTATGGGTGGTAGTGTGTCTGTGTGGTGGTAGTGTGTCTGTGTGGTGGTAGTGTTTCTGTGTGGGTGGTAGTGTGTCTGTGTGGCTGGTAGTGTGTCTGTGTGGAGGTAGTGTGTCTGTGTGGCTGGTAGTGTGTCTGTGTGGTGGTAGTGTGTCTGTATGGGTGGTGGTGTGTCTGTGTGGCTGGTAGTGTGTCTGTGTGGCTGGTAGTGTGTCTGTGTGGCTGGTAGTGTGTCTGTGTGGGTGGTAGTGTGTATGTGTGGGTGGTAGTGTGTCTGTATGGGTGGTAGTGTGTCTGTGTGGTGGTAGTGTGTCTGTGTGGTGGTAGTGTTTCTGTGTGGGTGGTAGTGTGTCTGTGTGGGTGGTAGTGTGTCTGTGTGGCTGGTAGTGTTTCTGTGTGGTGGTAGTGTTTCTGTGTGTTGGTAGTGTGTCTGTGTGGTGGTAGTGAGTCTGTGTGGCTGGTAGTGTTTCTGTGTGGGTGGTAGTGTGTATGTGTGGCTGGTAGTGTTTCTGTGTGGTGGTAGTGTGTCTGTGTGGCTGGTAGTGTGTATGTGTGGCTGGTAGTGTGTCTGTGTGGCTGGTAGTGTGTCTGTGTGGCTGGTAGTGTGTCTGTGTGGCTGGTAGTGTGTATGTGTGGCTGGTAGTGTGTATGTGTGGCTGGTAGTGTGTATGTGTGGCTGGTAGTGTGTATGTGTGGCTGGTAGTGTGTCTGTGTGGGTGGTAGTGTGTATGTGTGGCTGGTAGTGTGTCTGTGTGGCTGGTAGTGTGTATGTGTGGCTGGTAGTGTGTCTGTGTGGGTGGTAGTGTGTATGTGTGGCTGGTAGTGTGTATGTGTGGCTGGTAGTGTGTATGTGTGGCTGGTAGTGTGTATGTGTGGCTGGTAGTGTGTCTGTGTGGGTGGTAGTGTGTATGTGTGGCTGGTAGTGTGTCTGTGTGGGTGGTAGTGTGTATGTGTGGCTGGTAGTGTGTCTGTGTGGCTGGTAGTGTGTATGTGTGGCTGGTAGTGTGTATGTGTGGCTGGTAGTGTGTCTGTGTGGCTGGTAGTGTGTATGTGTGGCTGGTAGTGTGTCTGTGTGGCTGGTAGTGTGTATGTGTGGCTGGTAGTGTGTATGTGTGGCTGGTAGTGTGTATGTGTGGCTGGTAGTATGTATGTGTGGCTGGTAGTGTGTATGTGTGGCTGGTAGTGTGTATGTGTGGCTGGTAGTGTGTCTGTGTGGGTGGTAGTGTGTCTGTGTGGGTGGTAGTGTGTCTGTGTGGGAGGTAGTGTGTCTGTGTGGCTGGTAGTGTGCCTGTGTGGGAGGTAGTGTGTCTGTGTGGGTGATAGTGTGTCTGTGTGGGTGGTAGTGTGTATGTGTGGGAGGTAGTGTGTCTGTGTGGGTGATAGTGTGTATGTGTGGGTGGTAGTGTGTATGTGTGGGTGGTAGTGTGTATGTGTGGGTGGTAGTGTGTATGTGTGGGAGGTAGTGTGTCTGTGTGGGTGGTAGTGTGTCTGTGTGGGTGGTAGTGTGTATGTGTGGCTGGTAGTGTGTCTGTGTGGGTGGTAGTGTGTATGTGTGGGAGGTAGTGTGTATGTGTGGGAGGTAGTGTGTATGTGTGGGTGGTAGTGTGTCTGTGTGGGTGGTAGTGTGTCTGTGTGGGAGGTAGTGTGTATGTGTGGCTGGTAGTGTGTATGTGTGGGAGGTAGTGTGTATGTGTGGGTGGTAGTGTGTATGTGTGGGTGATAGTGTGTATGTGTGGGTGATAGTGTGTCTGTGTGGGTGATAGTGTGTATGTGTGGGTGTTAGTGTGTATGTGTGGGTGATAGTGTGTCTGTGTGGGTGATAGTGTGTATGTGTGGGTGGTAGTGTGTATGTGTGGGTGATAGTGTGTATGTGTGGGTGGTAGTGTGTCTGTGTGGGAGGTAGTGTGTCTGTGTGGGTGATAGTGTGTCTGTGTGGGTGGTAGTGTGTATGTGTGGGAGGTAGTGTGTCTGTGTGGGTGATAGTGTGTCTGTGTGGGTGGTAGTGTGTATGTGTGGGAGGTAGTGTGTCTGTGTGGGTGATAGTGTGTCTGTGTGGGTGGTAGTGTGTATGTGTGGGTGATAGTGTGTATGTGTGGCTGGTAGTGTGTATGTGTGGCTGGTAGTGTGTATGTGTGGGAGGTAGTGTGTCTGTGTGGGTGGTAGTGTGTATGTGTGGCTGGTAGTGTGTCTGTGTGGGAGGTAGTGTGTATGTGTGGGTGGTAGTGTGTATGTGTGGGAGGTAGTGTGTCTGTGTGGCTGGTAGTGTGTCTGTGTGGCTGGTAGTGTGTATGTGTGGGTGGTAGTGTGTCTGTGTGGGTGGTAGTGTGTCTGTGTGGCTGGTAGTGTTTCTGTGTGGGTGGTAGTGTGTCTGTGTGGGTGGTAGTGTGTATGTGTGGCTGGTAGTGTGTCTGTGTGGGTGGTAGTGTGTATGTGTGGGTGGTAGTGTGTCTGTGTGGCTGGTAGTGTGTATGTGTGGGTGGTAGTGTGTCTGTGTGGCTGGTAGTGTGTCTGTGTGGCTGGTAGTGTGTCTGTATGGGTGGTAGTGTGTCTGTGTGGTGGTAGTGTGTCTGTGTGGTGGTAGTGTTTCTGTGTGGGTGGTAGTGTGTCTGTGTGGGTGGTAGTGTGTATGTGTGGGTGATAGTGTGTATGTGTGGCTGGTAGTGTGTCTGTGTGGCTGGTAACGTGTCTGTGTGGTGGTAGTGTTTCTGCATGGGTGGTAGTGTGTCTGTGTGGGTGGTAGTGTTTCTGCATGGGTGGTAGTGTGTATGTGTGGGTGGTAGTGTGTCTGTGTGGGTGGTAGTGTTTCTGCATGGCTGGTAGTCTGTCTGTGTGGCTGGTAGTGTGTATGTGTGGGTGGTAGTGTGTCTGTGTGGCTGGTAGTGTTTCTGTGTGGGTGGTAGTGTGTCTGTGTGGGTGGTAGTGTGTATATGTGGCTGGTAGTGTGTCTGTGTGGGTGGTAGTGTGTATGTGTGGGTGGTAGTGTGTCTGTGTGGCTGGTAGTGTGTCTGTGTGGCTGGTAGTGTGTCTGTGTGGCTGGTAGTGTGTCTGTGTGGGTGGTAGTGTGTCTGTATGGGTGGTAGTGTGTCTGTGTGGTGGTAGTGTGTCTGTGTGGTGGTAGTGTTTCTGTGTGGGTGGTAGTGTGTCTGTGTGGCTGGTAGTGTGTCTGTGTGGAGGTAGTGTGTCTGTGTGGCTGGTAGTGTGTCTGTGTGGTGGTAGTGTGTCTGTGTGGTGGTAGTGTGTCTGTATGGGTGGTGGTGTGTCTGTGTGGCTGGTAGTGTGTCTGTGTGGCTGGTAGTGTGTCTGTGTGGGTGGTAGTGTGTATGTGTGGGTGGTAGTGTGTCTGTATGGGTGGTAGTGTGTCTGTGTGGTGGTAGTGTGTCTGTGTGGTGGTAGTGTTTCTGTGTGGGTGGTAGTGTGTCTGTGTGGGTGGTAGTGTGTCTGTGTGGCTGGTAGTGTTCCTGTGTGGGTGGTAGTGTGTCTGTGTGGGTGGTAGTGTGTATGTGTGGCTGGTAGTGTGTCTGTGTGGGTGGTAGTGTGTCTGTGTGGCTGGTAGTGTGTATGTGTTGGTGGTAGTGTGTATGTGTGGCTGGTAGTGTGTCTGTGTGGGTGGTAGTGTGTATGTGTGGGTGGTAGTGTGTATGTGTGGGTGGTAGTGTGTCTGTGTGGGTGGTAGTGTGTCTGTGTGGGTGGTAGTGTGTATGTGTGGGTGATAGTGTGTATGTGTGGGTGGTAGTGTGTCTGTGTGGCTGGTAGTGTGTCTGTGTGGGAGGTAGTGTGTCTGTGTGGCTGGTAGTGTGTCTGTGTGGCTGGTAGTGTGTCTGTGTGGCTGGTAGTGTGTCTGTGTGGCTGGTAGTGTGTCTGTGTGGCTGGTAGTGTGTCTGTGTGGCTGGTAGTGTGTCTGTGTGGCTGGTAGTGTGTCTGTGTGGGAGGTAGTGTGTATGTGTGGGTGGTAGTGTGTCTGTGTGGGTGGTAGTGTGTATGTGTGGGTGATAGTGTGTATGTGTGGCTGGTAGTGTGTCTGTGTGGGTGGTAGTGTGTATGTGTGGCTGGTAGTGTGTATGTGTGGCTGGTAGTGTGTCTGTGTGGGAGGTAGTGTGTCTGTGTGGGTGGTAGTGTGTATGTGTGGGTGGTAGTGTGTCTGTGTGGGTGGTAGTGTTTCTGTGTGGCTGGTAGTGTGTCTGTGTGGGTGGTAGTGTGTCTGTGTGGCTGGTAGTGTTTCTGTGTGGGTGGTAGTGTGTCTGTGTGGGTGGTAGTGTGTATGTGTGGGTGGTAGTGTGTCTGTGTGGGTGGTAGTGTGTCTGTGTGGGTGGTAGTGTGTCTGTGTGGGTGGTAGTGTGTCTGTGTGGGTGGTAGTGTGTCTGTGTGGCTGGTAGTGTGTCTGTGTGGGTGGTAGTGTGGCTGGTAGTGTGTCTGTGTGGGTGGTAGTGTGTCTGTGTGGCTGGTAGTGTGTCTGTGTGGGTGGTAGTGTGTCTGTGTGGCTGGTAGTGTGTCTGTGTGGGTGGTAGTGTGTATGTGTGGCTGGTAGTGTGTCTGTGTGGGTGGTAGTGTGTCTGTGTGGCTGGTAGTGTGTCTGTGTGGGTGGTAGTATGTCTGTGTGGCTGGTAGTGTGTCTGTGTGGCTGGTAGTGTGTCTGTGTGGCTGGTAGTGTGTCTGTGTGGGTGGTAGTGTGTCTGTGTGGCTGGTAGTGTGTCTGTGTGGCTGGTAGTGTGTCTGTGTGGCTGGTAGTGTGTCTGTGTGGC
Source organism: Hymenopus coronatus (assembly GCA_030762935.1). NCBI lineage: Eukaryota > Metazoa > Arthropoda > Insecta > Mantodea > Hymenopodidae > Hymenopus > Hymenopus coronatus. The sequence continues at coordinate 1,882,714 of CM060892.1, forward strand.
TGGTAGTGTGTCTGTGTGGGTGGTAGTGTGTATGTGTGGCTGGTAGTGTGTCTGTGTGGGTGGTAGTGTGTCTGTGTGGCTGGTAGTGTGTCTGTGTGGGTGGTAGTGTGTCTGTGTGGCTGGTAGTGTGTCTGTGTGGGTGGTAGTGTGTCTGTGTGGCTGGTAGTGTGTCTGTGTGGGTGGTAGTGTGTATGTGTGGCTGGTAGTGTGTCTGTGTGGGTGGTAGTGTGTCTGTGTGGCTGGTAGTGTGTCTGTGTGGGTGGTAGTGTGTATGTGTGGGTGGTAGTGTGTATGTGTGGGTGGTAGTGTGTATGTGTGGGTGGTAGTGTGTCTGTGTGGGCGGTAGTGTGTCTGTGTGGGTGGTAGTGTGTATGTGTGGGTGGTAGTGTGTCTGTGTGGGTGGTAGTGTGTATGTGTGGCTGGTAGTGTGTCTGTGTGGGTGGTAGTGTGTATGTGTGGCTGGTAGTGTGTCTGTGTGGGTGGTAGTGTGTCTGTGTGGCTGGTAGTTTGTCTGTGTGGGTGGTAGTGTGTCTGTGTGGGTGGTAGTGTGTATGTGTGGGTGGTAGTGTGTATGTGTGGGTGGTAGTGTGTCTGTGTGGGCGGTAGTGTGTCTGTGTGGGTGGTAGTGTGTATGTGTGGGTGGTAGTGTGTCTGTGTGGGTGGTAGTGTGTCTGTGTGGGTGGTAGTGTGTCTGTGTGGGTGATAGTGTGTCTGTGTGGGTGGTAGTGTGTATGTGTGGGTGGTAGTGTGTCTGTGTGGGTGGTAGTGTGTATGTGTGGGTGGTAGTGTTTCTGCGTGGCAGGTAGTGTGTATGTGTGGGTGATAGTGTGTATGTGTGGGTGGTAGTGTGTCTGTGTGGGTGGTAGTGTGTATGTGTGGGTGGTAGTGTGTCTGTGTGGGTGGTAGTGTTTCTGTGTGGTGGTAGTGTTTCTGTGTGGTGGTAGTGTGTCTGTGTGGGTGGTAGTGTTTCTGCGTGCATGGTAGCGTGTCTGTGTGGGTGGTAGGGTTTCTGCGTGGTGGTAGTGTTTCTGTGTGGTGGTAGTGTTTCTGTGTGGTGGTAGTGTTTCTGTGTGGGTGGTAGTGTGTCTGTGTGGCTGGTAGTGTGTCTGTGTGGTGGTAGTGTGTCTGTGTGGTGGTAGTGTGTCTGTGTGGGTGGTAGTGTATCTGTATGGGTGGTAGTGTTTCTGTGTGGTGGTAGTGTGTCTGTGTGGCTGGTAGTGTGTCTGTATGGGTGGTAGTGTGTCTGTATGGGTGGTAGTGTGTCTGTGTGGGTGGTAGTGTGTCTGTGTGGGTGGTAGTGTGTCTATATGGGTGGTAGTGTGTATGTGTGGGCGGTAGTGTGTATGTGTGGGCGGTAGTGTGTCTGTGTGGGTGGTAGTGTGTCTGTGTGGGTGGTAGTGTGTCTGTGTGGGTGGTAGTGTGTCTGTGTGGGCGGAAGTGTGGCTGTGTGGGTGGTAGTGTGTCTGTGTGGGTGGTAGTGTGTCTGTGTGGCTGGTAGTGTGTCTGTGTGGGTGGTAGTGTTTCTGTGTGGGTGGTAGTGTGTCTGTGTTTCTGGTAGTGTGTCTGTGTGGCTGGTAGTGTGTCTGTGTGGGTGGTAGTGTTTCTGTGTGGGTGGTATTGTTTCTGTGTGGTGGTAGTGTGTCTGTGTGGCAGGTAGTGTGTCTGTGTGGGTGGTAGTGTTTCTGTGTGGGTGGTAGTGTTTCTGTGTGGGTGGTAGTGTTTCTGTGTGGCTGGTAGTGTGTCTGTGTGGCTGGTAGTGTGTCTGTGTGGTGGTAGTGTGTCTGTGTGGGTGGTAGTGTATCTGTATGGGTGGTAGTGTTTCTGCATGGGTGGTAGTGTGTCTGTGTGGCTGGTAGTGTGTATGTGTGGGTGGTAGTGTTTCTGTGTGGTGGTAGTGTGTCTGTGTGGGTGGTAGTGTGTCTGTGTGGGAGGTAGTGTGTATGTGTGGCTGGTAGTGTGTCTGTGTGGCTGGTAGTGTGTCTGTGTGGCTGGTAGTGTGTATGTGTGGTGGTAGTGTTTCTGTGTGGTGGTAGTGTGTCTGTGTGGGTGGTAGTGTGTCTGTGTGGGAGGTAGTGTGTATGTGTGGCTGGTAGTGTGTCTGTGTGGCTGGTAGTGTGTCTGTGTGGGAGGTAGTGTGTCTGTGTGGGAGGTAGTGTGTCTGTGTGGCTGGTAGTGTGTCTGTGTGGGTGGTAGTGTGTCTGTGTGGCTGGTAGTGTGTATGTGTGGGAGGTAGTGTGTATGTGTGGGAGGTAGTGTGTCTGTGTGGGTGGTAGTGTGTCTGTGTGGGTGATAGTGTGTCTGTGTGAGTGGTAGTGTGTATGTGTGGGAGGTAGTGTGTCTGTGTGGGTGATAGTGTGTCTGTGTGGGTGGTAGTGTGTATGTGTGGGAGGTAGTGTGTCTGTGTGGGTGATAGTGTGTCTGTGTGGGTGGTAGTGTGTATGTGTGGGTGATAGTGTGTATGTGTGGCTGGTAGTGTGTATGTGTGGCTGGTAGTGTGTATGTGTGGGAGGTAGTGTGTCTGTGTGGGTGGTAGTGTGTATGTGTGGCTGGTAGTGTGTCTGTGTGGGAGGTAGTGTGTATGTGTGGGTGGTAGTGTGTATGTGTGGGAGGTAGTGTGTCTGTGTGGCTGGTAGTGTGTATGTGTGGGTGGTAGTGTGTCTGTGTGGGTGGTAGTGTGTCTGTGTGGCTGGTAGTGTTTCTGTGTGGGTGGTAGTGTGTCTGTGTGGGTGGTAGTGTGTATGTGTGGCTGGTAGTGTGTCTGTGTGGGTGGTAGTGTGTATGTGTGGGTGGTAGTGTGTCTGTGTGGCTGGTAGTGTGTATGTGTGGGTGGTAGTGTGTCTGTGTGGCTGGTAGTGTGTCTGTGTGGCTGGTAGTGTGTCTGTGTGGGTGGTAGTGTGTCTGTATGGGTGGTAGTGTGTCTGTGTGGTGGTAGTGTGTCTGTGTGGTGGTAGTGTTTCTGTGTGGGTGGCAGTGTGTCTGAGTGGCTGGTAGTGTGTCTGTGTGGAGGTAGTGTGTCTGTGTGGCTGGTAGTGTGTCTGTGTGGTGGTAGTGTGTCTGTGTGGTGGTAGTGTGTCTGTATGGGTGGTAGTGTTTCTGCATGGCTGGTAGTGTTTGTGTGGTGGTAGTGTTTCTGTGTGGCTGGTAGTGTTTCTGTTTGGTGGTAGTGTTTCTGTGTGGCTGGTAGTGTTTCTGTGTGGTGGTAGTGTTTCTGTGTGGGTGGTAGTTTGTATGTGTGGGTGGTAGTGTGTCTGTGTGGCTGGTAGTGTGTCTGTGTGGGTGGCAGTGTTTCTGTGTTGGTGGTAGTGTGTCTGTGTGGCTGGTAGTGTGTCTGCATGGCTGGTAGTGTTTCTGCATGATAGGTAGTGTGTCTGTGTGGGTGGTAGTGTTTCTGCATGGGTGGTAGTGTGTCTGTGTCGGTGGTAGTGTGTCTGTGTAGGTGGTAGTGTGTCTGCCTACGTAGTAGTGTTTCTGCATGGGTGGTAGTGTGTCTGTGTGGCTGGTAGTGTGTCTGTGTGGCTGGTAGTGTGTCTGTGTGGTGGTAGTGTTTCTGCATGGGTGGTAGTGTGTCTGTGTGGGTGGTAGTGTTTCTGCATGGGTGGTAGTGTGTATGTGTGGGTGGCAGTGTGTCTGTGTGGGTGGTAGTGTTTCTGCATGGCTGGTAGTCTGTCTGTGTGGCTGGTAGTGTGTCTGTGTGGGTGGTAGTGTGTATGTGTGGGTGGTAGTGTGTCTGTGTGGGTGGTAGTCTGTCTGTGTGGGTGGTACTGTGTATGTGTGGGTGGTAGTGTGTCTGTGTGGCTGGTAGTCTGTCTGTGTGGGTGGTAGTGTGTATGTGTGGGTGGTAGTGTGTCTGTGTGGCTGGTAGTCTGTCTGTGTGGGTGGTAGTGTGTATGTGTGGGTGGTAGTGTGTCTGTGTGGGTGGTAGTGTGTCTGTGTGGGTGGTAGTGTTTCTGTGTGGCTGGTAGTGTTTCTGTGTGGGTGGTAGTGTGTCTGTGTGGGTGGTAGTGTTTCTGTGTGGCTGGTAGTGTGTCTGTGTGGGTGGTAGTGTGTATGTGTGGGTGGTAGTGTGTCTGTGTGGGTGGTAGTCTGTCTGTGTGGGTGGTAGCATGTCTGTGTGGGTGGTAGTGTGTATGTGTGGGTGGTAGTGTGTCTGTGTGGGTGGTAGTGTGTCTGTGTGGCTGGTAGTGTGTCTGTGTGGGTGGTAGTGTGTCTGTGTGGCTGGTAGTGTGTCTGTGTGGCTGGTAGTGTGTCTGTGTGGCTGGTAGTGTGTCTGTGTGGCTGGTAGTGTGTCTGTGTGGGTGGTAGTGTTTCTGTGTGGGTGGTAGTGTGTCTGTGTGGGTGGTAGTGTGTCTGTGTGGGTGGTAGTGTGTCTGTGTGCGTGGTAGTGTTTCTGTGTGGCTGGTAGTGTGTCTGTGTGGCTGGTAGTGTGTCTGTGTGGCTGGTAGTGTGTCTGTGTGGCTGGTAGTGTGTCTGTGTAGGTGGTAGTGTTTCTGTGTGGGTGGTAGTGTGTCTGCGTGGGTGGTACTGTTTCTGCGTGGCTGGTAGTGTTTCTGCATGGGTGGTAGTGTTTCTGCATGGGTGGTAGTGTTTCTGTGTGGGTGGTAGTGTTTCTGTGTGGGTGGTAGTGTTTCTGTGTGGGTGGTAGTGTGTCTGTGTGGGTGGTAGTGTTTCTGTGTGGCTGGTAGTGTTTCTGTGTGGCTGGTAGTGTGTCTGTGTGGGTGGTAGTGTTTCTGTGTGGCTGGTAGTGTTTCTGTGTGGCTGGTAGTGTTTCTGTGTGGCTGGTAGTGTGTCTGTGTGGCTGGTAGTGTTTCTGTGTGGCTGGTAGTGTTTCTGTGTGGCTGGTAGTGTGTCTGTGTGGGTGGTAGTATTTCTGTGTGGCTGGTAGTGTTTCTGTGTGGGTGGTAGTGTGTCTGTGTGGCTGGTAGTGTGTCTGTGTGGGTGGTAGTGTTTCTGTGTGGGTGGTAGTGTGTCTGTGTGGGTGGTAGTGTTTCTGTGTGGGTGGTAGTGTGTCTGTGTGGGAGGTAGTGTGTATCTGTGGGTGGTAGTGTGTCTGTGTGGGTGGTAGTGTGTCTATGTGGCTGGTAGTGTGTCTGTGTGGGTGGTAGTGTGTCTGTGTGGGTGGTAGTGTGTCTATGTGGCTGGTAGTGTGTCTGTGTGGGTGGTAGTGTGTCTGTGTGGGTGGTAGTGTGTTCGTGTGGGTGATAGTGTGTATGTGTGGGTGGTAGTGTGTATGTGTGGGTGGTAGTGTGTATGTGTGGCTGGTAGTCTGTCTGTGTGGGTGGTAGTGTGTCTGTGTGGCTGGTAGTCTGTCTGTGTGGGTGGTAGTGTGTATGTGTGGGTGGTAGTGTGTCTATGTGGCTGGTAGTCTGTCTGTGTGGGTGGTAGTCTGTCTGTGTGGGTGGTAGTGTGTCTGTGTGGGTGGTAGTGTGTCTGTGTGGGTGGTAGTGTGTATGTGTGGGTGGTAGTGTTTCTGTGTGGGTGGTAGTGTGTCTGTGTGGGAGGTAGTGTTTCTGTGTGGGTGGTAGTGTGTCTGTGTGTGTGGTAGTGTGTCTGTGTGGGTGGTAGTGTGTATGTGTGGGTGGTAGTGTGTATGTGTGGGTGGTAGTGTGTATGTGTGGGTGGTAGTGTGTCTGTGTGGGTGGTAGTGTGTCTGTGTGGGTGGTAGTGTGTCTGTGTGGGTGGTAGTGTGTCTGTGAGGGTGGTAGTGTGTCTGTGTGGGTGGTAGTGTGTCTGTGTGGGTGGTAGTGTGTCTGTGTGGGTGGTAGTGTGTATGTGTGGGTGGTAGTGTGTCTGTGTGGGAGGTAGTGTGTATGTGTGGGAGGTAATGTGTATGTGTGGGAGGTAGTGTGTCTGTGTGGGTGGTAGTGTGTATGTGTGGGAGGTAGTGTGTCTGTGTGGCTGGTAGTGTGTATGTGTGGCTGGTAGTGTGTATGTGTGGCTGGTAGTGTGTATGTGTGGCTGGTAGTGTGTCTGTGTGGCTGGTAGTGTGTATGTGTGGCTGGTAGTGTGTCTGTGTGGCTGGTAGTGTGTCTGTGTGGCTGGTAGTGTGTATGTGTGGCTGGTAGTGTGTATGTGTGGCTGGTAGTGTGTATGTGTGGCTGGTAGTGTCTATGTGTGGCTGGTAGTGTGTCTGTGTGGCTGGTAGTGTGTCTGTGTGGGTGGTAGTGTGTCTGTGTGGGTGGTAGTGTGTCTGTGTGGCTGGTAGTGTGTCTGTGAGGGTGGTAGTGTGTCTGTGTGGGTGGTAGTGTGTCTGTGTGGGTGGTAGTGTGTATGTGTGGGTGGTAGTGTGTCTGTGTGGGAGGTAGTGTGTATGTGTGGGAGGTAGTGTGTATGTGTGGGAGGTAGTGTGTCTGTGTGGGTGGTAGTGTGTCTGTGTGGGTGGTAGTGTGTATGTGTGGGAGGTAGTGTGTCTGTGTGGCTGGTAGTGTGTATGTGTGGCTGGTAGTGTGTATGTGTGGCTGGTAGTGTGTCTGTGTGGCTGGTAGTGTGTATGTGTGGCTGGTAGTGTGTCTGTGTGGCTGGTAGTGTGTCTGTGTGGCTGGTAGTGTGTATGTGTGGCTGGTAGTGTGTATGTGTGGCTGGTAGTGTGTCTGTGTGGGTGGTAGTGTGTATGTGTGGCTGGTAGTGTGTCTGTGTGGCTGGTAGTGTGTATGTGTGGGTGGTAGTGTGTCTGTGTGGGTGGTAGTGTGTATGTGTGGCTGGTAGTGTGTATGTGTGGCTGGTAGTGTGTATGTGTGGCTGGTAGTGTGTATGTGTGGCTGGTAGTGTGTCTGTGTGGGTGGTAGTGTGTATGTGTGGCTGGTAGTGTGTCTGTGTGGCTGGTAGTGTGTATGTGTGGCTGGTAGTGTGTATGTGTGGCTGGTAGTGTGTCTGTGTGGGTGGTAGTGTGTATGTGTGGCTGGTAGTGTGTCTGTGTGGCTGGTAGTGTGTATGTGTGGCTGGTAGTGTGTATGTGTGGGTGGTAGTGTGTCTGTGTGGGTGGTAGTGTGTCTGTGTGGGAGGTAGTGTGTATGTGTGGCTGGTAGTGTGTATGTGTGGGAGGTAGTGTGTATGTGTGGGTGGTAGTGTGTATGTGTGGGTGATAGTGTGTATGTGTGGGTGGTAGTGTGTATGTGTGGGTGATAGTGTGTCTGTGTGGGTGATAGTGTGTATGTGTGGGTGGTAGTGTGTATGTGTGGGTGATAGTGTGTCTGTGTGGGTGATAGTGTGTATGTGTGGGTGGTAGTGTGTATGTGTGGGTGATAGTGTGTATGTGTGGGTGGTAGTGTGTCTGTGTGGGAGGTAGTGTGTCTGTGTGGGTGATAGTGTGTCTGTGTGGGTGGTAGTGTGTATGTGTGGGAGGTAGTGTGTCTGTGTGGGTGATAGTGTGTCTGTGTGGGTGGTAGTGTGTATGTGTGGGAGGTAGTGTGTCTGTGTGGGTGATAGTGTGTCTGTGTGGGTGGTAGTGTTTATGTGTGGGTGATAGTGTGTATGTGTGGCTGGTAGTGTGTATGTGTGGCTGGTAGTGTGTATGTGTGGGAGGTAGTGTGTCTGTGTGGGTGGTAGTGTGTATGTGTGGCTGGTAGTGTGTCTGTGTGGGAGGTAGTGTGTATGTGTGGGTGGTAGTGTGTATGTGTGGGAGGTAGTGTGTCTGTGTGGCTGGTAGTGTGTCTGTGTGGCTGGTAGTGTGTATGTGTGGGTGGTAGTGTGTCTGTGTGGGTGGTAGTGTGTCTGTGTGGCTGGTAGTGTTTCTGTGTGGGTGGTAGTGTGTCTGTGTGGGTGGTAGTGTGTATGTGTGGCTGGTAGTGTGTCTGTGTGGGTGGTAGTGTGTATGTGTGGGTGGTAGTGTGTCTGTGTGGCTGGTAGTGTGTATGTGTGGGTGGTAGTGTGTCTGTGTGGCTGGTAGTGTGTCTGTGTGGCTGGTAGTGTGTCTGTGTGGGTGGTAGTGTGTCTGTATGGGTGGTAGTGTGTCTGTGTGGTGGTAGTGTGTCTGTGTGGTGGTAGTGTTTCTGTGTGGGTGGCAGTGTGTCTGAGTGGCTGGTAGTGTGTCTGTGTGGAGGTAGTGTGTCTGTGTGGCTGGTAGTGTGTCTGTGTGGTGGTAGTGTGTCTGTGTGGTGGTAGTGTGTCTGTATGGGTGGTAGTGTGTCTGTGTGGCTGGTAGTGTGTCTGTGTGGCTGGTAGTGTGTCTGTGTGGCTGGTAGTGTGTCTGTGTGGCAGGTAGTGTGTCTGTGTGGCTGGTAGTGTGTCTGTGTGGGTGGTAGTGTGTATGTGTGGGTGGTAGTGTGTCTGTATGGGTGGTAGTGTGTCTGTGTGGTGGTAGTGTGTCTGTGTGGTGGTAGTGTTTCTGTGTGGGTGGTAGTGTGTCTGTGTGGGTGGTAGTGTGTATGTGTGGGTGATAGTGTGTATGTGTGGCTGGTAGTGTGTCTGTGTGGCTGGTAGTGTGTCTGTGTGGTGGTAGTGTTTCTGCATGGGTGGTAGTGTGTCTGTGTGGGTGGTAGTGTTTCTGCATGGGTGGTAGTGTGTATGTGTGGGTGGTAGTGTGTCTGTGTGGGTGGTAGTGTTTCTGCATGGCTGGTAGTCTGTCTGTGTGGCTGGTAGTGTGTATGTGTGGGTGGTAGTGTGTCTGTGTGGCTGGTAGTGTTTCTGTGTGGGTGGTAGTGTGTCTGTGTGGGTGGTAGTGTGTATGTGTGGCTGGTAGTGTGTCTGTGTGGGTGGTAGTGTGTATGTGTGGGTGGTAGTGTGTCTGTGTGGCTGGTAGTGTGTATGTGTGGGTGGTAGTGTGTCTGTGTGGCTGGTAGTGTGTCTGTGTGGCTGGTAGTGTGTCTGTGTGGCTGGTAGTGTGTCTGTGTGGGTGGTAGTGTGTCTGTATGGGTGGTAGTGTGTCTGTGTGGTGGTAGTGTGTCTGTGTGGTGGTAGTGTTTCTGTGTGGGTGGTAGTGTGTCTGTGTGGCTGGTAGTGTGTCTGTGTGGAGGTAGTGTGTCTGTGTGGCTGGTAGTGTGTCTGTGTGGTGGTAGTGTGTCTGTGTGGTGGTAGTGTGTCTGTATGGGTGGTGGTGTGTCTGTGTGGCTGGTAGTGTGTCTGTGTGGCTGGTAGTGTGTCTGTGTGGGTGGTAGTGTGTCTGTGTGGCTGGTAGTGTGTCTGTGTGGGTGGTAGTGTGTCTGGTAGTGTGTCTGTGTGGGTGGTAGTGTGTCTGTGTGGGTGGTAGTGTGTCTGTGTGGCTGGTAGTGTGTCTGTGTGGCTGGTAGTGTGTCTGTGTGGGTGGTAGTGTGTCTGTGTGGGTGGTAGTGTGTCTGTGTGGGTGATAGTGTGTATGTGTGGGTGGTAGTGTGTCTGTGTGGTGGTAGTGTGTATGTGTGGGTGTGGGTGGTAGTGTGTCTGTGTGGTGGTAGTGTGTCTGTATGGGTGGTAGTGTGTCTGTGTGGGTGTGGGTGGTAGTGTGTCTGTGTGGGTGTGGGTGGTAGTGTGTCTGTGTGGGTGGTAGTGTGTCTGTGTGGGTGGTAGTGTGTATGTGTGGGAGGTAGTGTGTCTGTGTGGGTGGTAGTGTGTCTGTGTGGGTGGTAGTGTGTCTGTGTGGGTGGTAGTGTGTCTGTGTGGCTGGTAGTGTGTCTGTGTGGGTGGTAGTGTGTCTGTGTGGGAGGTAGTGTGTCTGTGTGGGAGGTAGTGTGTCTGTGTGGGTGGTAGTGTGTATGTGTGGGTGATAGTGTGTCTGTGTGGGTGGTAGTGTGTATGTGTGGGTGGTAGTGTGTCTGTGTGGTGGTAGTGTGTATGTGTGGGTGTGGCTGGTAGTGTGTCTGTGTGGGTGGTAGTGTGTCTGTGGGTGGTAGTGTGTATGTGTGGGTGTCAGTGTGTCTGTGTGGGTGGTAGTGTGTCCGTGTGGTGGTAGTGTGTCTGTGTGGGTGTCAGTGTGTATGTGTGGGTGGTAGTGTGTCTGTGTGGCTGGTAGTGTGTCTGTGTGGGTGGTAGTGTGTCTGTGTGGCTGGTAGTGTGTATGTGTGGGTGGTAGTGTGTCTGTATGGGTGGTAGTGTGTCTGTATGGGTGGTAGTGTGTCTGTATGGGTGGTAGTGTTTCTGTGTGGCTGGTAGTGTGTATGTGTGGGTGGTAGTGTGTCTGTGTGGGTGGTAGTGTGTCTGTATGGGTGGTAGTGTGTCTGTATGGGTGGTAGTGTTTCTGTGTTGGTGGTAGTGTGTCTGTGTGGGTGGTAGTGTGTATGTGTGGGTGGTAGTGTGTCTGTGTGGGTGGTAGTGTGTATGTGTGGGTGGTAGTGTGTCTGTGTGGGTGGTAGTGTGTCTGTGTGGGTGGTAGTGTGTCTGTGTGGGTGGTAGTGTGTATGTGTGGGTGGTGAGTGTGTATGTGTGGGTGGTAGTGTGTCTGTGTTGGTGGTAGTGTTTCTGTGTGGGTGGTAGTGTGTCTGTGTGGTGGTAGTGTGTCTGTGTGGGTGGTAGTGTTTCTGTATGGTGGTAGTGTTTCTGTGTGGGTGGTAGTGTTTCTGTGTGGTGGTAGTGTGTCTGTGTGGGTGGTAGTGTTTCTGTATGGTGGTAGTGTGTCTGTGTGGGTGGTAGTGTTTCTGTGTGGTGGTAGTGTGTCTGTGTGGCTGGTAGTGTTTCTGTGTGGGTGGTAGTGTTTCTGCATGGGTGGTAGTGTTTCTGTGTGGGTGGTAGTGTGTCTGTGTGGGAGGTAGTGTGTCTGTATGGGTGGTAGTGTGTCTGTGTGGGTGGTAGTGTGTCTGTGTGGCTGGTAGTGTGTCTGTGTGGGAGGTAGTGTGTCTGTGTGGGTGGTAGTGTGTATGTGTGGGTGGTAGTGTGTATGTGTGGGTGGTAGTGTGTCTGTGTGGGTGGTAGTGTGTATGTGTGGGTGGTAGTGTGTATGTGTGGGTGGTAGTGTGTCTGTGTGGGTGGTAGTGTGTATGTGTGGGTGGTAGTGTGTCTGTGTGGCTGGTAGTGTGTCTGTGTGGGTGGTAGTGTGTCTGTGTGGGTGGTAGTGTGTATGTGTGGGAGGTAGTGTGTCTGTGTGGGTGGTAGTGTGTCTGTGTGGGTGGTAGTGTGTATGTGTGGGTGGTAGTGTGTATGTGTGGGTGGTAGTGTGTATGTGTGGGTGGTAGTGTGTATGTGTGGGTGGTAGTGTGTCTGTGTGGGTGGTAGTGTGTATGTGTGGGTGGTAGTGTGTCTGTGTGGAAGGTAGTGTGTCTGTGTGGGTGGTAGTGTGTCTGTGTGGGTGGTAGTGTGTCTGTGTGGGTGGTAGTGTTTCTGCGTGGGTGGTAGTGTTTCTGTGTGGTGGTAGTGTGTATGTGTGGGTGGTAGTGTGTATGTGTGGGTGGTTTTGTTTCTGTGTGGGTGGTAGTGTGTATGTGTGGGTGGTAGTGTGTCTGTGTGGGTGGTAGTGTTTCTGTGTGGGTGGTAGTGTGTATGTGTGGGTGGTAGTGTGTATGTGTGGGTGGTAGTGTGTCTGTGTGGGTGGTAGTGTGTATGTGTGGGTGGTAGTGTGATTGTGTGGGTGGTAGTGTGTATGTGTGGGAGGTAGTGTGTATGTGTGGCTGGTAGTGTGTCTGTGTGGGTGGTAGTGTGTATGTGTGGGTGGTAGTGTGTATGTGTGGGTGGTAGTGTTTCTGTGTTGGTGGTAGTGTGTCTGTGTGGGTGGTAGTGTTTCTGAGTGGGTGGTAGTGTGTCTGTGTGGGTGGTAGTGTTTCTGTGCGGGTGGTAGTGTGTCTGTGTGGGTGGTAGTGTGTATGTGTGGGGTGGTAGTGTGTATGTGTGGGTGGTAGTGTTTCTGTGTGGGTGGTAGTGTGTCTGTGTGGTGGTAGTGTGTCTGTGTGGGTGGTAGTGTGTCTGTGTGGGTGGTAGTGTTTCTGTGTTGGTGGTAGTGTGTATGTGTGGGTGGTAGTGTGTATGTGTGGGTGGTAGTGTGACTGTGTGGGTGGTAGTGTGTCTGTGTGGGTGGTAGTGTGTCTGTGTGGCTGTAGGTGTGTCTGTATGGGTGGTAATGTTTCTGTGTGGGTGGTAGTGTGTCTGTGTGGGTGGTAGTGTGTATGTGTGGCTGTAGGTGTGTCTGTATGGGTGGTAGTGTGTCTGTGTGGGTGGTAGTGTGTCTGTGTGGCTGTAGGTGTGTCTGTATGGGTGGTAGTGTTTCTGTGTGGGTGGTAGTGTGTCTATGTGGGTGGTAGTGTGTCTGTGTGGTGGTAGTGTGTCTGTGTGGTGGTAGTGTGTCTGTGTGGCTGTAGGTGTGTCTGTATGGGTGGTAGTGTTTCTGCATGGGTGGTAGTGTTTCTGTGTGGGTGGTAGTGTGTCTGTGTGGTGGTAGTGTTTCTGTGTGGGTGGTAGTGTTTCTGTATGGGTGGTAGTGTTTCTGTGTGGTGGTAGTGTGTCTGTGTGGCTGGTAGTGTTTCTGTGTGGGTGGTAGTGCGTCTGTATGGGTGGTAGTGTGTCTGTGTGGGTGGTAGTGTGTCTGTGTGGGTGGTAGTGTATCTGTGTGGCTGGTAGTGTGTCTGTGTGTCTGGTAGTGTGTCTGTATGGGTGGTAGTGTTTCTGTGTGGGTGGTAGTGTGTCTGTGTGGGTGGTAGTGTTTCTGCATGGGTGGTAGTGTTTCTGCGTGGGTGGTAGTGTGTCTGTGTGGCTGGTAGTGTGTCTGTGTGGCTGGTAGTGTGTCTGTGTGGGTGGTAGTGTTTCTGTGTGGGTGGTAGTGTTTCTGTGTGGTGGTAGTGTGTCTGTGTGGCTGGTAGTGTGTCTGTGTGGGTGGTAGTGTGTCTGTATGGGTGGTAGTGTTTCTGTGTGGCTGGTAGTGTGTCTGTGTGGCTGGTAGTGTGTCTGTGTAGTGGTAGTGTGTCTGTGTGGGTGGTAGTGTTTCTGTATGGGTGGTAGTGTTTCTGTGTGGTGGTAGTGTGTCTGTGTGGCTGGTAGTGTGTCTGTATGGGTGGTAGTGTGTCTGTATGGGTGGTAGTGTGTCTGTGTGGGTGGTAGTGTGTCTGTGTGGGTGGTAGTGTGTCTGTATGGGTGGTAGTGTGTATGTGTGGGCGGTAGTGTGTATGTGTGGGCGGTAGTGTGTCTGTGTGGGTGGTAGTGTGTCTGTGTGGGAGGTAGTGTGTCTGTGTGGGTGGTAGTGTGTCTGTGTGGGTGGTAGTGTGTCTGTGTGGGCGGTAGTGTGTCTGTGTGGGTGGTAGTGTGTATGTGTGGCTGGTAGTGTGTCTGTGTGGGAGGTAGTGTGTCTGTGTGGGTGGTAGTGTGTCTGTGTGGCTGGTAGTGTGTCTGTGTGGCTGGTAGTGTGTCTGTGTGGCTGGTAGTGTGTATGTGTGGGTGGTAGTGTGTCTGTATGGCTGGTAGTGTGTCTGTGTGGGTGGTAGTGTGTATGTGTGGGAGGTAGTGTGTATGTGTGGGAGGTAGTGTGTATGTGTGGGAGGTAGTGTGTATGTGTGGGAGGTAGTGTGTATGTGTGGGTGGTAGTGTGTATGTGTGGGTGGTAGTGTGTATGTGTGGGAGGTAGTGTGTATGTGTGGGAGGTAGTGTGTATGTGTGGGTGGTAGTGTGTATGTGTGGGAGGTAGTGTGTATGTGTGGGAGGTAGTGTGTATGTGTGGGTGGTAGTGTGTATATGTGGGTGGTAGTGTGTATGTGTGGGAGGTAGTGTGTATGTGTGGGAGGTAGTGTGTATGTGTGGGTGGTAGTGTGTATGTGTGGGTGGTAGTGTGTATGTGTGGGAGGTAGTGTGTCTGTGTGGGTGGTAGTGTGTCTGTGTGGGTCATAGTGTGTCTGTGTGGGTGGTAGTGTGTATGTGTGGGAGGTAGTGTGTATGTGTGGGTGGTAGTGTGTATGTGTGGGTGGTAGTGTGTATGTGTGGGAGGTAGTGTGTCTGTGTGGGTGGTAGTGTGTATGTGTGGGTGTCAGTGTGTATGTGTGGGTGCTAGTGTGTATGTGTGGGAGGTAGTGTGTCTGTGTGGGTGGTAGTGTGTATGTGTGGTGGTAATGTGTCTGTGTGGCTGTAGGTGTGTCTGTATGGGTTGTAGTGTTTCTGCATGGGTGGTAGTGTTTCTGTGTGGGTGGTAGTGTGTCTGTGTGGTGGTAGTGTTTCTGTGTGGGTGGTAGTGTTTCTGTATGGGTGGTAGTGTTTCTGTGTGGTGGTAGTGTGTCTGTGTGGCTGGTAGTGTTTCTGTGTGGGTGGTAGTGTGTCTGTATGGGTGGTAGTGTGTCTGTGTGGGTGGTAGTGTGTCTGTGTGGCTGGTAGTGTGTCTGTGTGGCTGGTAGTGTGTCTGTATGGGTGGTAGTGTTTCTGTGTGGGTGGTAGTGTGTCTGTGTGGGTGGTAGTGTTTCTCCATGGGTGGTAGTGTTTCTGCGTGGGTGGTAGTGTGTCTGTGTGGCTGGTAGTGTGTCTGTGTGGCTGGTAGTGTGTCTGTGTGGGTGGTAGTGTTTCTGTGTGGGTGGTATTGTTTCTGTGTGGTGGTAGTGTGTCTGTGTAGCTGGTAGTGTGTCTGTGTGGGTGGTAGTGTTTCTGTGTGGGTGGTAGTGTTTCTGTGTGGGTGGTAGTGTTTCTGTGTGGCTGGTAGTGTGTCTGTGTGGCTGGTAGTGTGTCTGTGTGGTGGTAGTGTGTCTGTGTGGGTGGTAGTGTATCTGTATGGGTGGTAGTGTTTCTGTGTGGTGGTAGTGTGTCTGTGTGGCTGGTAGTGTGTCTGTATGGGTGGTAGTGTGTCTGTATGGGTGGTAGTGTGTCTGTGTGGGTGGTAGTGTGTCTGTGTGGGTGGTAGTGTGTCTATATGGGTGGTAGTGTGTATGTGTGGGCGGTAGTGTGTATGTGTGGGCGGTAGTGTGTCTGTGTGGGTGGTAGTGTGTCTGTGTGGGTGGTAGTGTGTCTGTGTGGGTGGTAGTGTGTCTGTGTGGGTGGTAGTGTGTCTGTGTGGGCGGAAGTGTGGCTGTGTGGGTGGTAGTGTGTCTGTGTGGGTGGTAGTGTGTCTGTGTGGCTGGTAGTGTGTCTGTGTGGGTGGTAGTGTTTCTGTGTGGGTGGTAGTGTGTCTGTGTTTCTGGTAGTGTGTCTGTGTGGCTGGTAGTGTGTCTGTGTGGGTGGTAGTGTTTCTGTGTGGGTGGTATTGTTTCTGTGTGGTGGTAGTGTGTCTGTGTGGCTGGTAGTGTGTCTGTGTGGGTGGTAGTGTTTCTGTGTGGGTGGTAGTGTTTCTGTGTGGGTGGTAGTGTTTCTGTGTGGCTGGTAGTGTGTCTGTGTGGCTGGTAGTGTGTCTGTGTGGTGGTAGTGTGTCTGTGTGGGTGGTAGTGTATCTGTATGGGTGGTAGTGTTTCTGCATGGGTGGTAGTGTGTCTGTGTGGCTGGTAGTGTGTATGTGTGGGTGGTAGTGTTTCTGTGTGGTGGTAGTGTGTCTGTGTGGGTGGTAGTGTGTCTGTGTGGGAGGTAGTGTGTATGTGTGGCTGGTAGTGTGTCTGTGTGGCTGGTAGTGTGTCTGTGTGGCTGGTAGTGTGTATGTGTGGTGGTAGTGTTTCTGTGTGGTGGTAGTGTGTCTGTGTGGGTGGTAGTGTGTCTGTGTGGGAGGTAGTGTGTATGTGTGGCTGGTAGTGTGTCTGTGTGGCTGGTAGTGTGTCTGTGTGGGAGGTAGTGTGTCTGTGTGGGAGGTAGTGTGTCTGTGTGGCTGGTAGTGTGTCTGTGTGGGTGGTAGTGTGTCTGTGTGGCTGGTAGTGTGTATGTGTGGGAGGTAGTGTGTATGTGTGGGAGGTAGTGTGTCTGTGTGGGTGGTAGTGTGTCTGTGTGGGTGATAGTGTGTCTGTGTGAGTGGTAGTGTGTATGTGTGGGAGGTAGTGTGTCTGTGTGGGTGATAGTGTGTCTGTGTGGGTGGTAGTGTGTATGTGTGGGAGGTAGTGTGTCTGTGTGGGTGATAGTGTGTCTGTGTGGGTGGTAGTGTGTCTGTGTGGGTGGTAGTGTGTATGTGTGGGAGGTAGTGTGTCTGTGTGGGTGGTAGTGTGTCTGTGTGGGTGGTAGTGTGTATGTGTGGGTGGTAGTGTGTATGTGTGGGTGGTAGTGTGTATGTGTGGGTGGTAGTGTGTATGTGTGGGTGGTAGTGTGTCTGTGTGGGTGGTAGAGTGTATGTGTGGGTGGTAGTGTGTCTGTGTGGAAGGTAGTGTGTCTGTGTGGGTGGTAGTGTGTCTGTGTGGGTGGTAGTGTGTCTGTGTGGGTGGTAGTGTTTCTGCGTGGGTGGTAGTGTTTCTGTGTGGTGGTAGTGTGTATGTGTGGGTGGTAGTGTGTATGTGTGGGTGGTTTTGTTTCTGTGTGGGTGGTAGTGTGTATGTGTGGGTGGTAGTGTGTCTGTGTGGGTGGTAGTGTTTCTGTGTGGGTGGTAGTGTGTATGTGTGGGTGGTAGTGTGTATGTGTGGGTGGTAGTGTGTCTGTGTGGGTGGTAGTGTGTATGTGTGGGTGGTAGTGTGATTGTGTGGGTGGTAGTGTGTATGTGTGGGAGGTAGTGTGTATGTGTGGCTGGTAGTGTGTCTGTGTGGGTGGTAGTGTGTATGTGTGGGTGGTAGTGTGTATGTGTGGGTGGTAGTGTTTCTGTGTTGGTGGTAGTGTGTCTGTGTGGGTGGTAGTGTTTCTGAGTGGGTGGTAGTGTGTCTGTGTGGGTGGTAGTGTTTCTGTGTGGGTGGTAGTGTGTCTGTGTGGGTGGTAGTGTGTATGTGTGGGGTGGTAGTGTGTATGTGTGGGTGGTAGTGTTTCTGTGTGGGTGGTAGTGTGTCTGTGTGGTGGTAGTGTGTCTGTGTGGGTGGTAGTGTGTCTGTGTGGGTGGTAGTGTTTCTGTGTTGGTGGTAGTGTGTATGTGTGGGTGGTAGTGTGTATGTGTGGGTGGTAGTGTGACTGTGTGGGTGTTAGTGTGTCTGTGTGGGTGGTAGTGTGTCTGTGTGGCTGTAGGTGTGTCTGTATGGGTGGTAATGTTTCTGTGTGGGTGGTAGTGTGTCTGTGTGGGTGGTAGTGTGTATGTGTGGCTGTAGGTGTGTCTGTATGGGTGGTAGTGTGTCTGTGTGGGTGGTAGTGTGTCTGTGTGGCTGTAGGTGTGTCTGTATGGGTGGTAGTGTTTCTGTGTGGGTGGTAGTGTGTCTATGTGGGTGGTAGTGTGTCTGTGTGGTGGTAGTGTGTCTGTGTGGTGGTAGTGTGTCTGTGTGGCTGTAGGTGTGTCTGTATGGGTGGTAGTGTTTCTGCATGGGTGGTAGTGTTTCTGTGTGGGTGGTAGTGTGTCTGTGTGGTGGTAGTGTTTCTGTGTGGGTGGTAGTGTTTCTGTATGGGTGGTAGTGTTTCTGTGTGGTGGTAGTGTGTCTGTGTGGCTGGTAGTGTTTCTGTGTGGGTGGTAGTGCGTCTGTATGGGTGGTAGTGTGTCTGTGTGGGTGGTAGTGTGTCTGTGTGGGTGGTAGTGTATCTGTGTGGCTGGTAGTGTGTCTGTGTGTCTGGTAGTGTGTCTGTATGGGTGGTAGTGTTTCTGTGTGGGTGGTAGTGTGTCTGTGTGGGTGGTAGTGTTTCTGCATGGGTGGTAGTGTTTCTGCGTGGGTGGTAGTGTGTCTGTGTGGCTGGTAGTGTGTCTGTGTGGCTGGTAGTGTGTCTGTGTGGGTGGTAGTGTTTCTGTGTGGGTGGTAGTGTTTCTGTGTGGTGGTAGTGTGTCTGTGTGGCTGGTAGTGTGTCTGTGTGGGTGGTAGTGTGTCTGTATGGGTGGTAGTGTTTCTGTGTGGCTGGTAGTGTGTCTGTGTGGCTGGTAGTGTGTCTGTGTAGTGGTAGTGTGTCTGTGTGGGTGGTAGTGTTTCTGTATGGGTGGTAGTGTTTCTGTGTGGTGGTAGTGTGTCTGTGTGGCTGGTAGTGTGTCTGTATGGGTGGTAGTGTGTCTGTATGGGTGGTAGTGTGTCTGTGTGGGTGGTAGTGTGTCTGTATGGGTGGTAGTGTGTCTGTATGGGTGGTAGTGTGTATGTGTGGGCGGTAGTGTGTATGTGTGGGCGGTAGTGTGTCTGTGTGGGTGGTAGTGTGTCTGTGTGGGAGGTAGTGTGTCTGTGTGGGTGGTAGTGTGTCTGTGTGGGTGGTAGTGTGTCTGTGTGGGTGGTAGTGTGTATGTGTGGCTGGTAGTGTGTCTGTGTGGGAGGTAGTGTGTCTGTGTGGGTGGTAGTGTGTCTGTGTGGCTGGTAGTGTGTCTGTGTGGCTGGTAGTGTGTCTGTGTGGCTGGTAGTGTGTATGTGTGGGTGGTAGTGTGTCTGTATGGCTGGTAGTGTGTCTGTGTGGGTGGTAGTGTGTATGTGTGGGAGGTAGTGTGTATGTGTGGGAGGTAGTGTGTATGTGTGGGAGGTAGTGTGTATGTGTGGGAGAGAGTGTGTATGTGTGGGTGGTAGTGTGTATGTGTGGGTGGTAGTGTGTATGTGTGGGAGGTAGTGTGTATGTGTGGGAGGTAGTGTGTATGTGTGGGTGGTAGTGTGTATGTGTGGGAGGTAGTGTGTATGTGTGGGAGGTAGTGTGTATGTGTGGGTGGTAGTGTGTATATGTGGGTGGTAGTGTGTATGTGTGGGAGGTAGTGTGTATGTGTGGGAGGTAGTGTGTATGTGTGGGTGGTAGTGTGTATGTGTGGGTGGTAGTGTGTATGTGTGGGAGGTAGTGTGTCTGTGTGGGTGGTAGTGTGTCTGTGTGGGTCATAGTGTGTCTGTGTGGGTGGTAGTGTGTATGTGTGGGAGGTAGTGTGTATGTGTGGGTGGTAGTGTGTATGTGTGGGTGGTAGTGTGTATGTGTGGGAGGTAGTGTGTCTGTGTGGGTGGTAGTGTGTATGTGTGGGTGTCAGTGTGTATGTGTGGGTGCTAGTGTGTATGTGTGGGAGGTAGTGTGTCTGTGTGGGTGGTAGTGTGTATGTGTGGTGGTAGTGTGTCTGTGTGGCTGTAGGTGTGTCTGTATGGGTTGTAGTGTTTCTGCATGGGTGGTAGTGTGTCTGTGTGGTGGTAGTGTTTCTGTGTGGGTGGTAGTGTTTCTGTATGGGTGGTAGTGTTTCTGTGTGGTGGTAGTGTGTCTGTGTGGCTGGTAGTGTTTCTGTGTGGGTGGTAGTGTGTCTGTATGGGTGGTAGTGTGTCTGTGTGGGTGGTAGTGTGTCTGTGTGGCTGGTAGTGTGTCTGTGTGGCTGGTAGTGTGTCTGTATGGGTGGTAGTGTTTCTGTGTGGGTGGTAGTGTGTCTGTGTGGGTGGTAGTGTTTCTGCATGGGTGGTAGTGTTTCTGCGTGGGTGGTAGTGTGTCTGTGTGGCTGGTAGTGTGTCTGTGTGGCTGGTAGTGTGTCTGTGTGGGTGGTAGTGTTTCTGTGTGGGTGGTATTGTTTCTGTGTGGTGGTAGTGTGTCTGTGTAGCTGGTAGTGTGTCTGTGTGGGTGGTAGTGTTTCTGTGTGGGTGGTAGTGTTTCTGTGTGGGTGGTAGTGTTTCTGTGTGGCTGGTAGTGTGTCTGTGTGGCTGGTAGTGTGTCTGTGTGGTGGTAGTGTGTCTGTGTGGGTGGTAGTGTATCTGTATGGGTGGTAGTGTTTCTGTGTGGTGGTAGTGTGTCTGTGTGGCTGGTAGTGTGTCTGTATGGGTGGTAGTGTGTCTGTATGGGTGGTAGTGTGTCTGTGTGGGTGGTAGTGTGTCTGTGTGGGTGGTAGTGTGTCTATATGGGTGGTAGTGTGTATGTGTGGGCGGTAGTGTGTATGTGTGGGCGGTAGTGTGTCTGTGTGGGTGGTAGTGTGTCTGTGTGGGTGGTAGTGTGTCTGTGTGGGTGGTAGTGTGTCTGTGTGGGCGGAAGTGTGGCTGTGTGGGTGGTAGTGTGTCTGTGTGGGTGGTAGTGTGTCTGTGTGGCTGGTAGTGTGTCTGTGTGGGTGGTAGTGTTTCTGTGTGGGTGGTAGTGTGTCTGTGTTTCTGGTAGTGTGTCTGTGTGGCTGGTAGTGTGTCTGTGTGGGTGGTAGTGTTTCTGTGTGGGTGGTATTGTTTCTGTGTGGTGGTAGTGTGTCTGTGTGGCAGGTAGTGTGTCTGTGTGGGTGGTAGTGTTTCTGTGTGGGTGGTAGTGTTTCTGTGTGGGTGGTAGTGTTTCTGTGTGGCTGGTAGTGTGTCTGTGTGGCTGGTAGTGTGTCTGTGTGGTGGTAGTGTGTCTGTGTGGGTGGTAGTGTATCTGTATGGGTGGTAGTGTTTCTGCATGGGTGGTAGTGTGTCTGTGTGGCTGGTAGTGTGTATGTGTGGGTGGTAGTGTTTCTGTGTGGTGGTAGTGTGTCTGTGTGGGTGGTAGTGTGTCTGTGTGGGAGGTAGTGTGTATGTGTGGCTGGTAGTGTGTCTGTGTGGCTGGTAGTGTGTCTGTGTGGCTGGTAGTGTGTATGTGTGGTGGTAGTGTTTCTGTGTGGTGGTAGTGTGTCTGTGTGGGTGGTAGTGTGTCTGTGTGGGAGGTAGTGTGTATGTGTGGCTGGTAGTGTGTCTGTGTGGCTGGTAGTGTGTCTGTGTGGGAGGTAGTGTGTCTGTGTGGGAGGTAGTGTGTCTGTGTGGCTGGTAGTGTGTCTGTGTGGGTGGTAGTGTGTCTGTGTGGCTGGTAGTGTGTATGTGTGGGAGGTAGTGTGTATGTGTGGGAGGTAGTGTGTCTGTGTGGGTGGTAGTGTGTCTGTGTGGGTGATAGTGTGTCTGTGTGAGTGGTAGTGTGTATGTGTGGGAGGTAGTGTGTCTGTGTGGGTGATAGTGTGTCTGTGTGGGTGGTAGTGTGTATGTGTGGGAGGTAGTGTGTCTGTGTGGGTGATAGTGTGTCTGTGTGGGTGGTAGTGTGTATGTGTGGGTGATAGTGTGTATGTGTGGCTGGTAGTGTGTATGTGTGGCTGGTAGTGTGTATGTGTGGGAGGTAGTGTGTCTGTGTGGGTGGTAGTGTGTATGTGTGGCTGGTAGTGTGTCTGTGTGGGAGGTAGTGTGTATGTGTGGGTGGTAGTGTGTATGTGTGGGAGGTAGTGTGTCTGTGTGGCTGGTAGTGTGTATGTGTGGGTGGTAGTGTGTCTGTGTGGGTGGTAGTGTGTCTGTGTGGCTGGTAGTGTTTCTGTGTGGGTGGTAGTGTGTCTGTGTGGGTGGTAGTGTGTATGTGTGGCTGGTAGTGTGTCTGTGTGGGTGGTAGTGTGTATGTGTGGGTGGTAGTGTGTCTGTGTGGCTGGTAGTGTGTATGTGTGGGTGGTAGTGTGTCTGTGTGGCTGGTAGTGTGTCTGTGTGGCTGGTAGTGTGTCTGTGTGGGTGGTAGTGTGTCTGTATGGGTGGTAGTGTGTCTGTGTGGTGGTAGTGTGTCTGTGTGGTGGTAGTGTTTCTGTGTGGGTGGCAGTGTGTCTGAGTGGCTGGTAGTGTGTCTGTGTGGAGGTAGTGTGTCTGTGTGGCTGGTAGTGTGTCTGTGTGGTGGTAGTGTGTCTGTGTGGTGGTAGTGTGTCTGTATGGGTGGTAGTGTTTCTGCATGGCTGGTAGTGTTTGTGTGGTGGTAGTGTTTCTGTGTGGCTGGTAGTGTTTCTGTTTGGTGGTAGTGTTTCTGTGTGGCTGGTAGTGTTTCTGTGTGGTGGTAGTGTTTCTGTGTGGGTGGTAGTTTGTATGTGTGGGTGGTAGTGTGTCTGTGTGGCTGGTAGTGTGTCTGTGTGGGTGGCAGTGTTTCTGTGTTGGTGGTAGTGTGTCTGTGTGGCTGGTAGTGTGTCTGCATGGCTGGTAGTGTTTCTGCATGATAGGTAGTGTGTCTGTGTGGGTGGTAGTGTTTCTGCATGGGTGGTAGTGTGTCTGTGTCGGTGGTAGTGTGTCTGTGTAGGTGGTAGTGTGTCTGCCTACGTAGTAGTGTTTCTGCAAGGGTGGTAGTGTGTCTGTGTGGCTGGTAGTGTGTCTGTGTGGCTGGTAGTGTGTCTGTGTGGTGGTAGTGTTTCTGCATGGGTGGTAGTGTGTCTGTGTGGGTGGTAGTGTTTCTGCATGGGTGGTAGTGTGTATGTGTGGGTGGCAGTGTGTCTGTGTGGGTGGTAGTGTTTCTGCATGGCTGGTAGTCTGTCTGTGTGGCTGGTAGTGTGTCTGTGTGGGTGGTAGTGTGTATGTGTGGGTGGTAGTGTGTCTGTGTGGGTGGTAGTCTGTCTGTGTGGGTGGTACTGTGTATGTGTGGGTGGTAGTGTGTCTGTGTGGCTGGTAGTCTGTCTGTGTGGGTGGTAGTGTGTATGTGTGGGTGGTAGTGTGTCTGTGTGGCTGGTAGTCTGTCTGTGTGGGTGGTAGTGTGTATGTGTGGGTGGTAGTGTGTCTGTGTGGGTGGTAGTGTGTCTGTGTGGGTGGTAGTGTTTCTGTGTGGCTGGTAGTGTTTCTGTGTGGGTGGTAGTGTGTCTGTGTGGGTGGTAGTGTTTCTGTGTGGCTGGTAGTGTGTCTGTGTGGGTGGTAGTGTGTATGTGTGGGTGGTAGTGTGTCTGTGTGGGTGGTAGTCTGTCTGTGTGGGTGGTAGCATGTCTGTGTGGGTGGTAGTGTGTATGTGTGGGTGGTAGTGTGTCTGTGTGGGTGGTAGTGTGTCTGTGTGGCTGGTAGTGTGTCTGTGTGGGTGGTAGTGTGTCTGTGTGGCTGGTAGTGTGTCTGTGTGGCTGGTAGTGTGTCTGTGTGGCTGGTAGTGTGTCTGTGTGGCTGGTAGTGTGTCTGTGTGGGTGGTAGTGTTTCTGTGTGGGTGGTAGTGTGTCTGTGTGGGTGGTAGTGTGTCTGTGTGGGTGGTAGTGTGTCTGTGTGGGTGGTAGTGTTTCTGTGTGGCTGGTAGTGTGTCTGTGTGGCTGGTAGTGTGTCTGTGTGGCTGGTAGTGTGTCTGTGTGGCTGGTAGTGTGTCTGTGTAGGTGGTAGTGTTTCTGTGTGGGTGGTAGTGTGTCTGCGTGGGTGGTACTGTTTCTGCGTGGCTGGTAGTGTTTCTGCATGGGTGGTAGTGTTTCTGCATGGGTGGTAGTGTTTCTGTGTGGGTGGTAGTGTTTCTGTGTGGGTGGTAGTGTTTCTGTGTGGGTGGTAGTGTGTCTGTGTGGGTGGTAGTGTTTCTGTGTGGCTGGTAGTGTTTCTGTGTGGCTGGTAGTGTGTCTGTGTGGGTGGTAGTGTTTCTGTGTGGCTGGTAGTGTTTCTGTGTGGCTGGTAGTGTTTCTGTGTGGCTGGTAGTGTGTCTGTGTGGCTGGTAGTGTTTCTGTGTGGCTGGTAGTGTTTCTGTGTGGCTGGTAGTGTGTCTGTGTGGGTGGTAGTATTTCTGTGTGGCTGGTAGTGTTTCTGTGTGGGTGGTAGTGTGTCTGTGTGGCTGGTAGTGTGTCTGTGTGGGTGGTAGTGTTTCTGTGTGGGTGGTAGTGTGTCTGTGTGGGTGGTAGTGTTTCTGTGTGGGTGGTAGTGTGTCTGTGTGGGAGGTAGTGTGTATCTGTGGGTGGTAGTGTGTCTGTGTGGGTGGTAGTGTGTCTATGTGGCTGGTAGTGTGTCTGTGTGGGTGGTAGTGTGTCTGTGTGGGTGGTAGTGTGTCTATGTGGCTGGTAGTGTGTCTGTGTGGGTGGTAGTGTGTCTGTGTGGGTGGTAGTGTGTTCGTGTGGGTGATAGTGTGTATGTGTGGGTGGTAGTGTGTATGTGTGGGTGGTAGTGTGTATGTGTGGCTGGTAGTCTGTCTGTGTGGGTGGTAGTGTGTCTGTGTGGCTGGTAGTCTGTCTGTGTGGGTGGTAGTGTGTATGTGTGGGTGGTAGTGTGTCTATGTGGCTGGTAGTCTGTCTGTGTGGGTGGTAGTCTGTCTGTGTGGGTGGTAGTGTGTCTGTGTGGGTGGTAGTGTGTCTGTGTGGGTGGTAGTGTGTATGTGTGGGTGGTAGTGTTTCTGTGTGGGTGGTAGTGTGTCTGTGTGGGAGGTAGTGTTTCTGTGTGGGTGGTAGTGTGT
Source organism: Hymenopus coronatus (assembly GCA_030762935.1). NCBI lineage: Eukaryota > Metazoa > Arthropoda > Insecta > Mantodea > Hymenopodidae > Hymenopus > Hymenopus coronatus. The sequence continues at coordinate 1,906,525 of CM060892.1, forward strand.
CTGTGTGTGTGGTAGTGTGTCTGTGTGGGTGGTAGTGTGTATGTGTGGGTGGTAGTGTGTATGTGTGGGTGGTAGTGTGTATGTGTGGGTGGTAGTGTGTCTGTGTGGGTGGTAGTGTGTCTGTGTGGGTGGTAGTGTGTCTGTGTGGGTGGTAGTGTGTCTGTGAGGGTGGTAGTGTGTCTGTGTGGGTGGTAGTGTGTCTGTGTGGGTGGTAGTGTGTCTGTGTGGGTGGTAGTGTGTATGTGTGGGTGGTAGTGTGTCTGTGTGGGAGGTAGTGTGTATGTGTGGGAGGTAATGTGTATGTGTGGGAGGTAGTGTGTCTGTGTGGGTGGTAGTGTGTATGTGTGGGAGGTAGTGTGTCTGTGTGGCTGGTAGTGTGTATGTGTGGCTGGTAGTGTGTATGTGTGGCTGGTAGTGTGTATGTGTGGCTGGTAGTGTGTCTGTGTGGCTGGTAGTGTGTATGTGTGGCTGGTAGTGTGTCTGTGTGGCTGGTAGTGTGTCTGTGTGGCTGGTAGTGTGTATGTGTGGCTGGTAGTGTGTATGTGTGGCTGGTAGTGTGTATGTGTGGCTGGTAGTGTCTATGTGTGGCTGGTAGTGTGTCTGTGTGGCTGGTAGTGTGTCTGTGTGGGTGGTAGTGTGTCTGTGTGGGTGGTAGTGTGTCTGTGTGGCTGGTAGTGTGTCTGTGAGGGTGGTAGTGTGTCTGTGTGGGTGGTAGTGTGTCTGTGTGGGTGGTAGTGTGTATGTGTGGGTGGTAGTGTGTCTGTGTGGGAGGTAGTGTGTATGTGTGGGAGGTAGTGTGTATGTGTGGGAGGTAGTGTGTCTGTGTGGGTGGTAGTGTGTCTGTGTGGGTGGTAGTGTGTATGTGTGGGAGGTAGTGTGTCTGTGTGGCTGGTAGTGTGTATGTGTGGCTGGTAGTGTGTATGTGTGGCTGGTAGTGTGTCTGTGTGGCTGGTAGTGTGTATGTGTGGCTGGTAGTGTGTCTGTGTGGCTGGTAGTGTGTCTGTGTGGCTGGTAGTGTGTATGTGTGGCTGGTAGTGTGTATGTGTGGCTGGTAGTGTGTATGTGTGGCTGGTAGTGTGTATGTGTGGCTGGTAGTGTGTCTGTGTGGGTGGTAGTGTGTATGTGTGGCTGGTAGTGTGTCTGTGTGGCTGGTAGTGTGTCTGTGTGGGTGGTAGTGTGTCTGTGTGGGTGGTAGTGTGTATGTGTGGCTGGTAGTGTGTATGTGTGGCTGGTAGTGTGTATGTGTGGCTGGTAGTGTGTATGTGTGGCTGGTAGTGTGTCTGTGTGGGTGGTAGTGTGTATGTGTGGCTGGTAGTGTGTCTGTGTGGCTGGTAGTGTGTATGTGTGGCTGGTAGTGTGTATGTGTGGCTGGTAGTGTGTCTGTGTGGGTGGTAGTGTGTCTGTGTGGCTGGTAGTGTGTATGTGTGGCTGGTAGTGTGTATGTGTGGCTGGTAGTGTGTATGTGTGGCTGGTAGTGTGTATGTGTGGCTGGTAGTGTGTCTGTGTGGGTGGTAGTGTGTATGTGTGGCTGGTAGTGTGTCTGTGTGGCTGGTAGTGTGTCTGTGTGGCTGGTAGTGTGTATGTGTGGCTGGTAGTGTGTATGTGTGGCTGGTAGTGTGTCTGTGTGGGTGGTAGTGTGTCTGTGTGGCTGGTAGTGTGTATGTGTGGCTGGTAGTGTGTATGTGTGGCTGGTAGTGTGTCTGTGTGGGTGGTAGTGTGTCTGTGTGGGTGGTAGTGTGTATGTGTGGCTGGTAGTGTGTCTGTGTGGCTGGTAGTGTGTATGTGTGGCTGGTAGTGTGTATGTGTGGCTGGTAGTGTGTCTGTGTGGCTGGTAGTGTGTATGTGTGGCTGGTAGTGTGTATGTGTGGCTGGTAGTGTGTATGTGTGGCTGGTAGTGTGTATGTGTGGCTGGTAGTATGTATGTGTGGCTGGTAGTGTGTATGTGTGGCTGGTAGTGTGTATGTGTGGCTGGTAGTGTGTCTGTGTGGGTGGTAGTGTGTCTGTGTGGGTGGTAGTGTGTCTGTGTGGGTGGTAGTGTGTCTGTGTGGGAGGTAGTGTGTCTGTGTGGCTGGTAGTGTGTATGTGTGGGTGGTAGTGTGTCTGTGTGGGTGGTAGTGTGTATGTGTGGCTGGTAGTGTGCCTGTGTGGGAGGTAGTGTGTCTGTGTGGGTGATAGTGTGTCTGTGTGGGTGGTAGTGTGTATGTGTGGGTGATAGTGTGTATGTGTGGCTGGTAGTGTGTATGTGTGGCTGGTAGTGTGTATGTGTGGGAGGTAGTGTGTCTGTGTGGGTGGTAGTGTGTATGTGTGGCTGGTAGTGTGTCTGTGTGGGAGGTAGTGTGTATGTGTGGGTGGTAGTGTGTATGTGTGGGAGGTAGTGTGTCTGTGTGGCTGGTAGTGTGTCTGTGTGGCTGGTAGTGTGTATGTGTGGGTGGTAGTGTGTCTGTGTGGGTGGTAGTGTGTCTGTGTGGCTGGTAGTGTTTCTGTGTGGGTGGTAGTGTGTCTGTGTGGGTGGTAGTGTGTATGTGTGGCTGGTAGTGTGTCTGTGTGGGTGGTAGTGTGTATGTGTGGGTGGTAGTGTGTCTGTGTGGCTGGTAGTGTGTATGTGTGGGTGGTAGTGTGTCTGTGTGGCTGGTAGTGTGTCTGTGTGGCTGGTAGTGTGTCTGTGTGGCTGGTAGTGTGTCTGTGTGGGTGGTAGTGTGTCTGTATGGGTGGTAGTCTGTCTGTGTGGTGGTAGTGTGTCTGTGTGGTGGTAGTGTTTCTGTGTGGGTGGTAGTGTGTCTGAGTGGCTGGTAGTGTGTCTGTGTGGAGGTAGTGTGTCTGTGTGGCTGGTAGTGTGTCTGTGTGGTGGTAGTGTGTCTGTGTGGTGGTAGTGTGTCTGTATGGGTGGTAGTGTGTCTGTGTGGCTGGTAGTGTGTCTGTGTGGCTGGTAGTGTGTCTGTGTGGCTGGTAGTGTGTCTGTGTGGGTGGTAGTGTGTCTGTGTGGTGGTAGTGTGTCTGTGTGGTGGTAGTGTTTCTGTGTGGGTGGTAGTGTGTCTGTGTGGGTGGTAGTGTGTATGTGTGGGTGATAGTGTGTATGTGTGGCTGGTAGTGTGTCTGTGTGGCTGGTAGTGTGTCTGTGTGGTGGTAGTGTTTCTGCATGGGTGGTAGTGTGTCTGTGTGGGTGGTAGTGTGTCTGTGTGGGTGGTAGTGTTTCTGCATGGGTGGTAGTGTGTATGTGTGGGTGGTAGTGTTTCTGCATGGCTGGTAGTCTGTCTGTGTGGCTGGTAGTGTGTATGTGTGGGTGGTAGTGTGTCTGTGTGGCTGGTAGTGTGTCTGTATGGGTGGTAGTGTGTCTGTGTGGTGGTAGTGTGTCTGTGTGGTGGTAGTGTTTCTGTGTGGGTGGTAGTGTGTCTGTGTGGTGGTAGTGTGTCTGTGTGGCTGGTAGTGTGTCTGTATGGGTGGTAGTGTGTCTGTGTGGTGGTAGTGTGTCTGTGTGGTGGTAGTGTTTCTGTGTGGGTGGTAGTGTGTCTGTGTGGTGGTAGTGTGTCTGTATGGGTGGTAGTGTGTCTGTGTGGCTGGTAGTGTGTCTGTGTGGGTGGTAGTGTGTCTGTATGGGTGGTAGTGTGTCTGTATGGGTGGTAGTGTGTCTGTGTGGTGGTAGTGTGTCTGTGTGGCTGGTAGTGTGTCTGTATGGGTGGTAGTGTGTCTGTGTGGTGGTAGTGTGTCTGTGTGGTGGTAGTGTTTCTGTGTGGGTGGTAGTGTGTCTGTGTGGTGGTAGTGTGTCTGTATGGGTGGTAGTGTGTCTGTGTGGCTGGTAGTGTGTCTGTGTGGGTGGTAGTGTGTCTGTATGGGTGGTAGTGTGTCTGTGTGGTGGTAGTGTGTCTGTGTGGTGGTAGTGTTTCTGTGTGGGTGGTAGTGTGTCTGTGTGGCTGGTAGTGTGTCTGTGTGGAGGTAGTGTGTCTGTGTGGCTGGTAGTGTGTCTGTGTGGTGGTAGTGTGTCTGTATGGGTGGTGGTGTGTCTGTGTGGCTGGTAGTGTGTCTGTGTGGCTGGTAGTGTGTCTGTGTGGCTGGTAGTGTGTCTGTGTGGGTGGTAGTGTGTATGTGTGGGTGGTAGTGTGTCTGTATGGGTGGTAGTGTGTCTGTGTGGTGGTAGTGTGTCTGTGTGGTGGTAGTGTTTCTGTGTGGGTGGTAGTGTGTCTGTGTGGGTGGTAGTGTGTCTGTGTGGCTGGTAGTGTTTCTGTGTGGTGGTAGTGTTTCTGTGTGTTGGTAGTGTGTCTGTGTGGTGGTAGTGAGTCTGTGTGGCTGGTAGTGTTTCTGTGTGGGTGGTAGTGTGTATGTGTGGCTGGTAGTGTTTCTGTGTGGTGGTAGTGTGTCTGTGTGGCTGGTAGTGTGTATGTGTGGCTGGTAGTGTGTCTGTGTGGCTGGTAGTGTGTCTGTGTGGCTGGTAGTGTGTCTGTGTGGCTGGTAGTGTGTATGTGTGGCTGGTAGTGTGTATGTGTGGCTGGTAGTGTGTATGTGTGGCTGGTAGTGTGTATGTGTGGCTGGTAGTGTGTCTGTGTGGGTGGTAGTGTGTATGTGTGGCTGGTAGTGTGTCTGTGTGGCTGGTAGTGTGTATGTGTGGCTGGTAGTGTGTCTGTGTGGGTGGTAGTGTGTATGTGTGGCTGGTAGTGTGTATGTGTGGCTGGTAGTGTGTATGTGTGGCTGGTAGTGTGTATGTGTGGCTGGTAGTGTGTCTGTGTGGGTGGTAGTGTGTATGTGTGGCTGGTAGTGTGTCTGTGTGGGTGGTAGTGTGTATGTGTGGCTGGTAGTGTGTCTGTGTGGCTGGTAGTGTGTATGTGTGGCTGGTAGTGTGTATGTGTGGCTGGTAGTGTGTCTGTGTGGCTGGTAGTGTGTATGTGTGGCTGGTAGTGTGTCTGTGTGGCTGGTAGTGTGTATGTGTGGCTGGTAGTGTGTATGTGTGGCTGGTAGTGTGTATGTGTGGCTGGTAGTATGTATGTGTGGCTGGTAGTGTGTATGTGTGGCTGGTAGTGTGTATGTGTGGCTGGTAGTGTGTCTGTGTGGGTGGTAGTGTGTCTGTGTGGGTGGTAGTGTGTCTGTGTGGGAGGTAGTGTGTCTGTGTGGCTGGTAGTGTGCCTGTGTGGGAGGTAGTGTGTCTGTGTGGGTGATAGTGTGTCTGTGTGGGTGGTAGTGTGTATGTGTGGGAGGTAGTGTGTCTGTGTGGGTGATAGTGTGTATGTGTGGGTGGTAGTGTGTATGTGTGGGTGGTAGTGTGTATGTGTGGGTGGTAGTGTGTATGTGTGGGAGGTAGTGTGTCTGTGTGGGTGGTAGTGTGTCTGTGTGGGTGGTAGTGTGTATGTGTGGCTGGTAGTGTGTCTGTGTGGGTGGTAGTGTGTATGTGTGGGAGGTAGTGTGTATGTGTGGGAGGTAGTGTGTATGTGTGGGTGGTAGTGTGTCTGTGTGGGTGGTAGTGTGTCTGTGTGGGAGGTAGTGTGTATGTGTGGCTGGTAGTGTGTATGTGTGGGAGGTAGTGTGTATGTGTGGGTGGTAGTGTGTATGTGTGGGTGATAGTGTGTATGTGTGGGTGATAGTGTGTCTGTGTGGGTGATAGTGTGTATGTGTGGGTGTTAGTGTGTATGTGTGGGTGATAGTGTGTCTGTGTGGGTGATAGTGTGTATGTGTGGGTGGTAGTGTGTATGTGTGGGTGATAGTGTGTATGTGTGGGTGGTAGTGTGTCTGTGTGGGAGGTAGTGTGTCTGTGTGGGTGATAGTGTGTCTGTGTGGGTGGTAGTGTGTATGTGTGGGAGGTAGTGTGTCTGTGTGGGTGATAGTGTGTCTGTGTGGGTGGTAGTGTGTATGTGTGGGAGGTAGTGTGTCTGTGTGGGTGATAGTGTGTCTGTGTGGGTGGTAGTGTGTATGTGTGGGTGATAGTGTGTATGTGTGGCTGGTAGTGTGTATGTGTGGCTGGTAGTGTGTATGTGTGGGAGGTAGTGTGTCTGTGTGGGTGGTAGTGTGTATGTGTGGCTGGTAGTGTGTCTGTGTGGGAGGTAGTGTGTATGTGTGGGTGGTAGTGTGTATGTGTGGGAGGTAGTGTGTCTGTGTGGCTGGTAGTGTGTCTGTGTGGCTGGTAGTGTGTATGTGTGGGTGGTAGTGTGTCTGTGTGGGTGGTAGTGTGTCTGTGTGGCTGGTAGTGTTTCTGTGTGGGTGGTAGTGTGTCTGTGTGGGTGGTAGTGTGTATGTGTGGCTGGTAGTGTGTCTGTGTGGGTGGTAGTGTGTATGTGTGGGTGGTAGTGTGTCTGTGTGGCTGGTAGTGTGTATGTGTGGGTGGTAGTGTGTCTGTGTGGCTGGTAGTGTGTCTGTGTGGCTGGTAGTGTGTCTGTATGGGTGGTAGTGTGTCTGTGTGGTGGTAGTGTGTCTGTGTGGTGGTAGTGTTTCTGTGTGGGTGGTAGTGTGTCTGTGTGGGTGGTAGTGTGTATGTGTGGGTGATAGTGTGTATGTGTGGCTGGTAGTGTGTCTGTGTGGCTGGTAACGTGTCTGTGTGGTGGTAGTGTTTCTGCATGGGTGGTAGTGTGTCTGTGTGGGTGGTAGTGTTTCTGCATGGGTGGTAGTGTGTATGTGTGGGTGGTAGTGTGTCTGTGTGGGTGGTAGTGTTTCTGCATGGCTGGTAGTCTGTCTGTGTGGCTGGTAGTGTGTATGTGTGGGTGGTAGTGTGTCTGTGTGGCTGGTAGTGTTTCTGTGTGGGTGGTAGTGTGTCTGTGTGGGTGGTAGTGTGTATATGTGGCTGGTAGTGTGTCTGTGTGGGTGGTAGTGTGTATGTGTGGGTGGTAGTGTGTCTGTGTGGCTGGTAGTGTGTCTGTGTGGCTGGTAGTGTGTCTGTGTGGCTGGTAGTGTGTCTGTGTGGGTGGTAGTGTGTCTGTATGGGTGGTAGTGTGTCTGTGTGGTGGTAGTGTGTCTGTGTGGTGGTAGTGTTTCTGTGTGGGTGGTAGTGTGTCTGTGTGGCTGGTAGTGTGTCTGTGTGGAGGTAGTGTGTCTGTGTGGCTGGTAGTGTGTCTGTGTGGTGGTAGTGTGTCTGTGTGGTGGTAGTGTGTCTGTATGGGTGGTGGTGTGTCTGTGTGGCTGGTAGTGTGTCTGTGTGGCTGGTAGTGTGTCTGTGTGGGTGGTAGTGTGTATGTGTGGGTGGTAGTGTGTCTGTATGGGTGGTAGTGTGTCTGTGTGGTGGTAGTGTGTCTGTGTGGTGGTAGTGTTTCTGTGTGGGTGGTAGTGTGTCTGTGTGGGTGGTAGTGTGTCTGTGTGGCTGGTAGTGTTCCTGTGTGGGTGGTAGTGTGTCTGTGTGGGTGGTAGTGTGTATGTGTGGCTGGTAGTGTGTCTGTGTGGGTGGTAGTGTGTCTGTGTGGCTGGTAGTGTGTATGTGTTGGTGGTAGTGTGTATGTGTGGCTGGTAGTGTGTCTGTGTGGGTGGTAGTGTGTATGTGTGGGTGGTAGTGTGTATGTGTGGGTGGTAGTGTGTCTGTGTGGGTGGTAGTGTGTCTGTGTGGGTGGTAGTGTGTATGTGTGGGTGATAGTGTGTATGTGTGGGTGGTAGTGTGTCTGTGTGGCTGGTAGTGTGTCTGTGTGGGAGGTAGTGTGTCTGTGTGGCTGGTAGTGTGTCTGTGTGGCTGGTAGTGTGTCTGTGTGGCTGGTAGTGTGTCTGTGTGGCTGGTAGTGTGTCTGTGTGGCTGGTAGTGTGTCTGTGTGGCTGGTAGTGTGTCTGTGTGGCTGGTAGTGTGTCTGTGTGGGAGGTAGTGTGTATGTGTGGGTGGTAGTGTGTCTGTGTGGGTGGTAGTGTGTATGTGTGGGTGATAGTGTGTATGTGTGGCTGGTAGTGTGTCTGTGTGGGTGGTAGTGTGTATGTGTGGCTGGTAGTGTGTATGTGTGGCTGGTAGTGTGTCTGTGTGGGAGGTAGTGTGTCTGTGTGGGTGGTAGTGTGTATGTGTGGGTGGTAGTGTGTCTGTGTGGGTGGTAGTGTTTCTGTGTGGCTGGTAGTGTGTCTGTGTGGGTGGTAGTGTGTCTGTGTGGCTGGTAGTGTTTCTGTGTGGGTGGTAGTGTGTCTGTGTGGGTGGTAGTGTGTATGTGTGGGTGGTAGTGTGTCTGTGTGGGTGGTAGTGTGTCTGTGTGGGTGGTAGTGTGTCTGTGTGGGTGGTAGTGTGTCTGTGTGGGTGGTAGTGTGTCTGTGTGGCTGGTAGTGTGTCTGTGTGGGTGGTAGTGTGGCTGGTAGTGTGTCTGTGTGGGTGGTAGTGTGTCTGTGTGGCTGGTAGTGTGTCTGTGTGGGTGGTAGTGTGTCTGTGTGGCTGGTAGTGTGTCTGTGTGGGTGGTAGTGTGTATGTGTGGCTGGTAGTGTGTCTGTGTGGGTGGTAGTGTGTCTGTGTGGCTGGTAGTGTGTCTGTGTGGGTGGTAGTATGTCTGTGTGGCTGGTAGTGTGTCTGTGTGGCTGGTAGTGTGTCTGTGTGGCTGGTAGTGTGTCTGTGTGGGTGGTAGTGTGTCTGTGTGGCTGGTAGTGTGTCTGTGTGGCTGGTAGTGTGTCTGTGTGGCTGGTAGTGTGTCTGTGTGGCTGGTAGTGTGTCTGTGTGGGTGGTAGTGTGTATGTGTGGCTGGTAGTGTGTCTGTGTGGGTGGTAGTGTGTCTGTGTGGCTGGTAGTGTGTCTGTGTGGGTGGTAGTGTGTCTGTGTGGCTGGTAGTGTGTCTGTGTGGGTGGTAGTGTGTCTGTGTGGCTGGTAGTGTGTCTGTGTGGGTGGTAGTGTGTATGTGTGGCTGGTAGTGTGTCTGTGTGGGTGGTAGTGTGTCTGTGTGGCTGGTAGTGTGTCTGTGTGGGTGGTAGTGTGTATGTGTGGGTGGTAGTGTGTATGTGTGGGTGGTAGTGTGTATGTGTGGGTGGTAGTGTGTCTGTGTGGGCGGTAGTGTGTCTGTGTGGGTGGTAGTGTGTATGTGTGGGTGGTAGTGTGTCTGTGTGGGTGGTAGTGTGTATGTGTGGCTGGTAGTGTGTCTGTGTGGGTGGTAGTGTGTATGTGTGGCTGGTAGTGTGTCTGTGTGGGTGGTAGTGTGTCTGTGTGGCTGGTAGTTTGTCTGTGTGGGTGGTAGTGTGTCTGTGTGGGTGGTAGTGTGTATGTGTGGGTGGTAGTGTGTATGTGTGGGTGGTAGTGTGTCTGTGTGGGCGGTAGTGTGTCTGTGTGGGTGGTAGTGTGTATGTGTGGGTGGTAGTGTGTCTGTGTGGGTGGTAGTGTGTCTGTGTGGGTGGTAGTGTGTCTGTGTGGGTGATAGTGTGTCTGTGTGGGTGGTAGTGTGTATGTGTGGGTGGTAGTGTGTCTGTGTGGGTGGTAGTGTGTATGTGTGGGTGGTAGTGTTTCTGCGTGGCAGGTAGTGTGTATGTGTGGGTGATAGTGTGTATGTGTGGGTGGTAGTGTGTCTGTGTGGGTGGTAGTGTGTATGTGTGGGTGGTAGTGTGTCTGTGTGGGTGGTAGTGTTTCTGTGTGGTGGTAGTGTTTCTGTGTGGTGGTAGTGTGTCTGTGTGGGTGGTAGTGTTTCTGCGTGCATGGTAGCGTGTCTGTGTGGGTGGTAGGGTTTCTGCGTGGTGGTAGTGTTTCTGTGTGGTGGTAGTGTTTCTGTGTGGTGGTAGTGTTTCTGTGTGGGTGGTAGTGTTTCTGCGTGGGTGGTAGTGTGTCTGTGTGGTGGTAGTGTGTATGTGTGGGTGATAGTGTGTATGTGTGGGTGGTAGTGTATCTGTATGGGTGGTAGTGTGTCTGTGTGGTGGTAGTGTTTCTGTGTGGTGGTAGTGTTTCTGTGTGGTGGTAGTGTTTCTGTGTGGTGGTAGTGTGTCTGTGTGGGTGGTAGTGTGTCTGTATGGGTGGTAGTGTGTCTGTATGGGTGGTAGTGTGTCTGTGTGGGTGGTAGTGTGTCTGTGTGGGTGGTAGTGTGTCTGTATGGGTGGTAGTGTGTATGTGTGGGTGGTAGTGTGTCTGTGTGGGTGGTAGTGTGTCTGTGTGGGTGGTAGTGTGTATGTGTGGGTGATAGTGTGTATGTGTGGGTGGTAGTGTGTCTGTGTGGGTGGTAGTGTGTCTGTATGGGTGGTAGTGTGTCTGTGTGGCTGGTAGTGTGTCTGTGTGGCTGGTAGTGTGTCTGTGTGGGAGGTAGTGTGTCTGTGTGGGTGGTAGTGTTTCTGCGTGGGTGGTAGTGTTTCTGTGTGGTGGTAGTGTGTCTGTGTGGGTGGTAGTGTTTCTGCGTGGGTGGTAGCGTGTCTGTGTGGGTGGTAGTGTTTCTGCGTGGGTGGTAGCATGTCTGTGTCTGTGTGGGTAGCATGCCTGCCTGGGTGGTAGTGTGTCTGCCCGGGTGGTGGCGTGTCTGCCAGGGTGGTGGCGTGTCTGCCTGGGTGGTGGCATGTCTGCCTGAGTGGTGGCGTGTCTGCCTGAGTGGTGGCGTGTCTGCCTGGGTGGTAGTGTGTCTGCCTGGGTTGTGGCGTGTCTGCCTGGGTGGTAGCATGCCTGCTTGGGTGGTAGTGTGTCTGCCTGGGTGGTGGCATGTCTGCCTCAAATTAGTTCAAATCTCGCTTAGGGTGAGTTACCCGAATAAGGTTTTTCCTTATCCTGAGAAGACGAATGTCAAGTAACTTAAGCTCCATGGACCTCGAGATCATTTGAGCATCATTTTACTAATTTCATTCATCGTCCGATATGACCAACCAGGTTAAATTAACTTTAACCTCCATGGACCTCGAGATCATTTGAGCATCATTTCACTAATTTCATTCATCGTCCGATATGACCAACCAGGTTAAAGTAACTTTAACATCCATGGACCTCGAGATCATTTGAGTAACATTTCACAATTTCATTCATCGTCCGATATGACCAACCAGGTTAAAGTAACTTTAAGCTCCAAGGACCCCGAGATCATTTGAGTATCATTTCACCAATTTCATTCATCGTCCGATATTACCAATCAGGTTAAAGTAACCTTAAGCTCCATGGACCCCGAGATCATTTGAGTATCATTTCACCAATTTCATTCATCGTCCGATATGACCAACCAGGTTAAAGTAACTTAAGCTCCATGAACCTCGAGATCATTTGAGTATCATTTCACCTATTTCATTCATCGTCCGATATGACCAACCAGGTTAAAGGATGTTAAAATACAAATAAAAAAAGTCATCCAGAATGAATAGGTCTTCAGAGGCTATTTGCAGAAAATGTTAGATACACATTTCATTTGTCATAAAAATATCTTAAATATAAGGTATTTTAAACAAAATTATTAGAGCCAGTTTTCAGAAAACCAAAATTTTCTGAATGTTTTCCATGTAAAGGGTGGTTCGAAGTTTTCATAAAAATCTCTGTGTCGCATCCTTGGCAGAAAATCAACTTAAATATCAGGTTTTGGTATTTAAAGGATTTTTTTTGAGATATACTGCCCACCAACACAGACCTTTTTCTAAATTTTTTTGGATACAGGGGATCTCAAAACATATATTTCCAGTGAAATCTCTGTATCAAAGTTTTGGGTGGAATGCAATACCTTCTCTATACACTATGTACTGTCCACCCAGCACAAGAAGGCAAGCGGGGCCTGAGGGGAGTCTTGAACTGTTTAACTGGTCACATACGAGTGGATCTGTTTACGTTTACTACGTTTGTATATGAACCAATCTGCTGCTGCCAGATGTATTGGCTCTCGCTACTAACACGCGCTACGGCATACAGTTATATGATATTTCATTACTTTTATTCTTGGTTTAATAATATTTAAATGCAGAGAGCGGTAGAAACAGCAGCGAGGATGAGTAGTTCTCTTGCACGACAACTGGACTTCTAGCTAAGTGTGACAACACTGTGTATTTTAGATGAACCTAACACCCTTGTCATATTACTTTATGCATTCCTCTACCTTGCCTTCTTGTGGAAGGTCATCAGTACAGCAAACTTACAAACTGTCCCTCGTCTATACCAATCACTTGGTACGAAGCTGTGATGCCATTCAGTTTGTTCAGCTGAGTTTCAGACGTGGCAGGTAGGGTCTGAAGATCATGGCTCACTATATCTGTGCTGTGGTAGCGAGTATCATTGGCGTACTTAATTATCAGACACTTGTAGCGGCATATTTGGTAACGTTTCAGTCTTCGTATCAGCTCCGTGGTCTTCCCCGAAAACATCGGACCAAAGATCACCTGCAACACATTACCAAATTTTATCACTTTATTATTAACTACAACTGTTAGAAACAGAAAATAAAATCTGATGTGTTCCCTTCACATAACTTCTCTAGCTGTTCCATAATACAAACTATTCTTACAAAAGCTTCATGATAATCGAAATAAACATCAACAGAAATTGTCTTATTACTTGCTTCCTTGTAAGTAGAAGGAAAATAACAGAGTAGCATAGGTTAAAGTGAGTGAAATGTTTTAAAAGCTGTGACATGATTGAGATTCCATTCACTTTGCTGCATGGTCCCATTTGAGAAAAGCTGAAGTTTAAAATTGAAACAAGTATCAAGAAATATCTAGAAAATGATCTACTCTACAACAAAAACTATGTGTTTTAACGAGATCTACATTTTTGAGTGGTAAGTTTTTGTGTATCTCTTATGGTTTAACATTGTTCATTGAAAAAATGTTCCATCTTAATTTTAAACTATTTAATTTTCCTCAAATGAGACCATGCAAAGCAAATTGAACCCCAAATGTTTCACATAGCCACCAGCAATTACAACTTTTGAGTGTCACTTTAACCTATGCTTCTCCCTTATTTCCCTTCTGCTTACAAATAATAAGACTATTTCTGCTAATATTTATTTCCATTATCATGGAGTGGATAGCACAATAATCTTAAGTAAGAAAACTTTGTTTGTAATAACTATAGAAATTTATGTGAAAGGAATACACCACTTTTTTTTTCCTCTCAATTCAGTAGAACTGTTACTTTTCACATTCACATCCACCATTTTAGTATCTTTTCTTCATGCCAAAATTAACTGCTCCCCACCTCCTCACTCCAAGCTCTGATGGGACAACCACATTGAAAAGTTGGCAGCGCTTGCTATGTTCTCAAACAGATGAGCACACGGGTACCTCTAGATGTTGGTTGGTATCTAATGTTGAGCAGTTGGCAGTGAAGCCATTGCATTCCAGTATTTTGATGCTGACTAAAGGTTGGGCACCGCATCCATATCTTGTTAAAGTCTACAGAGGAGATCTCACTATACCAGTCATGGCCTGTTAGGAGTCTAAAAGTTGCTACACAGCATTTTCTTGGTAATGTAGTGATTCTGGTCGTGTTATTACATAAATTTTCCTTTTGTTTGTAATACATTATCTTCTTTATTACATGTTGATATAATGATTCTTTTGATAGAGTGATATCAGATGAATTTGATGTAATTTTACTACCTTTCTTGGCTAGAAAGTCAGCTGTATTCCGCAATGTGCTGGTATCCATTGAAGTATTAATCTTTTAAAATAAGAACTGAAGCTTTTGAATTAAGCCCGAGAAGATTTTGAATTATTAATCTTTTATTTAAATTCATTAGTTGTTTTATGATTTTGTGGCATTCTGCAATATTTAGGTTATTAGGTGTTACATCAGATGTTATAGCTGCTTTAGAGTCAGATAATAATACAACTTTTTCAAATTTATGTATATAAGTAGGTTTTGTAAGCTCTGAAGTATTGCCAAAATCTCTACATCAAAATTTGTGATATTTAAATTTAATCTTTTGTAGAAAGAGAAGAGAGGGCATATTGCACCTGCGCCAGTACCACATTCGGATTTGCAGGCAGGGACCTTTATCCAAGGTAAACAACAAAATATGAGTAACTCTGGGTGTAGGACTCCAAATTTGCCATTTTGCATACTCTCACTCTCAAGCATAGCTCGGGTAGGTATTTCTAATGCTTTTAATGCAATTCCACGACCTTAACTGGGTCTAGGGCTATGTGGCAAAGAACATACATCAGTTATCATTTAGTTGTCTGATTTGTGCTGCCATATGTCCTTGCTTTAGTCAACTATTAGGAAATTTAGTAATGTTGGCTGCTCTCGGGTAGTCGCGCCATTTTCCTTGAAGGTGGTGATCTGTTTGTATGTTTGTGCTCTTAAATGTTAAAATGCTGCATTTTCTTTGATTTCTGTGAACTGAAGTTGAGATTCAGGATACAAATGAAGCTGTGGAAAATTCTGATTCTGAGGGAGAGTTTTTTGAACTTTGTATAAGTGGAGTGTAAGCAGCTTTATGCAGTTTTTTTCAAACTCATATTTGATACTTGTTGTAAATTTAAAATAAAATATTAATACGGAAGTGATGACTAATCTCTTACTTGTTGAGAAATCCTTGAATACCATACTTTTAGATTGTCCCAATACTTTTTGGCAGATTTGATTGATGTACTGTAAATAATAACTCAAAGTAGGCGTAGAAACCCTGGGTTTCTTGGCCCTCCAACTAAAGAAACACCTGGGCTTCAATGTGTTTAGAATCATGATTTGTAATCCAAGAAAAGAATGTAAGAAACATTGCAAAAATCTAAATATTTGGTCGTTAAATTATAAGGTAACCCCTGTCGCAGCCACTTTCCTCTGCGCGAGAGACCTGAGAATCACTGACAAAGATGCACTAAAATACCTATCTTAATGTTGACAGCTTAGCAGCAGGAATTTAACTTGTTATACTGTCAGCATTTATTTAAGGAAAGGACTCCAGTGCGACTCTCATGCAGTCGAGGGAGTATAGACCAGCCCTGCACAGGGTTTGCGCTCCCTAAGACGGCTCGCGAGCGGAGCACAGGTACTGCCAGCGCTCTTGTTCACGAGTGGACAGAGAGGAGAAGTATCGTACAGTACGTACAAGTGCAAGCTTTCAGAAATTACTTCTCAAAATATTATTTTACTAATTTATGGTTAGGAAAAATATTTATTTTAAACAAATTATTGCCTTTTATAACAGATTAAATCAGCGTGTAAACCAGTTATATGTTATGTCTCTTTACCAATACATCAAAACGTGGTTTTGGCAGCTGAAATAAACAGTACTGACCTTAATGAAATGTCAGTCATAGATGTTTTTATAGAACACAGTTGTTCACAGGCATATGTCGAACCAAACATTGAGATCATTTTCGTATTTTTGTTGAGGTACAGTCTTGTTAAAATCATTCAGGTTACTGCAACGATCTTCAGCTCTTATATCACTCTGAACATGAACAAGTTCAAGCTGGAGACATGTTTCAACTGATGTTGACAATTTGAAATTGCTTCTCAAGTGAATCTAGAATCCAATTCATTCTGAATTTCAATTAATACTTCAACATAATCACTGAACACCGCTCCATCACAAGCACTTTGTAAGGTATTGATAATTTCTTGCAGCTGTTATGAAAAAGTTATTGCTTTCCCATGCAACGCTGAAAGTATTTGCCTGATAATCACTTTTAGATTCCTGCATTATAGAAGGATACATAAGCAACGCCAGACAACTTCTTTAAAACTGACCAACTACATCTATGACAGTCAGCTGTCATTATGGCCCACCTGCTCCTACCGAGCCTTCACACTCAAACACCGCTCTTTGTGCATCCATGCTATATATTAATGCTACCAAAGAAATTTTAAATTATGTATACACAAATTTTCACGATAATTTGCTGTTTTCACACAAGTCATGTTTGGTACAGGAGTTGGATAAGTAGAGTCAGACTGAAAAATTCAATGCCATAGCCAGGATTTGAACCACGGATCTCCCAGTCTCTCTAACATAACTCTTGTCCTACACATGGCTTGTGTGAAAAAACAATTAAACCAATACCAATTGACCACAATAGTTGCTATATTATGAATCCTGGGACTTAAAGAACTTGCAACATTGTAAGTCGCCTTTGGGGTTGTCGTATCAAAATAAATTGAGATCACCTTGTGGTTTACCAGGAAACATGCGAGTCAATTGAGAAATTCAATGTTGTGCTGGCATGTTGCCATGGTAGCTCAGTGGAAGAGTAACTGGCTAGAGACCAGGAGATCCGTGGTTCAAATTCTGGCTATGGCATTGAATTTTTCAGTCTGACTCTACCTATCCAACTCCTGTCCTACACACGACTAGAGACCAAGAGATATGTGCTTCAAATCGCAGCTATGACATTGAATTTTTCAGTCTGACTCTACCTATCCAACTCCTGTCCTACACACAGCTAGAGACCAGGAGATCCGTGGTTCAAATCCCAGCTGTGGCATTGAATTTTGCAGTCTTACTCTACCCATCCAACTCCTGTCCTACACACGGCTAGAGACCAGGAGATCTGTGGTTCAAACCCAGCTGTGACATTGAATTTTGCAGTCTGACTCTACCTATCCAACTCCTGTCCTACACAAGGCTAGAGACCAGGAGATCTGTGGTTCAAATCCCAGCTGTGACATTGAATTTTGCAGTCTGACTCTACCTATCCAACTCCTGTCCTACACAGGGCTAGAGACCAGGAGATCCATGGTTCAAATCCTGGCTATGACATTGAATTTTTCAGTTTGACTACCTATCCAACTCCTGTCCTACATACGGCTAGAGACCAGGAGATCCATGGTTCAAATCCCGGCTATGACATTTAATTTTTCAATCTGACACTACCTATCCAACTCCTGTCCTACACATGGCTAGAGACCAGGAGATCTGTGCTTCAAATCCCGACTATGACACTGAATTTTTCAGTCTAACTCTACCTATCCAACTCCTGTCCTACACACGGCTAGAAACCAGGAGATCCATGGTTCAAATCCTGGCTATGACATTGCATTTTTCAGTCTGACTACCTATCCAACTCCTGTCGTACACACGGCTAGAGACCAGGAGATCCATGGTTCGAATCCCGGCTATGACATTCAATTTTTCAGTCTGACTTTACCTACCCAACTCCTGTCCTACACATGGCTAGACTAGGAGATCCATGGTTCAAATCCCGTCTATGACATTCAATTTTTCAGTCTGACTCTACCTATCCAACTCCTGTCCTACACATGGCTAGAGACCAGGAGATCTGTGGTTCAAATCCTGCCTATGACATTGAATTTTTCAGTTTGACTCTACCTAACTAACTCCTGTCCTACACATGGCTAGAGACCAGGAGATCTGTGGTTCAAATCCTGGCTATGACACTGAATTTTTCAGTTTGACTCTACCTATACAAATCTTGACATGTTTAGAGTTACTGCTGAAGTTCATGCTCAAACTAAATTGCATCTGCCTACATATAGGAATAGTAAGGGAGTAGCGTGTCTACCTCACATTCAACAGGTCGTAAGTTTGAATCCCGCTCAGGGTGAGTTACCCAGATAAGGTTTTCCCTTAAGTCAAATAACTTTAAGCTCCATTGACCACGCAATCATTTGAGTATCATTTTGCTAATTCATCATCCAACATGACCAAGTAGCTTAAAGGACGTTAATGTAAAGATAAATTTAATAAGTACTGGTCTGCTATGACAATCGTAGCAGCCTCAGGGCCAGGAAGCTGACAATACAAGATGACCTTAATTCAAGAATGTAATCATCCTTCAGCCTAGATCAAATTCACATGTTACCTTGGGTAGCATTGTTTCTTATATAAACCTATCAATTGTATATAGTATATATACATTGCCTTTTATATTTTTACTTTCTCTAGAACATATTATGTACATCAAGTACATATTACCTAGAGAAGGTATTATATTTCACCCAAAAGTTGTATGTCAAGCTGACACCAGAAATATGTTTTCAGGTCACCTGAGTCAGAAAAAGGTGTATGTGTCGCTAGCTCAGCTCAAAAAAGAAAACCAAACTCGGTATTTATGCTCAGTTTCTTCCAAGGACATGAGACAAACATTTTCAAGAAAAATACCCCTACATTAAATTAACCCTTATATGGAAAATGTTTTTCTCAAAAATGACTAACAATTTTAATTAAAATGATGTATATTATATGCTTTCTCACAAATAAAATGTATATCTTGAATTTTCTGGGAATAGCCTCTGAAGACCTCTTTATTCTGGATGACTTTTGCATAAAAGTTAAGCCATGAGATAAAAACTTAATACACAAAAAACATATATCTTGTTAAAACACACAATTTATGTCATACATGCTTTTTTTTTTTTTTTTTTTTAGATATTACTTGTTTTTAGTTTCAGTTTTAATCTGCCTAACTTTTCTCAGAACCGTGCAAAGCAAAGAGAATCTCAATTGTTTCACTGTGAGCAGATTTTAAAAGATTTGACTATCGCTCAAGCATAAGGCATTGCTTTATTTCCCTTCTAATTACAAGGAAACGAGTAATAAAGACAATTTCTGCTAATGTTCATCTCGATTAGCATGAAGGAAGTAAAACAGTATGCTTTTGTAAGAATAGTTTATATTTGGAAGAGCTAGAGAAAGTTATGTGAATGGAACACATCAGATACATGTAAATTCTTATGATCAATACATCAAATTATTATTTGTTTGTCCTCTTGCTGTTTCTGGATGCTTCTGCAAGTTTTCTCTCACCTCCTTCTTCTATAATACAGTGTCGCGACTTATTTGTGTGTTTATTAGTCAGATTTAAGTTGCTTTTACATTGTGTTGTTAAGCAGCATTTTGTTTTACATGTCGCTTGTACTGTACTTTAGTTTGTAGTATAATAATGGTGTTGGTTTCAATTTTAAACCACTACCCAACTTTCCTCAATTGCTTCACATAGCAACAAATTTTAAAACAATTGACTATCACTTTATCCTAGTGTATTCCCTTCCACTGGCAAGGAAGCAAGTAATAAGACAATTTCTGTTAATGTTTATCTTGGATAGGTAGAGTCGAACTGAAAAATTCAGGATTTGAGCACAGATCTCCCGGTCTCTAGCCGGTTGCTCTGCCACTGAGCTACCATGGCAACATGCTGGCACAGCTTTGAATTTCTCAACTCTAACACATGTTTCCCATTAAAGCAAAAGGTGTTTTCAAATTATTTTGAGATGACAACCCCAATAGTGACTTACAATGTTGTAAGTGCAGAATTCATACTATAGCAATGTTAATCTTGATTATCATGAAGAAAAGTAGCTATATATGGAACAGCTAGAGAAAGTCATGTGAATGCATCACACAACATTCTTTAATGTTTATACGCCTCGTGACCATGTCAGATACTTGTATTATCATGAAGAAAAGTAGCTATATATGGAACAGCTAGAGAAAGTCATGTGAATGCATCACACAACATTCTTTAATGTTTATACGCCTCGTGACCATGTCAGATACTTGTATTCAGCTCCATTCATGATAGAGAATGACATTTTTACTTTCTCTACATGCATCTCTATGTACATAGTGTATAGAGAAATATTGTATCGCACCCAAAAATGCAATACAGAGATATCATTGAAAATACATGTTGTAAGATACCTGGATTCAAAAAAAAAATTAAAACTTGTTGGGGTAGGGGGCAGCACAGCTAAAAACGAGGTCAGTTAAATACACCAAACTTTGCATTTAAATTCAATATCTTCCAAGTATGCAAGACAGAGATTTTCAACAAAATTGCCTGTATCCCCAACTACCCTTTATATGGAACGTTTTTCAAAAATTTTGATTACATGACTTTATGTTTAAGATATTTTATGACAAACGAAATGCATATCTTGAATTTTCTGGGAATAGCTTCTGAAGACCTTTTTATTCTGAATGAATTTGATATAACTGGAAAACCATTAGTGATAGACAACTTACTACACAAAACACACACAATTAATGTTATTTTTTTTTTTTGGTAGTGTTTAACGCCCGCTTTAACTACTAATGGCATCGCAGGCGGTGACACTGATGATACATGAATGATGATGGAGCACCGGTGGAATGCGATGGCGGGGGAAACCGGAGTACCCGGAGAAAACCCGCCCCAGCGCCGTTTTGTCCACCACAAATCTCACATGCGGTCGCTTGGGATCGAACCCCCAATTAATGTTATATATCCATTTTTTGTAGAGTTAAGCATTTTCAAGATATTCTGGATTATTGCTTTAAATTTTAAGCCACTTAACTTTTCTCAAATGGAAGGCATCTTTCTGCTCATTTCTTGTTTTGTTTATTCCTGGCAGGGAAACATGGAATTTCAATTGTTTCAAAAAGAACCAGCTTTTCAAGGGCTGACTCACTTTAGCCTGTACATTTTCTTATTAGGAAGTAAGTAATAAGACTAATTCTGTTAATGTTTATCTTGATTAGCATGTAAACAACAGAACAGTGTTTTGAATAAAATGTTAGTTTGCTGAACAACTAGAGAAAGTCATGTGAATGGAACTCATCAGATTTTTTTTCATTTCAATATTGAAGTGTTTTCATTATCAGTATACGATTGTTCCACCACTTGGCATTTCTTCAATATGTGGCTACTTTTGTTATTTGTAGTGACTTTCTGGTCTGTTGGGGCCCTAAATTGCAAAGTGTAGCCGTAAGTTGAGGAGTGCAGCCGAGGGATCTGTGAAGCTAAAACCCCAATGAGCCCAAGATGAAGTCAAAATTTCAGCAATCTGGTGACTTTCACATCTATTTTCAACACTTTCAAGTATGGACCACCGGTAAAAGTCTTAAGACTGTTTCTGTGTGTGTGTGTGCGCGTGCATTTCCTTATGTGTGGTGGAACCATCGTAGAGCTTTACCTTTCATTCTTCAAGATAAAAGTGAGTAACTATAAACTGCCTCCTGATGGTCCAACTGTAAAAATGGACAAAAGCTTGGATTTCTCTGATTCCAATCTAACTCGGTTGCTAGTCATCTGTAATAATTGTCAAATGGACGTGCAAGAAAACATGAAACACAATTGAAATGTTTTATTAATAATAAATATCACTGATTATGAATTTACACACTTTTGCATGAGCACATAATTATGAAGTGGTAACATCAAATCTTTTGAGTAATTGTTTCTAAACAAAAGCGAGATAGAAAATGAAGTTTATCCCTCCCAAAGGAATGAGGTTAGTGTTTTGCCTCCCTTGAGAAGTCGCACGATGGTGAGTAGCATCTTCTCTTCGGCCTCCTCTAGGGCAGTCTTCCCCTCCATGTTCCTCAGGTCAACCTGGTTCGTGTGTTTCATTATCAACTCGACAAGTCGAGAATTACTGGAGAAGCAAGCGTAGTGAAGCGCAGTGTTGCCTCTAGAGTCCTGTGCATCTGGGTCGCATTCCCCAGACTCCAGCAGCAGTTTCGCAATCTGTGTGCGCTGGTTCTGACACGCCAGGTGAAGGGGAGTAGCCCCCTTGGTCCTTGTCACTGCATTAGGCCTTGCCCCACAGTCAAGAAGTAGCCTCACCATCTCCATGCACCCGTGCATGGCAGCAACATGCAGAGGGGTGAAGCCATCTGGATTGGATACATTCACATTCAGCACCTCGCCTTTCTGGTGTCTGGCATGCTGGCGTGATGGTTTGTTGGAACCTTGAGGTGCACACTTCTCGCAGCAACAGAGAGGGTGACAGAGCGATGTTGCCTGTATGTTTGTGTGCGCCTCGTCTGACACATGGCCCTCCACGCCGAGGTAGAAGCATGCAAGCCTGATGTCACCATGTGCTATTGCCCTCAATAGCTTCTCCACTTTCTTGATCTGCTCCATCGACTGGGGGCGTATGCCAGCAGCCGCCTTGTTGCTGTCATCAGAAAAGTCTAGACATGCAGTTGTTATCTTAACGCCATCTCTAATGCTCTTCCTCAGCGGTATCTTCTTGGAGGCTTCACTCAACATCTTTGAGACGTGAAGATTGTGGGCGCAGTCTAGTGGCGTAACATGTCTCTTGTTCTCATTATCTGGCCTTGCGCCATACTCCAGCAGGATCTGTACAATGTCCTCATATCCCCAACGTGCAGCGTGATGAAGGGGTGTGTCCCCATGAGCGTTGTGAGCATTGGTGTCTAGTCTACAACCAACATGCTCTGCAAAATACAGCAATGCCTTCACACAGTCCTCGTGACCATTGTTGGACGCCAGATGCAGCGGCGTGTTGCCATCATTATCTGCTACCTCTATCTTTGCGCCGGAGTGCAACAGCAGCAACAGTGCATTCTGGTGGCCTTTAGATGCAGCGTAATGTAGTGGGGTGGAGCCACTGTAATCTGTGGCGTTGATGTTGGCACCCGACATCAGCAGCAGGTCGACCACCAGCGGGTGACCAATCAGTGATGCCACATGAAGCGCTGTGAAGCCTCGGTCGTCACGAGAGTGGATTGTTGGCGTGGTGTCGCACAAGCTCTTGGTGACAATCCCCTCACACTTATCACACGAACACAACGGATGGCACAAATGTGACACCAACGTTCCTTCTTTCTTTCTGCCACTGGTGCTGGTTTTTTTCAACGTCTCTTTGATTTCCTCCAGGTTGCCCAACCTAACCAGATCAAAGAAGTGTGAGAGACATGAATTGCCTGTCACTGAAACGTCATCTGTACTGTCAAACTCTGCGACACCGTTCTGGGCCTCGTACACGTGCTGAGCCTCTGGGGAGGAGTGCCCCAGAAGTATTCCTGACTTGATGTGTTCCATAGCAGCCTCTAGCGTGGTGATGAGGAAGCTGTACTCGTCAACAAGACATGTGCTGCAGGTTGAGAAGCGAAACTGTTTCATGTATGTCAGCTGGGCAATCCAGTTCGGTAGACTTGTCTTTATCACCAGGAACACCATCATCGGCAGCAGATCATCAGCAGCAATCACATTCCCCATCGAGATGTCACCTTTGTCTCGTTCTGTGTTCTGCTTTGAGATGAGACCGATAACCTTCTTCAGACATCCGATCTTACCAAGTATGGTGCTATAACAATCAATGCGTGCCAGTTGTTGTTTGGCGTACGGAACAGTGTCATACAGATCAGAGCGCACATCCAGGTCACGCAGCTGCACATCTGACAGGTTCCTTATTATTTTGTTTAAGTGAGCATCATCATACGCTGTGCATGCAGAAATGCCCTTCATTAGCCTCTTGTGGATTCCGTGATGGACGTAAGTTTCCACAGACAACTTGATGTTGCTCAACAGATGTTTGTCTGTCGCAGACTTCTCTCTGAGCCTCACATCTCTCAGAACTATCTGAAGACACTGTGTGTACAACACACCAACATTGTCTTTCTGGGTCTGTAACGTTTCCAGCTCTAAGTTACTGTTATTTGTGACGAACGCCTGAATGGCTTCATCCATTCTTTCCAGCACCTCTTTTCCTGCGCTCTCCGTCCACAGCAAGTCGATACAATCCCTCAGGGTCTGAATAGAAACTATTCTCCCTTCATCGCCGTGAACGTGGCTGAAATCCGAGTGCCTTTCTAGGGGACTTTCTATACACAACACTTTGTATTTCAAGAGATCATCCGTGTAAAAGGTTTCCTCGAAAAGGATGTGCGTGCTGTAAGGTCGCGAAATATCATCTTGTTCTATGGTGACAACTCTGTTGCACACCCTAACCTCTTTGTCGTTCAATGTCCTGAAATGACTTTCTGGTAATTCATCGCTGGGTATCAGTATGTGGCTGAAAAAGTCTTGGTGTGACAGCGCGTACTTGGGGAGTGCCCCTGAACGAGGGACACAGATAACCCAACCTTCCAGGGTCGCCTTGTCGAAAAGCTCTCGGTGTTCATTCTGTAGCGTTTGAAAAAAACTGTTATCATTCAAATCCTCGTCGTACACAGGCTCCATGGTCCACTCGCCCACTTTATCGGCACGAAAATTCTAAGGGTACCCAACTTCTTGCACTTACGTAATGTAATAAACAGAAAACTTGTATTGATGCCTAAGGCGGTACTGCTTCCGAGGCCATTTTCTGACACTGACAAGCAAGTCAGACACACACATCCCTATAAATGTAAATAACTAACTTAACGGAGGAAAACTGTGATACAAGCTAATTATCTTACCTGAATTTGACCATTATTGCACGAAGCCATTGTAAATTAGTAAAAAGATTATTTAAAACACAGATTAAAAGAATTAACTACCATAAACATTCAAAATACTAATCGCTGATTACTTTCCCGCGCATTTCACGTAGGTTAATTTTCAGGCTGACCAACCAACCAGATCTGCTTAAAAATTATCGTCACGTGGCTTTGTTCATTCTTTTTTTTCACGTGCCGTCTTCAGTAATTCTTCTTTTTGCTTTGTTTATTTTCTTTACCTCGCGATTAATTCCTGTAGCCAGACGCATAAAATGAATTCTAAATATGAAATTATTCATTAAGTCATAAAAATTATATAATTCATTAAATAGCTGCCATTTACATATGCAACGTTTCTTTTTCTTCATACCTCTATACGATAAGCGTTACATTCGTATATTAAATAGCTTTTGAATTCCATAAAATGCATATTCCGGCATAGTATGAACGCCGACCGTGAACTCGTATTTTATTAGTTTTTTTTTTTAATTTCTCTACACGTGCATATTGTGTAGAGAAAATATCGCAATACACCAAAAAATTCAATATCAAGATTTCAACGGAAACGCATGTTTTAATGACCACTGAATTTAAAAAATAAATTAGAAAAAGGTCTGTGAGTCTTGTCTATGAACAGTATAATGGTGTAACTCATTAACGTAAAGTTGGTTTAACTACCAAGCATGCAACACACAAATTTTCGGGAAAATCCTCATACCCCAATCTACCCTGTACATTGACGATTTTTTCGGAATTATGATTTTCTCTAAAAATAGTTCTAATGATTTTGATTAAAATATTAAAGATATGTACACAACAAATAAAATGTATATCTTGAATTTTCTGGGAATAGGCTCTGAAGCCTTCTTCATTCTGCATGACTTTCACATGACTGGTAGAAATAAAATCCTACTAACCAAAAATCTTAAAGCACATAATTTATGTCAAATACCTGAATTTATTTTTTGTGTAGTTAACCATTTCTGAGACATTCCTAGTTATTGATTTGAAATTTCTAATATTTTTCTCAAATGGGAAGTTGTAAGTTGTTTTTCTTCAGGTTATGCAATGTGAACTGAATTCTCATGTCATCACATAGCAACCAGCTCTAAAAATGTGGCTGATGCAGAGATTAAATAACATTTTGGTCCAGTAGCTTTATTAATGGACTGAAGCTCTTCTCAATCTTTCCATTATACATTTGCAAATATAATCAATGTAATGTTTTATTGGGCAAACAAACAGGTGAACATTTCACATGTGTTTAAAACATTAACGTGTCCAAATTTAAAATCCACTAGAAGCTGAGCTCTTAACTTCTTCTTGGGATCTTGGGACACAACTGCTCCACTCCCCTAGTTATAAAACGTCTTCAGAGGCTATTCCCATAAAATTCAATAAATACATTTTATTTTTCATATAAATATCTTTAATATGTGGTATTTTAATCAAAATTGTTAGAGCCATTTTTTGAGAAAATCAAAACTTTCGAAAATTTTTCTATGCAAAGGTTAGTTTGGGGTGGGGGGATTTTCCTCAAAATCTTTGTATCACATCTCTGGAAGATACTAAACTTATATACCAAGTGTGGTATTTTAATGTGTTTTCGTTTTTGAGTTATTGTGTTCACAGACACACATAGTATGTGTAGAGAAAGTAAAAACATCTCTCAGTTTAGCTTTGGGCTTAGGGCTCTAAATGTGTATAACAGACCAGTAAGTGGCTCTAATTGCAACCGCCGCCTCTGTATTCAATTTCACTGCTACAATACAAGATGTGCATGGAGTCAGTTAACAACTCTAGCAAAAATATGCCATCAAAACATACAACAGTCTCCCACTCAGCATCAAAGAATTGCTAAACTTATCCCAATTTAAAAACAAACTTTAAATACTACTTGAGCAATATTGTAATTCCTAAACATTTGACAACAGAAAATCCTTATAGTGTTTTTCTTTTTATTTTGCTTACAGCCTCACTAAAGGGCAGTCCCTCTTCTATGTATAAATTAATAAATCCAGATCACATATTGGAGTAATGCTAAGTGATGTAACTAACTTATAGTAATAATGATTATTTTTTAATAATGTATAGCATTTAAAAAATGTCAGTCATGGGCCTTTTTTGGGGGGTGGAGATGTAGAGGAACCATTTCTAATTGAATTAATTAAAGTGGTACTGTTAACACATACTTCACTTACTTTTATTGAGTAGGACAATTGAGTGGTTCAACAGCTGAGGATGCGGGCAACGGCCCGCAAAACAATTATCCTGCTCAATAAAAGTAAGTGAAGTGCGTGTTAACAGTACCACTTTAATTAATGCAATTTGATTATGCCTTCACTATAAGCAGCTTCAAAATTATACTTTTACATTTCTAAGTTGTTTTTGTTTAGTGCTCGACCTCAAATTGTATTATCAATAATTACTCAGTGGCCATTTTTAAAAGTAACTTTTATAACTACACTGAAAACAAAATTAATTTGCTTCTATACATATATAAACTATCAACATATTCTTATTACCCTCCATTTTAAAATATTATGATGTATGTTTATGTACTGAACCTTTAAATATGTGATTATTTGTTTATGTTTCATGAGCAGACTTCCATTTTTAATTTATAATAGTCTAATATGAATGTAAGGTTATGCTATTCTATGTCTTTGAACAAAACACCCATAGCAACTGTAACCAAGGAGTGTTTTATTTACAAATGAAAGGTCCACAGACAGCCTTGTGGCTTGGCTTGAATGAGTTCATTTTAAGATTCTTTATTTAAGTCTGCAATGGCAGAATCTGAATGGGCTGAGGAGAAAAAGGAACCACCAGCAGATGACAAGACACAAGGAGCTGCAAAAGAAAAAGGTGTTACAGATCCCAAAACACAAGAAGGAACAGCAGATGAAGTAAAGACTGGTGAAGGAGAAAAGGATGCTAAAACACAAGAAGGAACAGGAGATGAAGTAAAGACTGGTGAAGGAGAAAAGGATGCTAAAACACAAGAAGGAACAGGAGATGAAGTAAAGACTGGTGAAGGAGAAAAGGATGCTAAAACACAAGAAGGAACAGCAGATGAAGTAAAGACTGGTGAAGGAGAACAGGATGCTAAAACACAAGAAGGAACAGCAGATGAAGTAAAGACTGGTGAAGGAGAAAAGGATGCCAAAACACAAGAAGGAACAGCAGATGAAGTAAAGACTGGTGAAGGAGAACAGGATGCTAAAACACAAGAAGGAACAGCAGATAAAGTAAAGACTGGTGAAGGAGAAAAGGATGCTAAAACACAAGAAGGAACAGCAGATGAAGTAAAGACTGGTGAAGGAGAAAAGGATGCTAAAACACAAGAAGGAACAGGTTATGAAGTAAAGACTGCTGAGGGAGAAAAGGATGCCAAAACACAAGAAGGAACAGCAGATGAAGTAAAGACTGGTGAAGGAGAAAAGGATGCCAAAACAGAAGTAGATAAAGAAAAGACTGCTGAAGGAGAAAAGGGTGGAGATGATAAAAAAGAAGAATCCACAAAGGTAGAAAGAGAAGGTGAAAAAGATGCAGACAATAAAGCAAAACCATCAGCAGAGCCAGAAGAGAAAAAGAAAAAAGGAGCAGAGGCTGCAGAAGGAGAAAAAGGTACTGAAGAGGTAACTAAGGAGAAAGGAAAAGAGGGTGAAGAAAAGGCTGCAGAAACAGAAGCAGGTGGTGATAAACTCCAAGCGAAGAAAAGAAAAGAAAAAATTAAAATAAGTGAAAGTCAAGAGGAAATAATAAAGGGAATTGTAGCAGAAGTGATAGAAACTGGAACAAAACCAGGTAATTACTCAAGTAGGCACTTTGTGCTTTTTTCTTGGGTGCTTAGCTCCCTAGTCTCGATCCGGTAGGTTTGCAGAGCAAGGCACACTAGAGTTTCTTCTGTCTGTAGATCCCAGAGTTTGTGCACATTGTTTTGTTTAATAATTGAGCTACTTCACAGTAAATTAGATAACCTATTCAGCATAGTGCCTGAGGGCCTCAAAGAAACAAATTTCATTATTAGTATACAATGGTTACCCACTTGGCATTACTTCAATACTTTTGTTATTCTGTCACTTTGTAGTTACTTACTGGTCTGTTATAGATGTTTAGGGCCCTAAGCCACAAAGTGTTGCCAAGAAGAAGAAGAAGTCTACAATCTGAACAACTTAATGTTTTGAAATATGGATCACCAGTAAACTACTACTTATAACTGTTTGGTAAGTGGGTGGCTACACTCTCACCTTCTTCCCCATAAAACTAGTGCCCAAGATAAGGTGCATGTATAGTATACAAGACTCTCTGCTAATTTATGCATCCATATTCTTTGTCTCTTTAACATAGAGTATAGAAAAAATTCACCCAAAAATTCAATATTGCGATTTCATTGGAAATATATATTTTTGGCCCCCTTGAATCCAAAAAAAGCATTTTTGGAAAAAAAGTCCATGTGTGCGTGTGTCTGTGGACAGCATAACTCAAAAACGAAAAGATCGTTAAATACCAAACTTGGAATTTAAGTTTGGCATCTTCCAAGGATGCAACACAAAGATTTTCAAGAAAATCCCCTCCACCCCAACTACCTTTTACATGGAAATTTTTTTGAAAATTATGATTTTCTCAAAAATGACTGTAATGATTTTGACCAAAATATTGTATATTAAATATATTTACCTGACAAATAAAATGTATATCTTGAATTTTCTGGTAATAGCCTTTGAAGACTACTTTATTCTGGATGAATTTTACGGAATTTTGTATAACTGCTAAACCATAAGTCACAATAAAACACACAATTTATATTACATACATTTTTGTCATTGAGTTGATCGTTATTTAGATATTCATTTTTATTGGTTTCAGCTTTGAAAAACTTATACTTTTCTCATACAGGAATTTGTCAACTCGTGTCCATACAAACAAAGGAACTTCAGTCACATAGCAACCAGCTTTTGACTATCACTTTAACCTATGCTACTCCCTTATTTTGTAGTCGCCCTCTGTGGTGTAATGGTTACCATGCTGACTTCATATACCCAAGGTCGCGGGTTCAAACCCGGTGGAGGATGATGGATTTTTTCGGGTGTAAAAATCCTTAATATGGCTTCCTTTGGAAGGGAAGTAAAGTCGTGGGTCTCGTGTCATAGATTTACGGCACGTAAAACAACCTCAAGCCTGATAAGAGAGGCCTCTGAGCAAAATTAAGCGGTCTTCCACACCCAATTTAGAATGGGACGCTGAGAACCACAGTAGTTAAAGAGCATCCATAAATAACTCGCCATTTCCATTTTTCCCTTATTTTGCCTCTACTTACAAGTAATCAAGTGATAAGACTATTTCTGCTAATTTTTTCTCCTTTAGCATGAAGTAAATAGAAGCATAAGCTTTTTAACAATAATTTGTTGAAGAGATGTAGAGAAAAGTCATGTGAATGGAACACATCAGATTTTTCTGTTATCCATTTTTCTTTCTGTCTGAAAAATATATGTCCACATGGTATTTATAGAGTGCATAGCAGAACTGCTTTTGCTAAAACTTCCACAGGACATCCAGATTGAAGCTCTTGTAAATACTAACCTGAGCAATAAAACTTCACATGGAAGGTGTGTCTTGTAATAAATAAGATCACTTTGAGTTGCTGTGTCCCACCCATCAGCCCTATTAAGACATTTTTTTATATACAAAAACCTGCCGCAAAATGTAAACAACATACTCCATTTTGTAATTTTTAAGAATGCACAACTATACTACCAACCTATTTTTTTTCACAAAATCCATGAGTCTTCTGTTCTATTAAGCATGTGTTGCTTGAATGTTTTGGCGAAAGCACTGGAAATGCCTAAAATTTAACTACAAAAAATAATAATCAATCAATTTAAACATTAACTTAAACCTAACGTAATGGAGAGAATGCTGCTTTTGCCTGCACACTTTAGTGAAAGCAGTGGAAGTTACTAAAAGCAAATTACACGAAAATCAGTGTATTTACACACACAGACAGTAACCTAGAGCTCGCTTCACTCGCATGATTTTTTTTAAAATGATAGAAATAAAACACATTATAAACATCCATTTACACATACACACTCATTTTAAAAAAACTCCAAATTAAAACAAACCACAGAACTTCTTGAAAAAAAAAAAAAACATTATTGCTTCAAGCGCACACACCCATAAGCCACAGAAATGCTATAGAATCACATTTTTTCACTTTTCTTCCATTTCTTAAAACTGTACAATAGTGTCAAAGCCCTTAGATGTCAGTATATACGATAGCTTGTTATGTTGCAGTATTATTTTTATTAATGTTGGCAGCCGCTGCTGACGAAACAACGAACACCTTGTAAACACTACATGAGCACTCCTAAAAGACAAATAATGTACTACGAAACCTGGATCCCCAAAGGAATAAAGACCCTGCTTTTATGTGCATTGTTAGAAAATCAAACAGGTGCCCTATAATATGATATTACATATTCAGCTGGGATTTCCTGAAGTGAAAAATTGAAAATAAAAACACCCATTCTCTCCCATTGGCCCATGTTTGACAAGAAAACATTATTTTCCAATTAGAATGATTCATTAATAATATCTAATTTGTTGCATATATCAGTGTTTAAAATGTATTAAATTAAATTATTTACAAAAATCTGCCATTTTTATCTTTTTCGTTTCTTAAAGACACCTTATCACTGGGGGAAAAAATCTTATGTGTTTCCATCTGAGCTCTGCATGTTTTGCAATCCCATCTTTAATTCAGTTTATAAATAAGAGCAAACTAAAAACAGCTTATTATGTTTATTTTCATTTATTGATGATGACCTGTGGAATAATATTTTGGTGAAATTCAGTAAATGCTAAAAAAGTATTCATTATGCAAAAAAAAGGTAACAAGAATAATGGCAGGGGCAAGATGATCAACTCACTGCAAGCCACTCTTCAAAATGTTTGTAATTTTACCATTAGCCTGTGAATATATTGTCATTTGTAATAAATAACACAGATATTGATAACAAAGAGACATAGACCAACAAAAAGGGGTTTACTACAAAGGAATAGTTTTGTTTCCCTCTTCTATAAAAGAATTGTAAAACAAGTTTAGAATAGAATTAAAAATATACCTAATTACTATACAGGATTCTATTCAATTGTAAATATAATAAACATAAATATTCTGTTATTGGAAACAGACATGTAATTGTAAAACTGACAGCTCAGACTTATTATAAATGTAATTGTTGGCATGATCTACTTCCGAATATGGCATAGTCCAAATGTTATGCTGTTTTTTAATTTAATAAATTCCAACACTCTCTCAATGAAGCATAAACTGTAGGTGGGCATTTTTACATTCTCTAGCAATTATGTACATAGTACCTAGAGAAGATATTGTATTTCACCCAAAAATTTTATGAAAAGATTTCACCAGAAATATGCGTGTCAGCATAGCTCAAAAACAAAAAGTCCATTAAATACTAAACTTGGTATTTAAGTTTGGTATCTTCCAAGGATGCAACACAAAGATTTTCAAGAAAATCCCCCACCCCCAACTAACCTTTACATGGAAAAACTTTCAGAAATTTGGATTTTCTCAAAAATGAATCTTAACAATTTTTATTAAAATGCCATATATTAAAGATATTTACATATCAAACGAAATGCATATTTTGAATTTTTTGTGAATATCCTCTGAAGACCTCTTCATCCTGGATGACTTTTGTATAACTTGTAAGCCATAAGAGATAGGCAAAAACTTACTACACAAAAAATGTAGATCTTATTGAAATACACAATTTAAGTCATATACAGTTTTTTTTTTTTTTTTTTTTTTTTTTTTGGGAGCCAATCATTTCCCAGATATTCCCTGTTATTTATTTCATTTTAACTTTCCCCACATAATACATGGTACATAGAAAAGGTATTGCACTCCACCCAAAATTTCAATATCAAGAGTACCCTGTATAAAAAAAAGGTATTTTTAGGAAAAAAGTTTGTGTGTCTGTTAACACAACTCAAAAACGAAAAGTCGCTAAAATACCAAACTTGGTTTTAAAGTTTACTATCTTCCAAGGATGTGACACAAATTTTGAAGAAAACCCCCCACCCCAAACTACCTTTTACGTGGAAAAATTTTCAAAAATGTTTTCTCAAAAATGGCTGTAACGATTATGATTAAAATACTGTATATTAAAAATATTTACAAGACATATAAAATGTGTATCTTGAATTTTCTGGGAATAGCCTCTGAAGACCTCTTTATTCTGGAGGAATTTTGTATAACTGGCAAACTGTAAGAGATAGACAAAAACTTACCACACAGCAAATGTAGATCTCATTAAAATACACAATTTATGGCTTTCTCTTTTTTTTTGTGAAGTTGACCATTTACAAGATATTCTTTATTTGTTTCAGTTTTAAATCCTTAAACTTTTCTCATAGAGGAAAAAGTGTCAACTCCTGCCCTTGCAAAGTAACACGTTTTAAACACATGGTAACCAGCTTTTAAAAAATTTGACTATCACTAACCTAATGTACTCCCTTATTTCCCTTCTACTTACAAGGAAGCAAATAATAAGACAATTTTTGCTGATGTTTATCTCAATTAATATGAAGTAAATAAAAGTATAATTACTTTCTCTACACATACTATGTACATAGTGTATGGAGGAAGTATTGTATTCTACCCAAGATTTCACAAGAAAAATATGTTTTAGGACCCCCTGAATAAAAAAAAAAATAGAAAAAGGTCCATGTGTGTGTGTGTGTGTGTGTGGGGGGGGGCAGATGTGGACAGCATAGCTCAAAAATGAAAAGATATCAAACTTGATATTTAAGTTTGGTATCTTCCAAGGATGCAACACAAAGATTTTCAATAAAATCCCTCCACCCAAACTACCCTTTACATGGCGAAATTTTCAAAAATTGTTGTTTTTCTCAAATATGGCTCTAGTGATTTTCATTAAAATATCATATATCAAAGCCATTTCTATCACAAATAAAATGTATATCTTGAATTTTCTAGGAATACCTTCTGAAGACCTGTTTATTCTGGAGGAATTTTGCATAACTATAAACCTTAAAAGATAGATAAAAACTTAGTACACAAACATATAGTTTATGTGATATGCATTTTTTCGTGGAGCTGACTGTTTTTGAGATACTCCTTGTTATTAGTTTGGAGTTTTAAAGTACTTAAAATTTCTCATGCGGAAACTTGTCAACTTCTGGCCATGCAAAGAAATGGATTTCAATTCCATAGCAACAACATTTTAAAACATGTGACTGTCGGTTTAGCCTTGTGTATTCCCTTATTTCCCTTCTACTTGCAAGGAAGCAAGTAATAAGACTATTTCTGTTAATGTTTATCTTGATTAGCAAGAAGTAGATAGAATAATTTTTTGTAAGAATAGTTTGTTTGCAGAACAGATAGAGAAAGTCATGTGAATGGAATACATCAAGTCTTTAGGAGTGATATTAAAGCTCATAGTTATTGAATGTTAACAGAGGCAGAAAAGGCACCTGCAGAAGGTGAAGAGGGAGAAGAAGAAAAGGAGGAAGAGGAAGAGGAGGAGGAGCAGGAAGAGTCAGAGTCGGAGGATGAAGAAGAGGTAGACAGGGAAACTTGTATTTATGAGCTGCGCAGTTTGTTGGTTGAGCGAAAGCCTCTATATGCCAGAAACCTTTTGTTACAGAGCAAGCTGGCAGAATACTACAGGAAAAACAATGTGAGATTCTGTCTTTACCTCATACTTTATTTACACTTTCTCTAGCATACATGTACAATATGCTGGGTGATCCAAAAACATCCAAACCAGCTGCGCATTGTTTTGCCTGTCCGTATCCTCGGCGCTTCTTGCTGTCTGTCACTATCATAGAAAGTTGTGGGTGCAACATTTTTAAAACTAAGTTTAAAGACTTTACTTACCAATGTTATTAAAGGAGATGGCCACATACATTTTTAGGAAACTATCATCACTCGCCGTAGTTCACGTTGAGAAGTGCTGGCAATTTCCTGACATATTTTGTTTTAATTCTTCTAGGTGTGTGGGTTTTTCTTGTACACTTTATGTTTTAAGTTACCCAGAGATAGAAATTGCAGTTCTATAGTTCAGGGGTCACAAAGCTCTACTAATAATTCTGTCCTGAAACACACTTTCAATTGTTCTTATTGAAAGATTGTGTATATGAGCTGGTGCAGAGATTTCTATTAAGTGTACAAGACAAATCTACATACCCTGCAAGAATTAAAACAAAATATCTGTCAGGAAATTGCCAACATTTCTCAACGTGAACTACGGCGAGTGATGATAGTTTCCTAAAAATGTATGTGGCCATCTGCTTTAACAACATTGGTAAGTAAAGCCTTTAAAAATGTTGCGCCTTTCTATGACAGCAGCAGATGGCAATGAGCACCGCACAGTCAGTTTGGATCACTCTCTATATAGCAGATGCAGAAGTTATTGTATTCCACCAAAAAATTCAATACACAGATTTCACCAGAAACACCTGTTTTTAGCACCCATGAATTAAAAATACATTTAGAAAAAGGTGTGTGTGTTCTTCTTTTCTTATAATGTTTATTTATCAGCATGTTCATATGCCCTGTGCTACACAAGCTTCCATTAACAATACTTGATTTAATATCATTATGTTATTGCCTGTTGTACTGGTCATTAAATCTGTATATATAAAGTTGAATCACTGAAATGTATCACTTCTGAACGACTGCAAAGTGAAAATTCTTTTTTTGTTGTGTTCGTTATTGTCAGGACAAGGTTTGTGGAAACGAAAATGTGTAAAAATAGTATGGGAAAGTATTTAAAATCTCATAATATGAACAAACATTGTTCCAAGCAAACACATTTCGCTTAATAGCCACCAGATGTCAGTGACGCCGCGGTTATTTGTTGCTAAACAGTTCTGCTATATTTTTCCCTCCCCATTCAATATTAAGGTAACGCATCAGTTTATCGACACAATGCTGCAATGCAGCAGTGAAATTCAAATAAATTTTTATATATTAACTGTCCTTTCCTTACTCTTATCATTTAAAATAAAGAAGCAAAGAAGCTTTCCTTCCAACTAACAGCTAGAGTAAGTACTTATTTATTTGCTGTTAAATAGCCATAGTGGTATTTTACTTCCTCATTCAATGCTAAGGTAATGCAACAGTTTATCGAGAAAATGACACAATGCAGCAGTGAAATTAAAATACATTTTTACTTTCTCTATACACACTATGTACATAGTGTATAGAGAAGGTATTGCACTCCACCAAAAAATTCGATACCAAGATTTCACCGGAAATTTGTTTTAGGGTCCCCTGTATCCAATAAAAGTATTTTCAGAAAAAGGTCCATGTGTCTGTGAACACGATAACTCAAAAACAAAAAGTCGTTAAAATACCAAACTTGGTATTTAAGTTTAGTATCTTCCGGACATGCGACACAAAGATTGAGAAAAATCCCCCCACTCCAAACTACCCTTTGCATAGAACTTTTTTTGAAAATTTTGATTTTCTAAAAAATGGCTCTAACGATTTTGACTAAAATATTGTATATTAAAGATATTTACCTGACAAATAAAATGTATGTTTTGAATTTTCTGGGAATAGCCTCTGAAGACTACTTTATTCTGAGTGAATTTTACGGAATTTTGCATAAGTGCTAAACCGTAAGAGAGAGACAAAAACTTACCACACAAAAAATGTAGAGCTCATTAAAATACATAATTTACATTGTATACATTTTTTTCGTGGAGTTGAATGTTTTTCAGATATTCCTTGTTTTTGGTTTAAGCTATAAAAACATTTTTCTCATTCAGGGCTTTTTGAACTCGTGTCCATACAAACAAAGAAACTTCAGTCACATAGCAACCAGTTTTTGACTATCACTTTAACCTATGGTACTCCCTTATTTCGCTTCTACTTACAGGGAAGCAAGAAATAAGACTATTTCTGCTAATTTTTTCTTGATTAGCAGGAAGTAAATAGAAGCACAAGCTTTTTAAAAATAATTTATTGCAGAGATATAGAGAAAGCCATGTGAATGGAACACAAAAGATTTTTTTATATATTAATTGTCCTTTCCTGACTCCTATCATTTAAAATAAAGAAGCTTTCCTGGTGACGAACACCTAAAATATATACTTATTATTTGGCACCAGATGGCCATAATACCTACTGCTCTATTTTGCTTCTCCATTCAATGCTAAGGAAGGGAATGCACCCGGTTATGGAGACAATGACGCAAGATAATAGTGAAAATCAAATATATTTCTTATGTATTAACTATCATTCCCTTGGTCACATCATTTAAATAAATAAAGTATATTTTTGTTGTAATTCTTTAAAATGAACAAGTTATAAACAATGCACATAAACATGAACCCTTCTTGGAATCTGAAAATGGCGGAGAAATGACGGGATCCGTTTTAGGTTTAACTTCCTATTGCAGATGTTGGTTATTTGACATTATGTGGTACATGAGCTAGCTAAAGAACATGAAGATACCCGCGTCACCATCAAGGTGCTCTTAATGTATTTGATCAAGTAATATTTTGGGGTAAATGGAGAAATTTAATACGCAAAAGCTATCATCAAATAAAAGCTTATCAATTGCCCAACCAGATCTACTTGCTCTTTAGTCATGTCATTGTTAGCCTTAGAAATTGCTGTTTTGACATAGAAGAAAATAAAGAAAGAGGTGGAAAACATTAGGAGTACAGGAAAGAAAGAGATTCAGAAGAAGCATGAATGTTACTTTCTCCTTAATGTAATTCATTACCTGCGCCAGCGTTTACCCGCCACACTATGGAAGCACTGCCATTACTGTTATTATGCCAACATGAATGTTACTTTGTGACTTTCTCCTTAATGTAATTCATTACCTAAGCCAGCGTTTACCCGCCACACTATGGAAGCACTGCCATTACTGTTATTATGCCAACAACATCCTTGCTTACCAACGCTGTTAACTGCATATGTCATCCTTTCCACACTACCTTATGGGTGCGCTGACTTCATCCTTTTCGCAACACCATCTATATATGCTACATTGCATAGATCATTGCGCTTTGCAGATGCAAAGGCATTATTAGACATTCGCAATGGGAAAATTTCTGTTGACACTTCTACTGGCCTCATTTTGTTTCCATCAAATTTTTGTCACTTTACAACATCAAAGGAAGAATTAACATCGAAAGTGTTCCCAAATATTGATGTAAATTACAAAAAGTATGCTAGGTTGAGTGAACGAGTTATTTTAGCAGCAACTAATAAGAATGTAGATGATTTGAATGTAAAAATTCAGGTAAAATTGAAGGACAAATGCATTCATTTAAGTAGATCAGTTCCAATACCAATCCAAATGAAGTTATCAACTATCTAACTGAATTCCTAAATTCATTGGATTTGCAGGATTCCCGCCACACAATTTACAGCTCAAGGTTGACTCGGTGATAATTATACTATGCAAATTCAATCAGCCGAAATTATGCAGCAGAATGACAATAAATCACAAGAACAATCATTAGACGTGTGTGTAATATACCTTGAATTGTGATGTTCGAGAGTTGGCAAACTATCAGGGCTATTATTTTCTCTCCGGAAGGAAAATTGTACATTGCAAGGCATAACAATACAGTAATGACAAATTACTTAAT
The DNA here is from genome assembly GCA_030762935.1 of Hymenopus coronatus. Lineage (NCBI taxonomy): Eukaryota > Metazoa > Arthropoda > Insecta > Mantodea > Hymenopodidae > Hymenopus > Hymenopus coronatus. The sequence continues at coordinate 1,944,102 of CM060892.1, forward strand.
TGTAATTTTATTTCATTACATGGTCGTACTGTAAACAAAAGTTTTTTTCATTAGGTACACTACCCGTGTGAAGCCGGGGTGGGCAGCTAGTTCTAAATGAATTTTAATACTCATAATCTTTAAATGATTTTTGATCCTATTAATTGATGTAGCACTATAATTCAACAAAGTTGGTTTTCTTAAGAAACTGAAAAAATTCTTTTATATTTGTAATAAAGTCCATTTTTTGTACTGGCCATGATTTCCCTGTCTTTAAAAAAGGATTAAAAACAAAAACAAAGCAAAGTGGTACATGCATTCGAGCATGTGTGAGTGTGTGGTAGCTGGTCGTTCTTTTAAAAATCCTATCATAATTCAGTAGTTTGACATATGCAATCTTAATTAATCTGTCTGGTCTTATTAATTAATTCCTTATAAGTAATGGAATACACTAGGCTAAACCGAGAGTCAAATGTTTTGGATTGACATGCTATGTGATTGACATTGAAATTCAGTTGTCTTTGCATGGCCAGAAGTAAAGCAAAAGAGATATTAAATGGATGACTTCCTGTGTGACAAAAATGTAAGTATTTTAAAATTGAAACCAATAATATTTTGGAAATTGGAAGCAAGTAGTAAGACTATTTCTGTTAATGTTCATCTTGATTATCATGAAGTAGATAGAAGAATAAGCTTTTTAACAAGAATTTGTTAAGAGAAGTAGAGAAAGTCATGTGAATGGAACACATCAGATTGTTTGAATTTTGATCCTGATGGAATCTTGATATTGAATTTTGGGTGGAATGCATTGATATAGGATGTTTATATGTTTGCTGCAGATGGAGTATGCGTACTCGATGGCGCCGGCAATGAAAGAGAAAGATAAACTACAGAAGTACAACAACAAATTGCTGTGTTATGAAAAACTCAAGAAACAGGAAGTAGAGGAGAGGAAGTCTGGGGATGCTGAACTCTCCATGCTCAAAAATAAGTTCTCCGAGATCATGAAAAAGTTGGAGTCAGACTTCGACATGCTGCAGTCGCGCGAGAGGGACCTAGCCAAGGGTCTCAAATACACCAAGACGGGCAAGACGATCCCTGACAAGGTGGTGGAGCGTCTGCTGGCACACCAGGCCGCCAAGCGCAAGGATGTCAGCAGGGTGAGGATTAACTACATCAAGCTGCGTAACTACGTGGCCAAGAAGGAGGAGGAGAAGAGGAAGCTGGAGATTGTGGGAGAGGGGCTGCACCTCATGGACTACGAGCAGCTGCGCATGGAGAACCAGAGCATCAAGGACAAGATCGAGGAGCGCGACGAGGAGCTGCAGCGGCTGCGAGACAAGGCCACATCTTCCATATCCATCCTGGCACACGTCAAGGAGAAGTCAGACGAGACCAGCACCAACATTCAGCAGCTCAAAGACACTTTGTGTCGCACGTCACAACAACTCAAGGATGTGAGTACTTTAAAACATGCTAGTATCACACAGTGCTTACAGTACTCAATTACAAAGCTTGTGGACAAGTTCCTTACATCAAAACAAGAAAAAAATGTTGATATAAACACATGTCCCCAAACCCTTCATTCTCGATTTATTGACGTCCAAAATGCTATTAATGAAAACATTTTAAAGTGACACTGATCTATTTTTGACATTGTCAGCTTGTTATGAGGTGTTCCACATAAACTCCATTTGCGTCTAAACACGCATGCACACATGGAAGCATGGAATGTCAAATGCTCCCAGTCGGGTTGTATGGTTTCACAGGCTTACATGACACGTAGAGTAAGAATTTCTTCATCCAGGACGTCTACTGCATAAACCAATAGTTTAAGGTGCGCACAAAACATAGAAATTCAAAGGATTGAGGTGCAGGCCATGGAACTGGTGCCCCTCTACCTATCCATTTGTGATGCCAGATACCAGCTAGACAGCACTTGTAAGGGAATGTTTTACACAAATGGCAACACAAGGCCAACTCTGCAGGGTAAAACCGGTCAAAGCCTTCCAGAAATGAGTGTATAAATAAATGAAGTTATTAGGTTGGACCCGGAAAGCCGCTGAAAGTGATTTTCATTAATAAATTGATAACCTGAAAATGAAGTCTTTTAGAGCATGTGTTTATATTAAACTATGTTCTTGTTTTGATGTCAGGAGTCCATCGCCAAAAGGTGTAAAGTATTTTTTAATCACTCTGTGTAGGATAGGATGTAGTGAGAGTACTAGGCAGGCCTCTCATCTTAGATTTGTGGTGGACAAGGGCAGGTTTCCCCTGCCATGGTAGTAACAGCGGATGGGACAGCAATGACAGGGTCCGTACAGTTTCCAGATTGAAGCGCCCGCCCTGACAGGAACCCCTGCCCCCACCATGGGCTCCATTGCTCACTTTTCCAACCCTAAAAGAAATGACATAGAGTTTTTAGTAAACCTCTTTGCTTACTGTATAGTATGCATTATATGCTTGAGCAGTCTCTTTGGTATTTTAAAAAATCTGATGTGTTCCATTCACATGTCTTTCTCTACATTTCTGCAACAAATTATTGTTAAAAAGCTTATCTTTCTATTTATCTCATGCTAATCGACAACAAATTAGCAGAAATAGTCTTATTACTTGCTTTCTTGTAAGTAGAAGAGAAATAAGGGAGTACCATAGGTTAAAGTGATAGTCAAAAGCTCGTTGCTATGTGACTGAAGTTCTTTATTTGTATGAATAGGAGTTGACAAATTCCTGTATGAGAAAACAAGTTTTTTCGAAGCTGAAAACAAAAATAAGGAATATCTCAAAAATGATCAACTCCACGAAAAAAATGTATACAACATAAAGTGTGTGTTTTAATGTGCTCTACCTTTTTTGTGTGGTAAGTTTTTGTCTATCTCTTACGGTTTAGCAGTTCTGCAAAATTCCGTAAAATTCACTCAGAATAAAGTAGTCTTCAGAGACTATTCCCAGAAAATTCAAAATATACATTTTATTTGTCAGGAAAATATGTTTAATATATAATATTTTAATCAAAATCGTTAGAGCCATTTTTTAGAAAATCAAAATTTTTTAAATAAGTTCCATGTAAAGGGTAGTTTGGGGTGGGGGAATTTTTCTCAAAATCTTTGTGACACATCCCTGGAAGATGCTTAACCTAAATACCAAGTTTGGTATTTTACCAACTTTTCATTTTGAGTTATCGTGTTCACACGCACGCACGCACGCGCGCACACGCACACGCACACGCACACGCCCACACACACACACACACACACACACGTGGGCCTTTTTCTGAAAACACTTTTTTTTGGACACAGGGGACCCTAAAACATATATTTCCGGTGAAATCTCAGTATCAAATTGTTTGGTGGAGTGCAATACCTTCTCTATACACTATGTACATTGTATGTATAGAGAAAGTAAAAAATTAAATACATATTAGAATTTTGAAATTAAAAATCCCATAATAATAACAATAATAATAAATAATAGTTAATAATAAATAGTTCATAATAATAAACAGTTAATAATAACAAATAGTTAATAATAATAATAATAATAATAATAATAATAACAAATAATAATAATTAATAATTAATAATAATAATTATAATAATAAAGAATAACGAATAATGGATAATGGATAATGAATAACAAATAATAATAATAATAATAAAGAGTAACGAATAATGGATAATGAATAACAAATAATAATAATAATAATAATAACAACATAAAACAATAACAATAATAATATGCACAAAAGCTTGCTGTACAAAAAATTCAGGTCAATGAAATGAAAGTGCAGATATTTCTTTACTAAAATAGCATCCTGTTTTTGTCTGCTATTTTATTTTTTAAAATGCAAAAACTGAATTCATGTAAGCTGAATCACCAAAAACACACATAGACGTAACATAGCTAATAATGAAAATGTCATAAAGCAATTGAATACAAGTGTAAGATAGATTATTGTACAGTTTAGTACTTGTGTTGTTGTGTAGCTGAATGGTTGATTTACATTGTGTTCTTGTCTGGTTACATCTCTGTAAATACATTTTGATAAGTGATTATTTGCATATGTATGAGGTCTGTTGTTATCTGAAGCATTTTCATCGCTGAAGCTAGAATATATATCTTCCTCTCTTATGTCAATGTCACAAATTCTTTCAACGAGGTCTGAAAATTCAAAATCACTTGCTTTCTTATAATACATCAGGAACTGAGGTTCTTATTTCCTCTTCGCTTCAGAGTCTTTTACTAGCCAATGCCATTTTTCAACCAACAAAAACAAACACCTTCTAGAGAAATTAAATTTGGATCTAATTTAGCGCTTTGGAGTAAAGATAAGATCCTGAAATGCTCCAGAAAACCTTTCTCTATGCCTATGATGTAGAAGGTGCATACAGTTTCCCACTGGAAGACAATACAACCTGTCTTCTCAGGTATTATCTAATTTACTGTCAACTGTAACAGATAGACAAACAATGTAACTCTCATTAAAATTAAATAACTCAGAAGTTTGAGACAAGTGAAGTTTTAACCAATGTGATGTTGAAAATGAGTCGGAATAGTAACACTCACCTCACTTATATGTAATTATGTTCAAAACATATGTTTCAAGGGCAATTGCCCTCTTCTTCAGTTGAAGTCCGACTGATGGCTGGTATTTGTGCTCTGTGGTCTATTACGGTGGAGCCATCTGGTGTTCTCAGTAGAAGTTCAAAATCATGTGGCGGTATTTCAAAATTCATCAGTTGGTCTTTTTGTTGTGTAATGAGAATATTCTCCCAAACTGTAAGTTCTGCCGGGTTGTTTACAGGTTTTAGCAATTTTATGTCATTTTGTATTTCATGATGTGATGTCCAAAATTGGTATGCTACTGCCGATTTATCTGTTTGTTTCTGTTTGATATGTCTCAAATGTTCCTTTAGCCTTGTTTCCAGTCTTCTTTTTGTTTGGCCAATGTAACATGATTTGCAGTCCTTGAAATCAATTCTGTAGATGCCTGATCTCTGGTTTGTAGGTATGGGGTCTTTAATGTCTGTTTTCAATGCATTTTTTATGTTGAATTGGTTGCTTGAAGCTAAACTTATATTGTATTTCTTGAAATTTTTTTTGAATTTCTTTATTCTCTATTTTATTTATACAGAAATAAGTAAAAACCCATTAAACACACTGATAACATCCTTAAAACGTACAATAGAAAGAACAGAAGTTATACCTAAACTAGAAAAATTCAAAATGAAAGAAGCAAACCCAACTCTACCACGTCTTTATGCTTTGCCAAAAATCCACAAACCGGACAAACCCATGAGACCAATAGTCAATTGCATAAACTCTCCAACCTACAAATTATCTAAGTGGTTAGTTAACAAATTCAATAGCTTCCCCGAACACAACCACCTTTCCATTAAGAACTCCATAGAACTAATAAAACATCTAGAAGAGTACAAAGTTTCAAACAATGAGTTGTTGGTTTCGTTTGATGTGAAATCATTATTCACCAGCATCCCAGTCGACAAGTTACTTGAAACCTTCAAAGCATGGCTCAGGGACATAGGCTTAAACCAGAAAGAAATAGAAGACTTCCATACTTTAACAGAACTTTGCATCAACCAGAATTATTTCCAATTCAATGGTAGATTTTACAGACAATCATCAGGCTTAGCGATGGGTAACCCACTTTCGCCCTTTTTAGCAAATCTGTACATGGGACGACTTGAAGTACATATAACCTCCAGTTTTCCGAATATATTCAAAAAATGGTTTAGATATGTTGATGATGTTTTTGTGATGGTCCCCAAAAAATTAGCAGAAGACTCTCTAAAATTACTAAACCTACAGGACAGGTACATACAATTCACAATGGAAACAGAAAAAGACCAAATGCTACCATACCTGGACCTAAAACTAACACGGAAAGAACAAAAGATCACTTATGGCATCTACAGGAAGACCACACATACAGACAATTACATAAAACAGAATAGTTTCAACCCAGAACCTCATAAACAGGCAGTCTTCAACAGTTCAGTACACAGACTCCTCAGCATCCCACTTGACCCAGAAGAGTACAACACAGAATACCTCCAACTAAGACATATAGCCTCAGCCAATGGTTTTAACCCAGACATCATTGACCAAAAAATTAAAAAACATAAGGAGAAATTAACCTTAAAACAAATCACCACTTTGTCCATACAAAAACCGAAAGTTATATATAAAAAATTCACCTATCACCCAACAGCAGATAGGAAATTCAAAAAAATTTTCAAGAAATACAATATAAGTTTAGCTTCAAGCAACCAATTCAACATAAAAAATGCATTGAAAACAGACATTAAAGACCCCATACTTACAAACCAGAGATCAGGCATCTACAGAATTGGTTGCAAGGACTGCAAATCATGTTACATTGGCCAAACAAAAAGAAGACTGGAAACAAGGCTAAAGGAACATTTGAGACATATCAAACAGAAACAAACAGATAAATCGGCAGTAGCATACCATTTTTGGACATCACATCATGAAATACAAAATGACATAAAATTGCTAAAACCTGTAAACAACCCGGCAGAACTTACAGTTTGGGAGAATATTCTCATTACACAACAAAAAGACCAACTGATGAATTTTGAAATACCGCCACATGATTTTGAACTTCTACTGAGAACACCAGATGGCTCCACCGTAATAGACCACAGAGCACAAATACCAGCCATCAGTCGGACTTCAACTGAAGAAGAGGGCAATTGCCCTTGAAACATATGTTTTGAACATAATTACATATAAGTGAGGTGAGTGTTACTATTCCGACTCATTTTCAACATCACAATGTAACTCTCGTTAAAACACACTATTTTCTTCATGGAATTGACCATTTCCAAAGTATTGCTTCCAATTAGTTTCAGTTTTAAAACACTAAGTACAGAAATTTGGTAACTTCTGGCAATGCAAAGAAACTAAAAACTGCTTTTAAAACATATGACTAACACTTTAGCTTGGTATTTCCTTATTCCCCTTCTACTTACAAGAAGCAAGTAATAAGACAATTTCTGCCAATGTTTATCTCAAAGTAGATAGAAGAATAAGCTTTTCAACAATACATTGTTACAGAGATGTAGAGAATGTCATGTGAATTGAACACATCAGACTTTTAGGAAAAAGTCTTTGTATATGCGAACATGACAGATAACTCAAGAACGAAAAGTCGGTATTTAAGTTTAATATCCTTCAAGAATGTGCACAAAAATTTTGTACAAAATACCCATCCCAAACTACCTTATATATGGAAAAAATTTTGATATTCTCAAAAATGCCTCTATGGTTTTGATTAATTGTATATTAAAGATATTTACATGACAAATAAAAAGTATATCTTGAATTTTCTGGGAATGGCCTCCAAGGACATCTTTATTACACAAACAGCAGGTCTTGTTAAAACACACTTTGTCATATACATTTTTTTCGTGGAGTTGACCATTTCTGAGATATTTCTTGTAATTGTTATTGGTTTTATTTTTAAAGTATTTGTGTGATATATACACTAAGATCATCTGTTAATCTTGTGCTTAGAATAGACTACTTTGTATACTTTCACTCCTATTTAACCAATGGGAAGTGGAGTTATAATAACAGAATGTTAGGTTATAAAATGAGTTGAATTTACGCTTGAAATGTGCTGATGATTTTTGCAAAAAGGCCTTTGTGAGAGTGTGAGAGACTACGGGTGTGCGTGGGTAGGTGGGTGTGTGCTTGTGTGTGTGTGCGTGGGTGTGTGTGTGTGTGTGTGTGTGTCTGTGGACAGCATAGCTCAAAAACGAAACGACCATTTAATACGAAACTTGGCATTTAAGTTTGGTATCTTCCAAGAATGCGACACGAAAATTTTCAAGAAAATTCCCCCACCCCCAACATGGAACTTTTTTCGAAAATTTTGATTAAAATGATTTTGATTAAAATATTGTATATTAAAGATATTTACCTGACAAATAAAATGCATAGCTTGAATTTTCTGGAAATAGCCTCTGAAGACTACTTTATTCTGGATGAATTTTATGAAATTTTGCATAACTGCTAAACCATAAGAAATGGACAAAAACTTACCACACAAAAAATGTAGAGCACATTAAAACACACAATTTATGTTACATACATTTTGTTCGAGGAGTTGATCGTTTTTGTGATATTCCTTGTTTTTGCTTTCAGCTTTGAAAAACTTGTACTTTTCTCATACAGAATTTGTTAAGTCGTATCCATACAAACAAAGGAACTACAGTCACATAGTAACCAGCTTTTGACTATCACTTTAACCTATGCTACTCCCTTATTTTCCTTCTACTTACAAGGAAGCAAGTAATAAGACTATTTCTGCTAATTTTTCCCCAATTAGCATGAACGAAATAGAAGAATAAGCTTATTTACTATAATTTGTTACACACAAGTAGAGAAAGTCATGTGAATGGAACACATCAGATTTTTTTTATTTCCAAACTTGAAAACAATTCACTCTAACAAAGAGGTCATGTCCCAAACAAATTGCTATTTTGGAAGGCTTAAAGTAGTTAGAAAACATTGGGAAAAGTGTATCAAGCTAAAAGGAGATTATGTTGAAAAATAAAACTTAAATCAGTTGTTTTTCTAAGGATTTATTGAATGCCTCTCATGCTAGAGCTAAACTAAACCTTCACATTAAAGAATCTTATATCAAAAAAGTCAACACTACAATGATATTAAAACTGCCTGCATTGTTTAAGAAATTACGATATTTGACAATACTTAAAACAGAATTAAAGAAATCTTTATTACAGGATTGCTTTTGTTCTGTAAATGAATAGCTTGAAATTGTCTAGGCAAATTACTTTTATTACAAATATGTATTATATTTGAAATGAATTGTAATTTGTTGTAAATAGATATTCCTTATTTATTAGTTGTGTTAATCTTAAAATATAACATAATTTTAATTGTAATTTTGAGTGGAAGTGTGTAATGAAATGTTGCAGGCGAGAGAGAGTGCAAACACACACAAGATGAGGCACGACTGGCTGCGCAGGGAGGTGCATCGCCTACACCAAGAAGCAGGACTGCTGGTACAACCCAAACTTCTGCGCCACTTTGAAGACACCATGGAAAGTGTGAACCAGATGGCCACACAGCTTCAGAACCTGCGCAACTCGTACGAAGATAACAAATGCAAGCTGGTCAAATCCAGAGGTTCAGTTAAAGCAGCAACAAAGAGAAGCTCAAACTTGACCGGTTTAAGGAAAACCACACCCAAAAAATAAGTTCTGCAAGGCAATTTGTAGCAAATAAATGTAATTTACATTTCTGTTAACTTTTATTTGCTAGGAGAGTCAGTCTTAAAGTTTTGAGAATGGGCACAATAAAATATAAAAAAATCTGATGCGTTACACTCACATGACTTTCTCTAGCTATTCTACAAACTTCTTATTCTTCTTTCTTAGCCATGCTAATTGAGATAAACATTAGCAGAATGTTCTTATTACTTAGTTCCTTATAAGTAGAAGGGAACTAAAGGAATGTGGCATGTTAAAGTGATAGTCAAATGTTTTAAAAGGTGTCGTTATGCGATTGTCATTGCAATTCACTTCTTTGCTTGGCCAGGAGTAGAACAAAAGAAAAACAGACACTTCCTGTCTCAGAAAAAATAAGTATTTTAAAATTGAAACCAATAACAAGGAATATCTTAGAACCAGTCAATTCTACAACAAAAATGTGTATGATATAAATCTTGTGTTTAAACAAGATCTACATTTTTACTTTCTCTACACGTACTGTATACATGGTGTATAAGAAGGCATTGCATTCTACCCAAAAATTTGATACCGAGATTTCATCGGAAATACATGTTTTGGGTCCCCTCGAATCCAAAAAAAGCATTTTTGGAAATAGGTGTGTGTGTGTGTGTGGGGGGGGGGGGTGGGTTCGTGCATGCATCCGTGTGTGCGTGAGTACAGCATAGCTCAAAAACAAAAAGTTCGTTCATTATCTTCCAAGGATGCAACACAAAGATTTTCAAGAAAATCCCCCTACCCCCAACTACCATTTACATGGAAAAATTTTGTTTTTCTAAAAAATGGCTGTAACCATTTTGATTAGAATACCTATATTACAGATATTTACATGAATAATAAAATGTATATCTTCAATTTGCTGGGAATAGTCTCTGATGGCTACTTTATTCTGGATGGATTTTACGGAATTTTGCATAACTGCTAAACCATAAGGGATGGAAAAAAATTTACCACACAAAAAATGTAGAGCATGTTAAAACACACAATTTATGATATATACATTTTTTTGGTGGAGTTTCATTTTTGAGATATTCCTTGTTTTTGGTTTCAGCTTTGAAAAAATACTTTTCTCATATGGGAATTTGTCAACTTGTGTCCATACAAACAAAGGAACTTCAGTCACATAGCAACCTGCTTTTGACTATCACTTTAACCTATGGTACTTCCTTATTTTGCTTCTATTTACAAGGAAACAAGTAATAAAAGTATTTCTGCTAATTTTTTCTTGATGAGCATGAAGTAAATAGAAGTATAAGCATTTTAACATTAATTTGATGTAGAGAAAGTCATGTGAATGGACCACATCAGATTTTTGTCTATCTCTTGTGGTTTACTAGTTATTCAAAATTTGTCCAGAATAAAGTAGTCTTCAGAAACTATTCCTAGAAAATTCAAGATATACATTTTATTTGTCATGTAAATATCTGTAATATAGGTATTCTAATCAAAATGGTTACAGCCATTTTTGAGAAAAACAAAATTTTCAAAAATTTTCCCTGTAAAATGTAGTTTGGGGTTGGGGAATTTTTTTTAAAAATCTTTGTGTTGCATGCATCCTTGGAAGATAACAAATGCAAAGTTTGGAATTTAATGGTCTTTTAGTTTTGAGCTATCCTATCCACAGATACATACACACACACACACAGCACTTTTTCTAAAAAGGCTTTTATTGGACTCAAGGGACCTCAAAACATGTATTTATGGTGAAATCTTTAGTAGGTATTGAATTATTGGGTGGAATACAATACCTTTTCTATACACTATGTATATAGTACGTGTTGCGAAAGTAAAAATGTAGATGTGAATTAATATATTTTCAAAATATTCTCCAGTGCATTCTATACACTGTCTCATTCTTTCAAATGTTAAATCCATTCTTCTTTGGAGAAAGTGCAGGTACATTCTTTATAAATAGCTGCTGCAGCTTTCAACATTTTTTGTTTCATTTTGGGGAATAGAGGAGCCAGATCTGGACTGTAAGGAAGATGTAGAAATTAGGTTGTTTCTTATGCAGTGTACTTACTATTGGTGAGAAATTGTCTTTGATTGACGTTGCTGCTGACCATAGCGTCTCAATACTTCATGTTCGACTGCTTCCTCTTCTTTCACTAACATAACCTCAGCTGTAGGATGAGAACAAGAGCAATGTGTTGTATAATACAATCACATCAGTCATGCATGTGAACGCGAGGGTAAATTTCCACTGGTGCAATGTCAATCACAACAAAATTTCTCACCAACTTGTTTTCAACTCTTTCAATACACATATTTGCTTCTTTGGGAAAAGGTAAAGATTAAAAGAAGTACAAAAATATAATCCAATACTATACATAACATGTATTTTGTTTTTGTGTTTGTTGTTCCTTGTGATTCTTGCAATCTGGATCTGCAAAAATAAATGAAGGTATTAGGAAGCATTGTGTCACTCTATTTGGCAGCTTCCGTTGTCATACAACATTCTTGCAGAGGTTCTGAGCTGCAATTTCTCAATTTTTGTAACCAGCTGAGTATAGCAAGTTTGTGATGTTTTATTAGCAGCAAACCAAAACCTGATGACCATACATTTAAACAAAACTCAACTCTGGGTATAATATGATAAATATAAATAAAAGTGAAACAATTATATTATCAAGGGCAAGAATAGTAAACAACATAATATATAAAGCACACAATAAGAAAATACTGAGGGTAAATAGCACCACATATCTAGGCGTAATACTAGATGAAAGATTACTGTAACATGTGAACTTCGTAATGAGGATTTTAAAATGTAGCAACAGATAATACACATCCTTAGTTCAATCAATATTAGTATATGTGCTGCATGCGGATTGGACACTCGAGAGAGTTCAAAAAACATTTGTAGATAGAATAAAAGGATTTGAAAATTGTACTAGCACTGTTACTTCCTAGGAAACAGTAGAAAAACGTAGCAAGGCTATGTGCAATTTTTAGAGCCTATAGGAAAGATATATCCAAGTTTTAAATGTAAAAAGAAGCTAGTAACAGTGAAGAATAACACAAATATTAATATAAAAATAATAGTTGCAACAAATCTTCACTTATCTTTTGAAATCCTTGTCTGGACTAGTTTCGCAACGATTTCATTGCATTATCAACATATCCTTTTGGTCTCTTTTTTGATGTTGTGAACAGTGAACAGTGTAAATAAACAACATCAAAAAAGAGACCAAAAGGATATGTTGATAATGCAATGAAATCGTTGCGAAACTAGTCCAGGCAAGGATTCCAAAAGATAAGTGAAGATTGGTTGCAACTATTATTTTTATATTAATATATATCCAAGTGTTTATTAAATGTAATTTTACTGTGGGAGAAATTATCACTCAAAAAGAATAAGACAGAAAAGTGACATAGCTAAATTTTCCTTTGCAAATAGAACAATTAACAAAATACCTGCTGAGTTACTATAAGTAGCTTTCAAAAGAGACTAAAGAAGAGAGATTTATAGTTGGGATAGTAAGTATAAATATTATGTTATCACTAGTATTATATTACTATTGTAATCATTATGGTAGTATACTATGATGTATAACTGGATATTATAAGTGTCATCAAGAACTTCCTCTGCACCTTGCTGCTGGCCACTGCTCAATAAAAGGTTGGCATCCCTAAGTTTATGGCATTCGATTCCAACAGGATATTATGATCATCAGTGGCTACGAACGCATGCATTGTTTATTGTACTAGTTAGTATGGTCTACTATGCGGTGAGCCTGAAGCAAAATCAATGTTTTCTATGGAGGAACATGTGTTTCTAGTTGAAAACGTTTTTAATGAACATGGAAATTATACTGAGAAAGTGAAACAAAGTTTCGCTTCAAAACTACTGCACCGAGATACTGTGCGTGATTTAATTAATACATTTTGGGGGTCAGGTTCCATGCACGATGCTGTTAGAAGTGGAAGACCCAGTGTGCTAACAGAAGAAAAAACTATCGGATAGAATGCTTACAAGGCCACAGAAATCAATAAAAAAATTGGCCCAACAATGTGATATTTCTTACGGTTCTACATACAATGCAGTCAAAAAAAAAAAACTAGGTTTGTACCCATATATGGTATCAGTCATCCACGAATTTAAACCTACAGATCACGGGAATAGAGTTCAGTATTGTGAATGGTTTCAGAGGTTTATTTTGCACCATGGAATTGGCATGTTAGATAGGACATTTTTTACTGATGAAGCTTGGTTCCACTTATCAGGATGCGTAAAGTCACAAAATATACAAGTATGGTCTACTGAAAATCCTAATGCAATTCAGGAAACCCCCTTTACATTCAGAGAAAATTGGTGTATGGTGTGCAATCTCTCGCTCTCAAATTATTGGGCCAATTTTTTCCCATAACTCAATTAATTCAGATGTTTATCACTCGGACATTCTTTTTCCATTTATTTCACAGCTAAATGAAGATGAAGTGAACGGTGCATTTTTACTTTCTCTATACATACTATGTACATAGTGTATAGAGAAGGTATTGCACTCCACCAAAAAATTTGATACTGAGATTTCACCAGAAATATATGTTTTAGGGTCCCCTGTATCCAAAAAATGTATTTTCAGAAAAAGGTCTGTATGTGTGTGTGTTCATGTGTCTGTGAACACGATAACTCAAAAACAAAAAGTCGGTAAAATACCAAACTTGGTATTTAAGTTCAGTATCTTCCAGGGATGCGACACAAAGATTTTGAGAAAAATCCCCCCACCACAAACTTCCCTTTACATGGGACATTTTTCGAAAATTTTGATTTTCTTAAAAATGGCTCTAACGATTTTGATTCAAATAACGTGTATTAAAGTATTTACCTGGCAAATAAAATGTATATCTTCAATTTTCTGGGAATAGCCTCAAAAGACTACTTTATTCTGGCTGAATTTTACGGAATTTTGCATAACTGCTAAGAGATGGACAAAAACTTACCACACAACAAATGTAGAGGACTTTAAAACACACAATTTATGTTGTATGCATTTTTTTCATGGAGTTGATTGTTTTTGAGATATCCCTGGTTTTTGATTTCAGCTTTAAAAAACTTCTACTTTTCTCATATAAAAATTTGTCAACTACTGTCTATACAAACAACGAACTACAGTCACATAACAACCAGCTTTTGACTATCACTTTAACCAATGGTACTCCCTTATTTCGGTTCTACGTACAAGGAAGAAGTAAGACTATTTCTACTAATTTTTCTCAATTAACATGAAGTAAATAGAAGCATAAGCTTTCTAACAATTTGTTGCAGAGATGTAGAGAAAGTCATGTAAATGGAATACATCAGATTTTTTCAACAAGATAACGCCAGTGCTCATACATCGCATAAATCCATGGGACTGTTAGTGGAAATTTTTGGGGAAAGACTAATTTCTAAAGCTCTGTGATCTCCGCGGTCTGCTGATCTTACCCCTCCAGATTATTTTCTTTGGGGAGCCGCTAAAGCTTCGGTCTATAACGACAATCCAAAAACAATTGATGAGCTGAACACGGCAATAGAAGATTACATAATATCTGTAACAAAGGAGACATTAATTACAGTGTTTGAAAATAAATTAAAACAAGTGAATTTGTGTCTTCAAGAAAATGGTAAACATTTTTAACATCATCTTTAAACAGGTTAGTTGCATATTATTTTTCTATATTACCTTTCATGCATGAATATAGTGAACCTAGCAGTTTTATTAACCATCAAAGTGTTTTTACCATACACTCGTGCCAGCCAGTGCTGCCACCAGAATTCCCAACTCTAGGGGAACCTTGGTTACACGGGAGGTGCCAATGGCCATGTGTCATTATTACATTGACAGCCATGCCCTAAAGTATCCATCTAAATGTTAGTGGACATCTTTTGTGGTGTAACGTTGCCCCCATAAACCAGCTCTGGATGCAATTCATCCATCAACTAGGGCAAAGTATCTCTTCTTTCCATCTAACAATTTTGGAAGAAGAATAAATGTTCAAGATGGCGCTGATTGGTTCCCAATCAATGTAGTGCGACTAGTGGAAAGACACTGCACTGACCAGCTCAACGTTTAAAAGAAGAAGTTAGTTCACTGAGAGTGACTGCAGGAGTGGGAAAACTAATTTTCTGGATATGTAATTCTAGTAATTTGTACGAGTGATTTGTAAAGCAATAGATATCTAAATTACAAAGACAGGAAGTTAAGGTATAATGACAAGTTCTGTAGTCAATCGAGAGTGGCAGATTAATTAAACTCTTCAAATACATGATAGCTGTTCAAATTAAAATGTTGCAGTACATATGTTAAAATTATTTTCAAATCGATGCAACACATATCAAATATTGTACAATTCTTTATTTTGTTATTTAATATTTATATACGTATGCAGAATTATATTATATGATTGTTAATTAATAAAGTGAAGGTGCTCAAACTTTCTATACTTGTTATTTTGAAAGTGAGTTTCATAGATACCTTCTTACCTACTTATAAACCATCAATATATTTCACAGTGTTACAGTGTTGACTCATATTTCGCTTCTGACACTGTGTTATATAGCTAGAACTGAAAGTTAAACATGCCAGTAATATGAGGGCCATTTTTTTTTCAACCTCCGATAGGCTATAAATAAAATACAAGTTGATAGAAAACAATTATTTTATTACTAAAACTTTTGTACACTTTTGGTTACTTTTCAACATAATCACCAAAAAGATTGAGACATTTATTGTACCTGTGCACAAGCTTTGCAATACTTGCTTCAAAAAATGTTGTTGCCAATGATTTCAAATGAGCATTGATGTTGGTTTGAAGATCTTCGTACTTTCAATATTTATGGAGAGCCATTCAAAACAAAGAAAGAGGAATTGTGTTGGTTCATGACAACGCTCGTCCACACAACCCATCGGCTCCTTGAACAATTTCAATGGTCCACCGTACAGTCCTGACCTGGCACCCAGCGACCTCAACTGAAGACGTGGCTAGGAGGGCAGCACTTTCAAAACAACATCAATGCTGCTCATTTGAAATCATTGGCGGCAACATTTTTTGAAGTGGGTATTGCAAAGTTTGTGCACAGATACAATAAATGTCTCAATTTTTTCAGTGATTATGTTGAAAAGTAACCATAAGTGTACAAAATCATTATTCTCTTTGAACTTGTCTTTTATTTATAACCTATCGGAGGTTGAGAAAAAAAAACGGCCCTTATAGTTTTACATAGGTTGGTTACTGAGAATGAACAAGGATATACTGACATTACTACTTCTTCCAACTGACGTTTTTTCTGTAAATAGTGACAGGAAGTAAATAGCTGCATTCACAAGAAACAATCATTATAAATTATGATATTTATGGTTGTTCATTCCTACCTTTTCTTAATGGTTTCTCAGTTACTTTCCTTTGTAGTGTTCTGAGAGTTTTAATAAACCATTTAAATAATTTCTAAATGCATCCAAAGAAATACAACACTGTTGGACAATACAACCTATGACTAAATCTTAGAGCTACACTGAGTCCCACGAATCTTCATTTAATTGATCAAGAAACATTGAGATGTTTTCAAGAACTTTCTCCTCGTCTTGAGCAGTTTGGGGACTGCTCCTCTTCCTGTAGCCATCTGGTGTTGGGGATGCAAAGTTTTAACACTTATTCAGTGATGAGATTTCAAAATGTATTACATAATTGCTGTTTCTTACTTTCTCTACACATACTATGTAGTGTATTCCAGATTTCACTGGAACTCCCTGATGCCAAAAAAATATTTTTAGAAAAAGGTCTCTCTATGTGTCTGTGGGCGGCATAGCTCAAAAACAAAGAGACGATTAAATACCAAACTTGGTATTTAAGTTCAATATGTTCCAAGGATGTGACCCAATTTTCAAGAAAATTCCCCACCTCCAACTAGCTTTTACATGTAAAAAATGTTGAACAATTTTTATTTTCTCTAAAATGGCTAATGATTTTGATTAAAATCTCTTATAGTTAAAAATTTACATGACAAATAAAATGTATATCTTCAATTTTCTGGGTATAGCCTCTAAAGACCTGCTCATTCTGGATGACTTTTGTATTGCAGTTAAACTGTAAAACTTGCTACATAGATCTCATTAAAACACACAATATATGATATATACATGTTTTGTAGAGTTAGCCATTTTCAAGATATTTGGGATTGTTTCAATTTTAGCCAAAACTTTTCTCAAATGAGAAGACATCTATCTTCTTGTTTCTTGTTTGTTTATTCCTGGCAAGCAAAGAGATTGGAATTTCAATTGTTTCACATAGCAACTGGCTTTTAAAGGATGAGAGTATTGCTTTAGCCTGTGTATTTTTATTATGTGTATTTTCTCCCAGATGTCAAACTCTATTGGTGACGCAAGTAAGTGTCTTTGACAATTTTATATTTTGGCCAATGTTGTGGTGTGACAGGAGATTTGTCTATTTGCTTTAGTTTTATGTTTCTCTTATGTTCCTTTAATCTGATTTGCAAGTTTCTCTTTGTTTTGTCTATGTAATGTTTGTTGCAACTAATTTGGCAGATTTCAGATTTTAATGTGCTCTGAATTGTAATTTTAAGGGGTTTGCTCTTCAGGCTGATTGTGTTCTTATGTTGAAGATTTGCTGAAATTTTCTAAAGGCCCAAGGCGAATGTTTTGTAAACAACTGTGCTGTGTCACACAGAAAACCACAACTAGGTCACCAATAGAGAGAGTCGGACAGATAGCAAAACAGCAGTTGGCAACAGGAATGCTCTTGAAATAGTTTCTCAGCAGGTGAAGAATAACAATGCTACATACTTGTTACACGTGTCACTAGATAGGTTTGAGGCTGACATTTTGTTTATCCCTGACACTGCAAGCCTCTTTATATACCTTCTTCAGTGACCTTGCTGCTACATTAGCAGTGCGAGCCCCTCAGTTTTCTTGGCAGGTAAACTTGTATATAGCATTTTCCAGTAACATCTAACAAGTCATGTGGAGAAGAAGAGGCAACCATTCCTCTCCGACACTCCTTGCTCTCTTGACCTTGTTCTTATCACAATTAGTATTATCATAGTTATCATTATCATTATTAAGAATATTATGATTATCATTATTATGGTTATTTTCAATAATATTATAATTTTTTTATT